>JARHVA010002297.1:1982500-2460000 GCA_037957365.1 Torreya grandis
CACACACACACACACACACACACACACACACACACACACACACACACACACACACACACACACACACACACACATTTATACATTTTTGATATTCTTCATTCTATGATATTGTTTCTATATATTCTGTATTAATTTTCAACCTCTCTTTATTTTAGTTACATATATTTAGAATAGACTAACAACATTATCAAACTAGGTGTCATAACAAATCATCCAAGTAACTTAGATTAGATAATTACACCACAAATTATGTTCTACTAACACTAAGAAATATCTAACATCTAATACTCTCAAGATAGCTCAAAATGGATGTATTTACCCCACCTAAATGTGGGTGTGCATTATTATGATCAATCTAGAATACAATGCAATGTTTTATACTCAACACTTGGCACCATTCATATTTAACCTAGTGTGTATTTAGACTTCACTCTACAACTTATATTTTTAATGATATTTAGATGTGTATGCCTTAGTGATTACATCTCAATAGAGTGCTAATGTATTTCTCAATATTTCAAGTGATTATCAACGTAATATACAAGTGAATATATTCTTAAGATTGATTTGTATTTATATCTCACTCTTTGATATTAACCACTATGATCAACCAATAAAACACTTTAGGCTAACCTAATGAGCCTTCACAATTTTATATAAAAATATTTAGTGTTCATACACACTTATGGTAGAGGCATAACCTTACGGTACTTATAACTATTTAATTATTGTCGATATTATCTTTGTAGTGAAAATCAGTGATGTTGAATATGTGTATCCAATAAATAGGGTTTAATAAGACAAAAATTGGGTATATGGATAGGGGAATTATTCACAAAATTTATCTAGGTAAGTAATTTATAAGTACGTCAAACTTTTCCAAAATTGATGTTTCTAAAAAAATACAAGATTTAGATGTTTAAAAATCATATTTTATTAGATATATCAGGATTGATATTTAAGGAACTTTCAACGAGTAGTATCATTCATTAATGAGCTTGGGATAGATAAAATAACTACCCATATATAATCTAAATAAGTTTATTCTCACTATAAAATCACTAAAATGAGACATTGTTGAGAAAGATGGAAAAATATAATAAGTTATAAAAATAAAACATGCAAATTGTGCAACACAAAAATGGGGTAAGAATCACTTTGGGTTCACCAGAATGTATGTATGAAATATGGTTTACAATATAAATATCCTCTAATATATGAAAATTTAGGATACCATACTAGATTAAACATACATACAAATATGTCATACCACAAATTGGGGTGGGGATATAATTAAGATTATTTATAATAAGGGTATTAGGTACATAATTAAGAAGTTTTTGTAAGGAATTGATGAATAAAAACTCACCTATATCCAATATGTAAAATGGTAAAACTAAAGAGATATTAATACCATTTAATGGTAGCCAAGAGTTATTTGAGGAAGGTTTTAATAGCATGCAAAAGTATGATAAGCTAGCTTAAGCATGGGAAGACAAAAACATACTACTCAATCATATGCATATATAAATACCATCTAAAAGAAATATTTTTGGATATCAATACTTACCTTGTGTTGAATTTCTATAGCATCATTCTCCCCCTCAGATCAAGCAGCACACAATGAGATATGTTATAGGTGAAGCTCAAGATGTAATTAATAAGGTCTAAGTATTCTTAGTTTGGGACTCCAAATATAAGGTTTTCCTTGTTGGGAAACTCCTCTCCTTAAGACTCTAAAGATATTGTGAAAGAATAGACCTCCATAAGTATAAAATCATATAACTTAATTCATATTATTCTACTAAACTTAGATTTATCATATGCAAGCATAACATAATAATGTTACACTTCTATAAAAAAATACATTTGGAAACCATATATGTATAGATCCAAATATTAAAATTGGATTCATTAATATGTTGACATACTTGATTTTCATCAACATAGTATGAATAATCAGTTTAAAAATAGTTCTGCATCAAATATGGTTGATACATTAAAAAGGGCATAAAATTATACCATGAAGGGTTACAGTCATAAAAGAACCACAAATGTGAAAAATAATTTATTAGTAATGGCTAATACAATATAAAACATAAGGACTATTATATAACTAACTCAACATGTTAGATTTGCTATGAAAAATGTATGAAACTAGGTAGAAGAGGTAGAAAGAAGGAGAAATAGCACCAAAAGAGGCTAAATTGATCATATAACATGATAATGAATGTTAAAAAGTATAAAGAATGATCATATAATATTATCTCACAAATTACCATGAAGCTAGATCTCACTTATCCTTTTTAGGATGTGAACTCAAAGAGATTTATGTGTTAATGAGTCTTATAATAGAAATAATCAATAACTAAAAAATATAGATGTGTACAATATGAAAAACTTGATACTAGTCCTAGGTAACTCCTCAATAATTACAATTGAAAACTATATTTTATCAAATCTTCTCATTTAACTAAGAACTTTTAAAGTAATTTTTAATAACTCAAGTCTGCTTCTTTATTAAGGAAGAATATTTTTGTCACTTATCAATTCATTTTGGTACTTATTTATCTATCATAGTATTTATAAACATATGTGTATCTATAATAATTCAATTATAATTTGAAAAGTATTGATGTATAATATTGGGATATATGCCTCCCTTTTGAGGTGAGGAACTATACATGTTACTTAAAATCACTCATCTCAAAATAAAGAGTCATGTGCATCATGTGTTATCACATAATATAACTGAAGCTATTAAAAATTTTGAAAAAAATAATTTGTAAACACATATAGAAATATTTCATTATGTAATTCTTAATAGTAATATGTGACTCAAGGGAGAATGAGGATTAGATACTAAAGGAAGATAATATGTCCCACTATGGGTAATAAAATATACATGTAATATGTTCATTTTAAACCATATGGAATAGATATCATCATGTATAGCTCAATAGGTAGATAACCCTATATAATATGGTGAAGGGAATTGAATTCATGATCAAATGTAAGAATATATAGAAATATGTGTATCATATGCAAAAAATTGTCACATGACATGGTGTAATAAGGATAATGTAGTGTCTTGATATATAAACACACATGTGTTAGAATCTATTTATAGGTATAATCAAATCAATGAAACTCATAAAAGAGAATACATGGTTGTGATTAACCTAGATTAATATTAGATATAGATATAATAAATGAATCTCAAATGGGTATGATGCACCCAAATGCAATAAGTAACATATGTATTATGTATAATTTAATATCTATATAATTACAAGCCATATTCAAATTCATAAGAAATAACCAATGAAATTATAATGTCAAATATGTTGTTATAGTTCCCTCAAATGAAATATATGTATCATAAATAAAAATGAATTGTTTTATAGAATAATGAAATCAAATAGGCAATAATTTGTCATGTCCCCTCAATTGTTAAGTGTAAAATATGCACTCCCAAAGTGAGGGGTGTTATCACTATCATGGTCTAGTGAGTAAAATAATGTTTATTTATATAATTAATCATTGTGATAACTAGTGCATGTAGTATTATAATATAAAATAACTAATAAGCTGAGGGGAAGTTAAAAATTCCTAAACAAATGTTGTAATAAATGCATCAATGGTGATAAACGTAGACCATGGTGTCTAATAACATGAATATATAGTAAATTTAAACAAAGACATGTTATAATTATATATAATGAGAGTGGGGAGGTGAATTAGTTCCCTTAAAACAATCATTCAATTTCACTTATCATTCATGAATCACTCATTCAAACACATACATCATCCAATGCATAAACAAGCATCCACATAGGTATATAATATATGAGCACAAGAGATATGTGGGGAAAACTCATGGGCAATAAAACCCACTAAAAAAAATATTATAATATATTCCTATAAGTACTTAGTTAATATTTAGTGAGGCACCAACCCAACTAGGCCTTTAACAAGCACCAACTTGTAAGGAAGAACCAACACCCTAGGTAACTCAACACCAACTCATACACCTAGAAAATTTGATCAAATTTGGACACTTTTTTATTTCTCAAATAATTTTTATCACCTTATTTTCCTCTTTACACTCTCCAATTCCTCTCAAATAGCCTATTAGGCCTATTTGCTCAACTAGCCCTCTTCTTGACTGAATTAGGTCATATGACCTTACTCATCATCTATATAATCATATTTATAACTTAATGAAATTTAAAAAACCTATATTATGGTCTCTAATCCCTTTAATTAGGTTCAAAACTTTCTATTTCATTTTTTCATCTCCATAAACTCTCAACTATTCAAATTAGGCCTATCAGATCTACTTCTTATACTTGACTCTTGATTTCACATACCTTGGTCAAAAACAAAACTCTCCATAATTGGATCACCATTTTAATATACAAAAAAAATATTTAATAGTATAAAAAACCACTACATATGGAAATCACCACTCATAAGGACCAAAACCACAATTAGACCTAATAGAGATGTAATGCAATTATGACTTCTCAATGCACATATTTTACCTTGACCATATTAAAACATCATGATCCTAAATAAATGGATTAAAAAATTTGTAAAAGATTAAATTATACTCATTATAATCTCACTTTATGTCCCCAACACCATTTATCTCATTTCACTCTTTGAACCACACCATTAGGCCTACTCATAATTAGGCCTTCTCACTACCAGAAAGTTTGCTTTGAATATCTCAAGTATACACTCAAATTTGACACATAACCATATAAAAAAATAGAATTAATATAACCTTAATGAACTTAGGGTAATCATAATTTCCATTATACTTCACCATACATGGAAAAATATCTCAAACTGATCACTTCCATATGCTCACTCGGAGCTGCAAATAGGCCTCAAAAACCAGTCAAGAACCTTTGAATTTTTACACCATATAAATTTATCATGAATAAAAATAAATTAAAATGTACCTATTATACAGATATAAAAACTTAATATACATTATATTCTTCAAATTTTGGCATAATGACTCAAGAATATCATTTTTACTAACACACAAAAATCTACCCAAATGTTTCAAAACACAGTCATGGAAACAATGACTTAGAACACCTATAGATTGAATTTTATGAACTTAAAATGGATTTATATTATCCTAAAACATACTAATATTAAATTAAAATAAATATATTATAGTCTCAAATAAAAATATTGGTCTTATAGGCCAATCTCATGGCTTCACTATACACAGACCTCACTCTGTTAGATAAGTCAAATTGAGATCAAAATTTTTCCATACACAACCTTATTCAAAACTTTTGTTCATTATGAATATGTTTTATATATATTTAAAAATAAACTATTGTAATTTTATCCATACCTAATCCATGGAAAGATATCCCTAATCTCATTCCCACTTCTATCTATTTTTCTCACTATCTTTCTCTTGAGACCTTTTTAGTGATAGGTCAAATTACTTGAATGGTTTAGAATATTTTAAGTCTATAACCTGATAAAAAAATATATTAATACAAAATTAAATTATCACACATAATCCTCTAATTATTTTCACACTTTTACCTGGTCAACCTACTTGCTACATCAAAAATTTAAGAAATAAGGGTTTTCATATAGCTTCCACTCACTCGTCTGATATACCAATGCCACTTTGAGATACATAAGAGAGTCCTCTACATGATAAAATAATAAAATTAGGTCATATAATTATTTTTTATCTATTTTTATCAATATCTTCCATATCAGGCCTTTGTTAGGGTTTTAGAGAGGGTTAAGACCACCTTACAGTCTTAACAATCATTCATTAAGATTGGGTCCTTAATCCAGAAACTAATGCTTGTAAACTTGATATAAGATACTTCCAAAAATTTTATTAACTTCTTATGATATCATGAAAAAATTTCATGTGCCAACGAGCATAATAAAATCCTTCTTGGGTCTGGAATACCTCATTATGTGCACATAGAAAATGTCAAAACCACTTTTCATAATTTATTATTCAATTCATGACCTAAAACTTCACCAACACACTTAAAACAACTTCTCACATCTCTGAAAATTATCTCATGAGATATATTACCTTCAAAACTAAACATGACCCCTCATTAGGCTACAATAGGTATCTTTACACATTAGGCCATGAACTACCAGTCACACTTAGACCTTGAACATACCTTTAAAAAATTATACTACACTTAATATCTCATAATAATTTCATAAATCATCATAACATTCTCACAAAATACCAAACTTATTCTCACAAGCCTCAGACTTGTCACCTCTATATGCTACCAAGCCTATGCCTTCTCACTAGGTCTCTTCATGTAAATGAATAAGATAAGAACTAAACTTGAAACCTCCTCTAGAATATTGTCTATTTTATAAACATGTATACATATTTTCAAACATATTATCACATGATCTACCACTAATTTTAATCCTTCATAGATCTTGATAACACCTCAAGACTCTTCATTAGGTTAGACATGGTCTAGGACTAATTTTACTACATGCTTAGGCTTTATACCTTACTCCTGAAGGTTTACCTTGAAAAATTAATGAGTGTTTCAACACTTCATATGTATGCTTGGGCATCCTTAAACATCCACTTTTACCTATGTGTATCCATATTACTAAACCACCATCTTCATACACATGTTCATGATATGGCAATGCTCTTTAAGACTAGTGCTCAAAAGTATGCTTACCTTATATCTTGACCTTGAAATGTCATAAACCTTATAAGAATTACTAGGTTACCTTAAAATTATCTCTCAAAAAAGATATCTTATTAGAAAACATACCTACTCTTACAGCATGAATTACTCCCCTTATCTCCATGAGATATTTAGACACTTTTATGAATGTGACTTGGTTTTATCAAGTCATCATACAACCACTTTTTAACCCATCTCTTGTAATAATATATCCAATAGGCTATTTACTATACTTTTAGATCTAAAACAAATATTAAAAACCTACCCTTAAGACCAAGCATCCTTCATGCTTCTTCTCACTAGCTAAGTGCCTCCATGAAGCCTAATAGAGTCACCTCTTTCTAGGGTACTAATACAACATAAACTTAGGATATACCTAGAAATCCATGTCCTCACTATAAAAATTTCTTCATGATCCTCTTAGAAATTAATAGCATCTTTATCTTGACCTCTTCAATATCCATTTGAACAACATTCAAACTTGGTTTATTTGTCTTAACTCCATCCATAACTTGAGTTGATAGGGAGAATTCTTAGCACTCCTTTACAATTGAACTATGCACTACCATGATAAATAGCCCACTTGGACTTGCATATTGATCATCATTCACCTTATATACCTTTGGTCTCCATTCATTATCTTATATTCTTTCTTTGACTCTAAGGGCCTCAATCTTCTTATTTTGACTTGAGAATCCATGGTTATAAAATTTTGTAATATTACCAACCTTTTGAAAATTGAAACACACTATTCCTCTTGATGGAAACACACCGTTACCCATACCTCTTGATTTATGATTCTCCTCATAGTTCCATGCATATTAATTCTGTAAGGGTCTTCTACAATGCCTTGATCTATGGCCAAATAGGTTACATGAATAAAAATAACCATTAAAAAGATTAGCATACTGTATAGCATTAGGTTGCCTGATAAGATTAGTATTCATTCTACCAGCACCATCATTCCTCTAGTGAATATTGAAATTTAAGGTCTGATTCTCCTTGATCACATTAGTATTCTTCTTTTGGTCTCCATTGAAATCAAGACCTATTTTGTCATTAACAATATTTTGACTACTCAGAATGTTTTCTAGATCATTGCTACTCTTTTCAAACTTCACAAAGGACTTAACCTTACATGATGCTTGATATAACTTATATCTAAAGGATTTAACTTTAGTTACATACCTGACACATTCTTCTTATTTAGACTTTAGGCTTGCAGTCACAATCTCAATTTGAGTCTCCACCTATTTAACTATTTCTTATTGTTCCTTAGAGTTATCACTTAATCATTCTTCAAAAAAATAGATTTGTTCCTCATAATATTTGATAAGAGACCTAATAACCTTATTATTTTTCTTCACCATCTTTAGTTCTTCTATAGCATTCATCAACTCAACCTTAAAGTCCAACCAATATTCTTCTTCTTCATCTGAATCACCAATAATACCTCCAAACCATATGGTTTCTTATTGATTTGAATAGCTTACTTCCTCAACCATGAAGATAAATTCATTGACATCAAGATCAGCACCTGATGGTCACTCTCATAATCACTTCTCTCACTCTCATCAGATGATATACAGTCTTCCTTGGTGTAAAAGCTTCATTTATTCTTGAAAAACATTTTCTTGTCATCATACTTTTTGAAGCTTTTCTTACTCTTATCAGACCTATAAGACTTTTTGTCATCATCATGACCTTCATAATTCTCTTCATCATCCTTTATATTATGATTATGAGGGCACTTTTTAGCAAAGTGTCCAATTTGTCCACACTTAAAGAACTTGAAGGACAACTTATCCTTGTATTTACCTAAACTAGTTTTTAACTTTCTTGTAAATATAAGTATCAACTTATCATTATCAATATCATAATCATCATTATAATTGAATTTATTACCTTTTGTATTATTCTCATTTGAAATATTTTCTTCCTTGAATGTATCTTATTTATTTGGATGTCTTTCTTCACTTATCCTCATCTCATAGGTTGTTAGGGTACCATGAAGTACATCTATCTCTAGCTTGTCTAGATCTTGCATCTATTCAATAGTAGATACTTTAGAATCAAAATTAGGATTTAGAGATATCAATACCTTTTGAACAATATTATACTCTTTAAAATATTCACCTAGGCCTATTATGGTATTGACCACTTCATCAACTCTCAATAGGTAGGCTACAATGGTCTCATCTTCATTCATTCAGAGGCTTTCAAACTATCTTCTATGGGTTTATAATTTATCCAACTTAACCTTGGATTATCCTTCATGGATAGTATTAAAATTATCCTACATCTCTTTGGTATACATATAGTGCATCACCTTCACAATATATACCTCTAATAAGCCACAAATAATATCATTCATTTTTTTTAAAGTGTTGTCACTAGCCTTCTCACCTGCTACATTTATAGGGGAATAGAGGTTGCAGTATATTCATCCAAAATTGATTTCCAAACATCATGACCTTAATAAATAAAATATTTTCTTATCTTAACACTCCAAAAATTATATTAGATCTATTGAATAATGGATCCCTATTTGTAAAGAAACCACCTTATGCTTGACAAGCCATCTTTGCTTGGTTGGGATCTCCTCTAGGCTATTATGCCTACTTTAAAGGACTATATTTGATACCAAATGATAAAATTATAGATATTGAGATGTGGGGTGAATTATTTCCCTTAAAATAGTCATTCAATTTCACTTTTCATTTAAATGCATACATCAATCAATGCATAAACAAGCATCCACATAAGCATATAACATATGAACACAAGAGATATGTGGGAAAAATTCATGTGGGATAAAACACACTAAAAAAAATATTTGAGTATATTCCTATAATTAATTAATCAATATTTATTTAGGTACCAACCCCACAAGTATCACCAACCCCTCACTAGTCAAGCACTAACTCAACTAGGCCTTTAACAAGTACCAACTTACAAGGAGGCACCAACCCCCTAGGTAACTCAGAACCAACTAAGCCACATATAAATTCTAATCACCTTTTGACACAATTTTATATCACCTTATTTTTCTCTTTACACTCTCTAATTACTCTCAAACACCCTATTAGGCCTCTTTGCTCAACTACCCCTCTTCTTGACTGAATTAGGTCATATGACTTTGATCATCATCTATAAAATAACTATTATAACCTCATGAAATCTTCAACACACCTATTTTATGTTATCTAATCCATCTACATATCTTCCAAACTTTCTATTTCATTCATTCATCTCCATAAATACTCAATTAGTCAAATTAGACCTATTCTACCTAGTTCTTACACTTGACTATTTCTTTCACATACCTTGTTTAGACACAAACCTATCCATACTTGGATCACCCTTGGAATATGTCAAATAAATTTTTTAATATGATTAAAAACCACTTCATATCTTTATCACCACTCATAAGGACCAAAACAACCATTAGGCCTAATAGAGACCTAATTCAATTAGGCCTTCTCAAAGCACATGTTTCACCTTAACCATATTGAAACATAATGAGCCTCTATAAATGGATGAAATATTTCACACACACTTAAATTATACCCCTTATAATCTCACCTTATGTCTCCAAAACCATTTATCTCATTTCACTCTTTGAAAAATTATACCCCTTATAATCTCTCCTTATGTCTCCAACACCATTTATCTCATTTCACTCTTTGAACCACACCATTAGGCCTATTCATAATTAGGCCTTCTCACTGCCAAAAAGTCTACTTTGAATATATCAAGAATACACTCAAATTTTCCACATAAACATATAAAAAATAACATTAATATAAAATTAAATAAATAAATTTAATCATAATTTCCATTATACTTCACCATACATGGAAAAATATCTCAAACTAATCACTTCCATATGCTCACTCAATACTGCAAATAGGCCTCAGAAACTAGTCAAGAACCTTTGAATTTTTACACCCTCAGGAATTTATCATGAAGTGAAATACATTAAAATTAACCTATTATAACTATATAAAAACTTAATGTTCATTTTATTCTTTAAATTTGGGCATAATGACTTACGAACATCATTTTTACAATATCATTTTTACTAACACAGAAAACTGCCTAACTACTTCAAAACATAGTCATGGAAACAATGACTTAGAATACTTGTAAATTAAATTTTATGAAATTAAAATGGATTTATATTATCCTAAAACATTATAATATTAACCTAGAATAAATATATTATGTTATTAAATATAAATATTGGTCTTATAGACCAATCTCCTTCTTCACTATACACAAACCTCACTCTATTAAACAAGTCAGATTGAGATCAACTTTCTAACATACACAAACTTCATAAAAAATACTGTTAATTAGAAATGTATTTAACAATAAATTATTTTAATTTTATCCATACCTAACCATGGAAACACATCCCTAATTCCATTCCCACTTTTGCTTATTTTTCTCTCTATCTTTCTCACTAGGCATTTTTAGCAATAAGTCAACTTTGATGACCATTTTAGCATATTTTAATTATATAAAATAATAATAAACTTATTTTAACTCAAAATAAAATTCCCACACATCATAATCCAATTATTTTCATGCTTTGACTTGGTCAAACCTACCTACTTTATAAAAAATCTAAGAAATAAGGGTTTTCCTATTGCTTCTACTCACTCTTCTAATAGAAAAATACCACTTGGAGGTACATAAGATAGTCATATACATTTTAAAATCATAAAAATACTTAATATAATTCATTATAATCCATTTCTATCAATATCTTCCATATCAGGTCTTTATTAGGGTTTTAGAGAGGGTTAAGACCACCTTAAAGTCTTAACGATCATTCATAAAGCTTGGGCCTTTAATCCAGAAAATAATGCTTATAAACTTGAGATAAGATCCTTCCCAAAATGTCATGAACTTATAAGTATCCTATTAAAAATTTTCACATGCCAACGAGGATATGAAAATCCTTCTCAAGTTTGTAATACCTCATTATATGCACATAGAAAACCTCAAAATCATTTTTCATTTTTTCTTCTTCAAATTAGGACCTAAAAATTTACCAACACACATTAAAAAACCTATAAAATATCTTAAAATTCTCTCATTATATCTATCACCTTGGAAACTAAACTTGACTCCTCATTAGGGCACACTAGGTCTCTTTGCATATTAGGCCATGAACTATCAGTTACACTTAGACCTTGAACATACATTGAAACCACTTGAAATACTCTCAATACCTTATAATCATGTCATAAAAATTCATACCATGCTCACACATTACTAAAATTATTCTCAGAATCCTCAGACTTCTCACCTCTACATGCTACTAAGCATATGCCTTCTCACTAAGTCTCTTCAGGAAAATGAATAAGCCAAGAATTGACCTTGAAACCTCATATAAAATTTTATATAAATTATAAACATGTATACATAGTGTTAAACATGTTATCATATTCTCTACCACTAAATTTCATCCTTAATAGATCTTGATAACACCTCAAGACTCCTCATTAGGTCAGATAGGGTCTACGACTAGTCTAGTTACATGCTTAGGCTTAAGACCTTACCACTAAAGGTTTACCTTGAAACTTTCCTACATGTTTAAAAACTTCATATTGATTATTTTTCATCCTTATAAATCCACTCACACCTATGTGTATCCATCTTAGCATACCACCACCATTATACACATGTTCTTGATATGATAATGTTCCTTACGACTAGTGCTCAAAAGTATGCTTACCTTATATCTTGATCTTGACCTTGACATGTCATAAAAATTATAATAATTACCAAGTTGCCTTAAAATTATCTCTCAAAAGAGAGATAATAGGTTTCCTTCAAATTCTCTCTTGTTATAAGACTTCCTTGTCACATACCATTTCACCATGCATGATAATAACATTGACCTTGACATTAATGACATACATCTTATCCTTGACATCAATGACAACATTTATGACACAAAAATGAAAAAATTTAATCCAAAACACCAAAAATAAGAACATACCTCAACAAGAATATGAATGGGAAAAATTTGATGGTGATGGACTTGGATTATTAGAGGATTTAAGGCCAATTAGAGGTCCCTTGGAGAGATATGACCAGGAACAAACTGCATTCATTCCTTTAAAAGGTAAGAATGTTGAAAAAGGTAATTTTATTAATGTTTTAAAGGAACCCCTTTTAAATTTATCTTTGATAGATAATCTCAAAGATAAATCAAAATAGTTTGAATAAATTTAGCCAGTTCAATAACTTAAAATCTCGAAAGATGATAATAGATTTCATCTTATTGTTCCTAACTCATTCATCCTCAATGTTTCCTCTATAATGTCTATTGACTTGGTAAGTTTCTTGGAGCCATACCTAATATATATATTTTCAAGTAATGGGATTTTAGAAAGTGGTCTCCTAAAGGAAAACATAAAATTTTGGCCATGACAAATGGTTTTTTTCTCATACATTTCAACAATGAGTAATATTATGCTAGAATCTTAGTTGAGGGCCTAGTTCTTTGAAATGTTGGATTTATTTTTAAGGAAATAGAAACTATAATTAAACCCAAAAAAAATAGGATATTAACTTAATGCATATTTAGGTAAACTGATTGTCCTACCCCTAGAATATTAGGAAGAAGACCTAATGATTAGTGTGGATAAGAATTTTAGCATTGCCTTTAACTCTTCTGATAAGGCATGCACTAGACTAGTGTATTCTAGATTAAGTGTTAAATTTATATTAAATTAGGTTCTTCCATCATCCTTTATTTTACTTAAGGATAATGGGTGTAAAAAATAGAGTATGTTAAATCTCCTTTGTTGTGTGATAAATTCCATAAGCTTGGTCACATATTGACTTTTCCTTGATTTCAATCTTAAAAAGTTTAATGTCTTTGGTGTAAAAATAGATAGATAAAATTTAAAAAAGAGGTTACCTAAGGATTCTTATAAAATAATATTTCTTGTCAAGAGAACCAAGTAAATACTCCCCATGCTAATGGGAATCTACCTTGTGTTTAGAATAAGAAGTTAGATTTAGTTGAAAGATGTCAGATTCAGGTAAAAAATAATAATGACTCAATACTTATGAGAACTTCAAGTGCTGATAATCTCAACCAATCCATATCTAAGAAGAATGAGATAGTGAAAATAGCTCCAACAAAAAATGATTTGATAAACTTAAAGTACAATCAAAGACATAGCATTAGAATTGGTGTCTTAGATATTAGAGATATTATTTCTTTAGCTCAACCTAAGAAATTTTGATTTTCTCTAATCAACATGAATCATTTTTCTAGTCTAGCTTCTTATGATGAGGATAAAGTGTAATATTTTATTAATATTATACTATGCTCCTTGGAGGTAGAAAATGGTGTTTAATAAGATTATTTTAAATAAGGTTTAAAGAAGGATTTAAATAACTTAGATTAGAAGACAAGGGGAGAAGGAAATAACAAGGAAAACTAGTTTCTTTTTATCCCTCCATGCCCAATAATAAACAAAGTATAGTTATTTGGTGAAGAATTATTTTCTTATTGTTCTCAAATAGTTATGGAAAAAAATATTACTCTTATTCTGAGGAAAGGTGAAGAGTTTGATACCTCCTCTATAACTATGATAAGGACATGTAATAAGGTGTATGTGGGGTTTTTAAGGAAGGTAGTAATATTTATTAAAAATATATCTTAAAAAAAGGGCACCAACCAAGAGGTGGTTGATGGAAATCAAACTATGCTACCCTTGAAGAGTAAAAAAATTCCTCCTAGAAAATTTAAATGAATATCCTTAGATGGAACATTAGCGGTATGAATTATATTAGTAAGCATAAATTTTTTAGAGTTATCATAAATAATAATAATCCTTTTATTATGGCCATATAATAAAAAAAGGGGGTTAACCAAGTGGAGGTAAGTAGGAGATTTCTATGGAAGGATGCTTTAATAGCTTCTTCTAGTTTTTTAGGTGTTGTTGGTGGTATCATTAATTTTTGTAAAACTAAAGAGATAGAAAGGGAGTTTTGGTTAAAATTACCCATCATATAGCTATGATTTTGTTTAATAATATATATGACTCAGCTTAGATTTTCTCTAACATTTATGCCTCAAATTCCTTACTTGGAAGAATATAATTATAGGATGAACTCTTTCTATCTTCAGAGAAAGTTGTAAAAATATATCATGGATGGTGGTTGGTGACTTTAACACTCCCCTTCTTCCTATGGATAAGAAAGGAGGCAATCAATCATACTCAAAAAGTATGCAAAACCTAGATTATTTGATTTTTTTTATTGGTCTTTTATATGTTTAACTCAGAGTATAGCCTTTTCTTAGACAAATAGAAGGATTGGAAAAAAATTAATCCATGTTAGGTTAGAGTTTGGTCTTTTTGTATTGGATTTATAATTAGGATATATGTTTATCTTCCCTTCCTAGGATTGGATCCAGCCACAACCCTTTTTTTAAAAAATTGAATAGCACAATAAAAAAATATAGGGATCCATTCTAGTTTGAACACATGTGGTTTAGTCATCCTGGCCTTCTTGATGGAATTAAATAATGGTGGAGAATAGATGTTTCAAGGACTACCATGTTCATATTTTTCAAAAAGATTAAATCTATAAAGAACATTGAAATTTGGAACAAATCTATTTTTGCTAATATTTTTCACCATAAATAAAACTTGAAGGATGAGCTAGGTAAATTGGAAAAGGAAATAGTTACAAATGGTTTGAATGATGAAACCTTTTTTAAATAAAATAATTTAGTCAGTGAATTTCATACTATTACATCAAGAGAGGAAACCTATTAGATAATGAAATACAGATTGACAAGACTTAAAGAGGGTGATAAAAATATCAAATTATTTCATCTTATTACTTTAAAGCATAGAAATCATAATAGATTTTTTAAGGTCTCCAAGGATAATGGGGAAGTTAGCTTAAATCTATAGGATATTAAAGTTGAAGGATTTTTTTTATTTCAAGATTCCTTTTGAATCCAATCCTCCTAAAAATAATTGTAAACTTCAAAAGATGTTGGAACTTATCCCTTGCATAATTTTTGAATAAGAAAACAATAATCACTTAGATCCAACTTCTATGGAAGAATTTAAAACTGTAGTTTTCTTTTTGGATAAGGACAAAGCCCCTGAACCTAATGATTTTTGCTACTATATTTTTTTTAATAAATTTTGGGACATTATCAATCATGACTTGATAGTATATGTTGAATAAATATTCTAATATTTTAAGATAAATTAATAATATTTTCCTTGTCTTAGTACTAAATAAAAATGGTGCCACTAATTTTAAGGATTTTTAGCCTATTAAGCATTTGTAACACTAATTACAAGGTCTTTACTAAAATTCTTTCATTAAAAATTCAACCACTTTTGGATAAGATTATCTACATAAACTAGGGTGGTTTCTTACAATGTAGGATGATTCAAGATGTTATCATCATGGTACATGAAAATATGTACTCCATGGAAAAATGAAATAAAATAGGTACGATTCTAAAATTTAATATTAATAAGGCCTTTGACAAGCTTGATTGGGATTTTTTAGATAAAGTTATGGATCAGTTTGGATTTCACTCACATGTTAGAAAGTTGATTAGAACATGCATTTATATATCCATGTTTTTATTTATGATTAATGCATGAAGGTTTCTTTAGTAACAAGAGAGACATCAAACAAGGGCACACTTTATCTCACTACTTATTCATATCATGATAAAATTCACTAGCAAATCTCTCCTAGCTACATTAAGGCAAAAGAATTTAAAAGGTTTAATGGATGATAATAATATTTCCCCTTATATTCATTATTAATTTGTTGATAATACTATGATTCTTGTTTATGCTTCCATTAATTAAGCATTAATTCTTAAAGATATTCTTGTTAGCTACAAAAAAGTATCCAATCACAAAATTAATTATGTAAGAGTTATTTATACTTATTCAAAACTCCTATAAGTAGATAATTTAATATTGTTAATATTTTGAATGTCAAATTATTTTATGTTTTTTTGGTATTTTCACATAAAACACATAAATTGATAAACTATTTTGAAGTAAATGATAATATTTATATTTACACTAAAATACAATCAATAATATAGATTTTTCCTAATTTAGCATGTGTAATAAATACATGAAGTAAAAGGTAATTAAAGGATAAGGGAGATCATATCTTGTTTGATATTTTATTTTGAAACATGATGATGATTAGGAATCATCATGAGATTAAATCATAGGTTTTGACCTTGTTCATTGTACATTTTACTATTTTTACCCCCTAGACGCTTCTGTCAAATAGGAATAGTAGTGTCAATGTAGGTGTATGCCTCCAATATAGGTGTTTAGTCAAGGATATTCATAGGAATATATCTAAATTTCCCTAGGCATACATTATCACCTATATAATTTCACTGTGCCTCAAATTATACTTGCATGTGTGCTAAATTCATCCAATAAGAAAAAACCTAGTTATTTTGTATTAGACCTCCTATAACTTGGTAAAAAGGTTTTATCTCATGAATAGAGATAACCCTATCAACCTCATTTATTTCTAAGTAATAAATACATATCCAATACTCCAAAGAGGGCCTAAGACTCATATGTAGTTCTCCCTCCTAGGTATGTGCATGGAATTGTAATAATGAAACTATATGTTCTTTCTAATTGTAACCCTTGGTACAAGAAATGTAATAGTGTATATAACCTTTTGAATTATTTATATGTTCAATTTTAGAATTTTATGTATGTTTATAACTTTAATATAAATTATTTTCTAGTTTGGTGATTGTCAAATCAAATTTATAGGTAGTGGAATTAGACTATATCCTTTATATATATAGGGACCTCTTGATTTTGGATTAGGATTTAGTGACATGTGAAAATATAAAAATAAGGTGGGAAAAGAGAGTTAAATAAATGATAAAAAGTCAAAATATATGGAAAAAGACAAAAATATAAGCTTAGACACATGCATCATACTTGGACAATAACATAAATGCTAGTGTCCAAAATAAAGACAAATGTCCAAGGGTTAAAAACGTGTAGAAAACAAGAAACAATAGGTAGGTATCCCTAACATACATTGGATTAAAATTAATAAAATAACATATATGCCTAAGGGGTAGGTAAATCAAGTGAAATAAGATGGAATTGAAGAGGTCCACAAGAGGCTACATCACTAGTTATTTAATCCCTTGTCAAGAGATGTATACATACAAAGAATCTATAAAATCATGTTATGAAATTGTGTTTTGTACCAAATATGTGTGTCTACATTTTATCCCCCTTAATATATTAATGGAACAAAACTAAAATTACTAGTTTAAAGGAAAATAATAATGCATATCATGGTGTGGACAACACACCTTATATTTTTTTGAGCTTTCCTTGAGTCTTTTATTTGAACATTACATGTAACCAAGATCATGCCACAAAGTAATTAGTGTGTATAATCTATATGTAAGAAACAATAAAAATTAATGTAAATAAAGATCATGGATAGAATACCCCTATGTATGTGTTGTGTAGCAATGGTTCTAGAGTAATAGAAATTAGATAAGTAGAGAAGGGGATTGAAAGCTCATCCATATTCTAGATAAGAAGATGAATGAACTCACTAGTGATGAACTAGGTTACATCATGTTTCATGTTATACCTAGAATATGGAGAGTTAAGAGATGATCATGCCCCCATCCCATAATAGGAAGAGTGGTGCTTTGGTTATGAAGAATATTATTTCTCAACCACCACAAATCAAGTGCAAACATATATAACTTGGTATAGGATGAGTGATGTAATCAATCTCACCCAAAAAATTAGTGATATTATATTATTTAATCACTCTAATCTAACCAAGAGAGCCAATCATTACAAATATGTAAGGCTCAATATAATTTGTTAAAGTACATCTTGGTGGGTGATGATAATACTTAAGAGTGTTTTAAAATATGAAACTAATTTATATTTTTTAATATTAGGTTTACATTGCATATAATATACACCTAAGATATTTATCATGGTAAAACTTTGTATAACAATGGTACCAATGTATATAATTATGCCATAACTATGACTTTAAATCATATAACTATGTTTTTTTGTAAATTTTGAATTTTACGCAAATGTGGGTAGCATGTTACCATAACATACCCACACTATATATGGAGAAATTTGAAATTTGATATACATGCCAATTGGAAGACATATTCTCAATACATTCCCATACTAAATCTAGATATGTTGGATACTGAAGAAGTGTGGATAACATGCTTCAAAGCATGCCCCCATTGAATCTAAAGAATGTGCAAATTGTAATTGACTATAAATAACACGTTTTTAAACATGCCCCTACTAAAATTTCCCCCCTAATTGGGATTATGGGATATATTACATGAAATTTATCTCCTCACAAAAGGAAAAGGTGATGATTTACTTGATGTAGGGACCAAGTTGTATGTTAGTAGTATTGGTGGCGATAAATTGTAACATTATTTTTATAATACTTGGAATCTAGTATAATATTTATGTGTGGGAAATTTTTAAATATTTTTGGTAATGGTTTAAAATTTTCAAATTTAGTGTAATAGGGAAGGCTTATTAGCTAGATCCCAACACAACTCATGGTTTTAAATTGGACCACTGGTGCTCAAGATATGCATGTTTAAAGTTTATGCAGAAGTTGTATATTAGGTACATTGAATTGAAATTTAAAGCCATTTGCACTTTAAAAGTTAAAAAAAATAGACCGAAGTAGAATATAACCATTACATATGGTATAAATCCTCAACTAATGTTATTTTATGTACTCGCATAGCTCTAATTGGATAGGATTTAATTGAATTGGTAAGTAGGTTTAGTTGTCAATTTACTAGTAATTTTTTATTATTGAAAAAAATCATTTGGGTATGATTTTTTATTTATAAGTGGATCAGTGAACACCTGAATCAAGGTTTGAGACACTTAAATTGGTAATATGATTCTAGTGTCTAAGCTTAGAAATAAACATTTGATGTTATCATTTTATGTTGACATTAGTGTCTAATGTTATTATCCTTTATCGATGTTGGCATCTAACTCTATTATCTTTGCATGGATGCTAGTATCTGAAGCTACTATATTTTTATTTTGAGAATATTTTATTGTAACCTATATATTTTTGAACTAAATTATGATTTATAATGAGTATTCAATGTTGTGTTTTTTTTAATGAAGGATATACATATTTAAGAGTTTTGGCATAGTAGACATTTTTATACCATAATAGAGTTGGGTCTGGATGTGACTGACTAGTGTATTTTAGATCAAATACGGTTGGGTCATGTGTCCTATTTGGGATAGATTCCATATAACATCCTCCTTATTGTAACTCTTTTAAGACGTGGAACCTAGCCACATGCACTTTTTGGCTTCTTATGGGGGAGATGATGGTCACATTATAGGATGTGTTTTGGATTTTATAGCTTCTTATTAAAGTTGAGAGAGTTTAGGTTACTGGAGATGGAATCCATGGTTATATTAAAAATTATCACATATATTTTATTAGCCAGAGGTATCTTTAAATATATTTGAGCGGTATGATTCATTTGGACAACATTATCAAATATGATGTTCTATGATTACATAAGTTTATTTATGTGTTATTAGTATCATTCATAGTAGTATAAGATGTCACATTAGGTGTATCATATCTATGTACCATGTAGTTTAGCATATTGAGATTTATCATACTATATATTCCTAGGGTCCTACTATATTAACCCACTTATATAGGTATCTTTACAAATTTGCACTGGAAAGCCATAATAAAGGGATTGGAGTAGGGAGTTTTTTTGCATGTTTGGCCATATGACCACAATACAATAGTATGATTGATTAGTAGACCCCTAGATAGATGGGCCCATCCATATATATTTTTAGAGTGGTGGGTATTTCCCCATAGTAGATTATGCATCATGATGGAATACTTGTTATTCTTGAAAGGTTGACTTTAGATCAGATTATATGGCATCCATAAATGACATTTGTTTGATGGCCCAAAGATGGACATGATTTGCAGAGGATCAAGATCAACATTTTTTTAGTTGATCTATTTACTGATGTGTATGTATTATTTTAGTATGACTTTATTTTATGATAGTTTGGTATAGAGTGATGATCATTCCATATAGCTCATTATATCTCATATAAACTATCCATAAGTGTTGATTTTTGGTTATATATTGTATTACATTTAATATTTAAGGTCTCATCTAAGTGATAAATGAGTGCAATTGTCTTTTTTTCTTATGTGATACATTATTGACTCTTTATCTTATTAGTTGTGTCTAACTTGAATGAAATGAGCACAATTTTGTATATAGAAATACATCCATATAATGGGATCATTTTGAGAAGTCATCAAACATTTTTGGCAATCCTTTTTGGAAATAGTTTTGAAGACTCAACAAAAAACACATTGATCTCTGAAGATATGCAGTTCTAAAGACACTCTGAAGATGTTCTAAAAATGATCTAAACACCTATCTATCCATGCTTTGAAGATGCCCAACCATGCTTTATGTCAGGAGAACCTACAACAATCAATATACTCTGATACCAGCTGTTAGGTGACCCCTTATCCAATGGAAGCACAATTGATTACTTTCTTATAAGCAATTAAACATGGAATTATACCAGAATGATAAAGTAACTAAAAACTTGAGATAGCAAAGAATTTGAGAGACAATACACACTCTTGTATTAAATATTACTAGAAGAAAATACAATAAGGAAGATGCCACTTCTTCCTCCACCTCAAAGGCTTGCCACACCTCAAGACCTTCTTCCCTCTCTCTCTTGCTCAACACAACAAATCTATAGCCTGAGTTATTATCCCTCCTTGAATGCTTCAGCTGATCTCCTTGACCTTGCTTGCTTCAATGCTTTTACTTGCCTTCTTTTGTTAAATTACAATACATGCCTCATGGGTCTTTAAATAGAATCCCATGGTTACAAAAATAGAAATCTAACTACAATAATTAGACACACAGCTCGTATAATTAGTCATTTGACATGCAAACACTAACTTCACTTAACTGATTGTTCATCAATAGCAGTTCTGGAAATACACAGGCGACCAACGTCAGTCCCTGCTTGCCTGGTGCTACCGACGATGGTCGACATCCTATCATTGCCAGTTTCCTTCTCCACTGTCTATGACCGACGTCGGTTATACTGCCGATGTCAGTTCCTCTAGTTCTTCAGCATCCTCTTCTTTGTGTCTGCAAATAGTTGAAGCTTTTAGCTCCACACTCGAATAATCTCCCACTTGGAGATAAACAGTTGCTACTATACTTATACCTATACACCATCTATTTTGTTCTTTTGGCTCTGTATCCCTCTTCAAAGTCACTCTTGAAGACCAACCACCACACAAAACTGTGATGCTATAACTGTCACTTATGCCACAAGAATTTTGCTACTCCCAAATTCTTCATGACATACTTCTAAACCAACTCTACCCTTAGCTCAAAAAACTCCCTATATATGAAACCCTGCAACAAGTAACACAATACAGTAATAAGATAATGTAGCTAATATTATCCAACCTGGTAAAGATAAAATACAATGGTCAAACCCCCATTGTCTGCAGCCTAATCAAGACCATATACCATAGCCTTCTATCTCACGTGTCCATCCACTCTCTTCTCTAATATGGGAATCCATCCCTCTATCCAGTGCTTCCTTCCAGCTGACAATTCTACCAACAAATACTTGTTTGGTTCTTCTCCAATGACTCACACTCCCCATCCATGTCAAGCTCCCACTATTTTTGGATTCTACTTGCATTGCTTCTTCCATCTTCCTAGTTCATGACTATTAGTAAATAATATAAAGAAGGTGAACAATGAATATGAGGTTCACATACCTTTTCTGACCTCCATATGGGTGTTTGAGACTCATTGATCCACCCAACATCCGTTCCAGTGACCGATCTCGACCATCTCCCAGTCTGCTCCTGACCAATGTTAGTTCCCTGCACTGACCCTGACTACCGACGTCGTTTCCCTGGCTGATGCCGGCATCCCTCCTACTGACGTCAGTCCTGATGACCGACATCAGACTTCTCTTGCCTGACCTACCGACCCTGCTGGTCTGCACATGACCGATGTCGATATCTGGATGACCGACGTCAGTCCCATGTGACCGACATTGGCGTCTGTGTGTTCTTATAAGTGATGAAATTTTCATCCATGAGATCTTCTTGGATCAAACCTCTATCCATGCTACCCTGCTTAGATTTATTCAGCCCCTGTGACTGATCTCTGTCCTTCATCTCCTTTGTAAACACCAAGGCTTCTTTGTTCCTGTCAAAAGCATCAAATTTCCTTTTCCTGTAATGAACTCTATCTATGCTTTCTAAATTTGAATACATACCTTTTGAATCAAGAACTTCCATTCCCTTCTTATTCATGTGACCAAGCCTATTAGACCACATCTTCGAATCTACACCAGAAGTAGAATCAGTAATACAAGTAGACAGATAGAGAGTATTTAATTTCTTACCTCTTGCTAGAACAAGTGCTCCTTTGGTAACATTCCAAGAGTCTGCTGTGAGGGTTATTATGCATCCCTCATCTCCCAACCTTCCTACAAAAATCAAACTCTACTTCAGAATTGGAACATGCATGACCTCCTTCAACACCCATGTGTTGTCAATCTACAATCTCAGCTGCACTTTCCCTTTGCCAACTATCTGACAAGGCATACCATCCCCTAAATAGAGCACTCCAAAGTCTCCCTGTTCATACTCATGAAACAAATCTCTGTTTGGGGATGCATGAAAAGATGAACTAGAATCTAAAATCCGTGATCCTACCTGACCATCCAAAGAAAGTATGAGAGCATCCTGTATCACAATATTTGCATCCTTTGCTTCTTCAATACCTACATGTTGATTCTCTTTATCTCTCAACCAACACTCCTTTGTATGTCCTTTCTTTCCACAAAACCAGTAGGTAATACCTTTGGACTCAGATCTCCTTCCCGACCTTGATTTCCCTTACTCAATCTTCTCCCTTTGCCTTCCCCTACTTTTTGCACTTAGAGCATTCCCTGATGATTCACCTGTGCTTCTCCTACGTATTTATTCATTCAAGATCACACTCACAACATCATCAACTTTTAAGATTTTAGAAGCAGATGCAAAATTACTTACTGCCATAACCAAACTGTCCCAACTTTCAGGCAAAGAACATAAAATCAAGAGAGCCTTTACCTCATCATCAAAAACAATATTGACTGAAGCTAGTTGGTTTACCAAACCATGGAAATCACTGAGATGAGTATGTACCAATCCACCTTCCTGCATTTGCAAAGTAAATAGCTGCTTCATAAGTTATACCTTATTAGAAGCTGAGGGATTTTCATATAAATTCACCAAGGACTTTATCAACTCTTCCATTGTCTTGTACTATGATAAGCTGGAAATCACAGATGATGCAAGGCTTAACCTTATGGAACCGAGAGCCTTTCGATCAAGAACACTCCATTCTTCATCCTTCATATCTGTGGGCTTGCATGCAACCCCACCCAATAGTAAGTATAGATCATTCTGATATAAATAATCCTCAATCTACATCCTCCAGTGTTGATAATTCTTGCCGTTAAACTTCTCCATTCATAGCTTACTTTCTTTTGCCATTGCTGAGCTCCCACTCAATCAAAAAACCTTGTGAATGAACTGTAATCAAAAATAACCTACTTCCTGCAAACCGTAGCTCTGATACCACTTATCAGAAGAACCTACAATAATCAATATACTCTGATACTAGCTGTTAGGTGACCCCTTATCCAATGGAAGCACAATTGATTACTTTCTTATAAGCAATTAAACATGGAATTATACCAGAATGATAAAGTAACTAGAAACTTGAGACATCAAAGAATTTGAGAGACAATACACACTCTTGTATTAAATATTACTAGAAGAAAATACAATAAGGAAGATGCCACTTCTTCCTCCACCTCAAAGGCTTGCCACACCTCAAGACCTTCTTCCCTCTCTCTCTTGCTCAACACAACAACTCTATATCCTGAGTTATTATCCCTCCTTAAATGCTTCAGTTGATCTCCTTGACCTTGCTTGCTTTAATGCTTTTACTTGCTTTCTTTTGTTAAATTACAATACATGCCTCATGGGTCTTTAAATAGAATCCCATGGTTACAAAAATAGAAATCTAACTACAATAATTAGACACACAGCTCGTGACTATAATTAGTCATTTGACATGCAAACACTAACTTCACTTAACTGACTGTTCGTCAACAGCAGTTCTGGAAATACACAGGCAACTGACGTTGGTCCCTACTTGCCTAGTGCTGCCGACGTTGGCTGACATCCTGCCGTCACCGATTTCCTTCTCCACTATCTATGACTGATGTCAGTTATACTACCGATGCCGGTTCCTCTGGTTCTTCAGCATCCTCTTCTTTGTGTCTACAAACAGTTGAAGCTTTTAGCTCCACACCCTAACACTTCAAAGATGCCTAATTGGATCTTTAGATCAATATAATAACTCCAAAGATATCTATTATATAGATATAGACTTTATTTATTTACATATCTTATTTTAGAAATTACTATTCATAGTAATGGTCTAAAAAAATCTAGATATAAATGTATTTTTATATTTTAAATATGAACATAATCTCTTCAAATATATATTAGTTATATTCCATCTATTATTAGTTGAGTCAGTTCCAATGCCTCCCTATAATCATGGGATCTAATTCCTATATATTCTATTTTGAATAAGTAGACTTGGCTATTTAGATCATTAAATTTTATATTCTATGAATAGTTATTGAGATATGATCTAAATACATGTCTCCTTCTCATTTCAAATAATCAATGAATAGATAGTGATTATAAATTAGATAATAGAGAATAGAGAAGAAGCATTCAAGTGTAATTTTCCATATATGTATATGTTCCTTTTGATAATGAAATAAAGTCTAGGATTCCTTTTCATTGATGAGTAAAATATGATCATGTTCTAAGGAAGGAGAAAGGGCACACTTCTCTTCAAAGATGAAGACAATTTGATATTTTTAGATTATAGTTTAAAAGTGTATTTCTTTAATTTGGGTATATTTCATTTTATTTAAAGTGTGATTTCCTTTTCAATGCAAGTATGATTTTCCTTTCAAAGCAAAGTGTTAATTTAAATTTAATGCAAGTGTGTTTCTATTAAATGTAAAGGTTGTTTCAATTCAATACAAGTGATTTTTATTTGTGTAATAGTGTGTCTTTCAATTTTAAAGGAAGTAAATTTTATTAACTCATATCCATATTTATAATATATCAAGAAGTAGTTTAAGTGACAATAGATAACATTATTTCATTCTAAAATATCACAATATCCTACCCATCTAGGTCAGTTGAGTGAGGACACACCATAATGTCTTACACTGGATGTTTAATTTTTGGATGTTGATGGTGTGAAGAAAAATACTTTAAAAAGGAATGCCATAAGAGATCTCTAATTAACAAAACTTTTTAGATTTAATTTTATAAAACATAAAACTAGAATCTTATTTTTTTTCTTAGGCTTTAGACATAAAAAATAGAGTAAACCCCCCAAATAATGAACTATTAACTCAAATATCAAATGGTCTCATTGCATATAACCTTGGACACTGACTCTAGTATAAAATGACATCAATCTATTGATTGGCTAAATGAGAGGTATAACAATAGCTTATAATTTTTGGCATCATGGTTAGGGACACTCTTAATCAATAAGTGTTAGTGAGATCTTACATTAGAGTTACACAGGGAAGATACAAAAACATTTATATACCTGAAAAACACAAAAACAATCCAAGACTCCTTATATTTATGAACTGCCCAATAGATTCTCAAAAAGGGTTTGTCTCTAAAGAATCCTAAATAAAACAAGAAGAAGAGAGGATATTGTCCTTGCTACAAATATTAGGAAGTGAAAGAAAAGAAATTGAAAGTTGTGTACAAATTTTTTATAATTTCTCTCCTGAACAAGGTTCATCCTCATAAATAGATCCTACAAGAATAATTCTATTCAAGACATCTTCCCCTATAAGAAGAATTGATCTTGAGAATCCCCTTTTTGGAATAGTTAGATTTGATCCATAGGATCTACAAGAATAAGATCTGATCACCAATAAATATTCTCCTCCTAAGGTATACCATAGGTTGATAATCCAAGAAGATAATCTATATTGGATTGATAACCAAATTTTATAAGAAAATATGGGAGATGAACATGCACATGTGGAAAACCTTGATCGACAACCTCAACAGGAAAAAACTCATTCCTATCTAATCATCTTCAGTCTTAATGATAGAAATTCAATGAAAAATATCTCACCATTCATTTTACTTACTTTTAGAGGTAAATCCTTAAAGGATCCAAATTAGTTCCTCTTTGAAGTTCAAGTTCTTTTCCAAACATATGACTATATCATAAACAATAATAATTTGAAGTCATTCCCATCTACACTTAAAAATGTAGCCATGAGATGGTTCACGGGCCTTGAGGGTAATTATATAAGTACTTGGGATGAAATGAAAACTACATTTTTTGATAAATATCAAGATTACTATAGAGTCAAATAATGAAAAGAATACTTTTTTAAGATCAAACAAAAGGAATATGAAAGCTTAGAAGATTACTTTGATAGGTTTATATTTTCCCATAAATGGATTGGTTACCAACCACTGAAGAGGTCATCTACATAGTATGTCTTAAAGGCATAAACGATGATGCACATGATGCTTTGAACTTAATAGGAAAGGGTGACATTGACAAGTTAAGCTTTCATCATATTTCAACATTATGTACTAATTATTTCAGGATAAGACCTATTATAGTTGATTAGGGTCAAAATGGGTATAATTCATTCTTACATGATTTTCATTATCGATTAACCAATATGCTCTCCATAAGTAAAACCTTTTACAATAATGTATCTATAATTAATATTTTATTATCACACACACATCCATTTAATTTGTTGATTAGTGAATATAAATAATTAAATTCCATTGTTACAGGCACTAAACAAATTGCAATTCAACCTGATAAACTATCAAATATCAATAGCTAGTTAATTGACTAGTAAGAAAGTAAAGTGTTTGATATATTAAAATGAGACATAAAATCCTTTTCTTGGGATTAAAATTATATAAAAAGAATGCATCCTAGTTTCTATACACATCACATCTACACTAAAGATGTTAGACTAGTTAGACAACCACAATGGAGAATTAACCTAGCTTTGAAAGAAATTGTAAACAAAGAGATATAAAAACTATTGGAAGTTGATTTCATTTACCCCATAACTAATAATCAATTGGTTTCACCTCTATTCATTATGAATAAGAAAAGTGGAAAATAGAAATTTTGTGTAGACTACATAAAACTAAATAAAGCCACTATGAGAGACTACTTTCCTTTGCCTTTTATTGATCAAGTTTTGGATAACTTGGTAAGAAATCAATACTTTTATTTCTTAGATAGATTTAGTGGATATAATAAAATTATAATAGCCCTTTAATATCAAGATAAAAATACATTTACCCACCCTTGGAAAACATTTGCTTATATAGTCCTTCCTTTTGGATTATGCATTGCACCTACTACCTCTCATAAAGTAGTGTAAGCCATCTTTTCTAATCTTACAAATGATTGTGTGGAAGTATAAATATTTAATTTCATTGTCTATGGCACTAAATTTGATGAATATTTCAAAAATTTGTATAAATATCTTACCATGTGTGAGGAAGACCAAGTATCTTTGAGTCATGATAAGTGTATCATAATGGTTGATGAAAGGATAGTCTTAGGGCATCATATCTCTTCTCAAGGAATAAAAGTAGATCCCAAAAATATTGAGGTAATTTCTAATCTCCCCATTCCTCAAACACAAACAAATTTTAAAAGTTTTCTCAGTCATGCAAGATATTATAGGAGATTTATTGAAAACTTTAGAAAAATAGTTACACCTATGTTTTCTTTGATAACAAAAGATAGTGAATTTGTATGGAATGACAAGTGTCAAGAAGCTTTTGAAACATTAAATAAAAACTCATGACTGATCCAATTTTGAAAGGACCTAATTGGAAACAACCTTTTCATATTTATATTGATGCTTCCAATAATGCATTATGAGTAGTTATAGGACAAAGAGATTTGGAAGGAAAAATATACTCCATTTATTATATCATCAAGAATCTTAATCCCATAGAGAAAGATTACACTACTAAATAAAAGGAATTTATTGATGTTTTTTATGCCCTAAACTATATTAGGCATTACATTATTAGTTATAAGGTATTTATCTATACAAATCATTCATCTATTAAGTACTTAGTGATTAAACTAGTAGTAGGTGGGATAATTATTAGATGGTTGTTATTGCAATAATTTAACATTACCACCATAGACAAACCTAGGAAATATAATATTGTTGCTAATTTTTATCTAGATTAATCCCTATAGGTGAAGATGAACCTATAGAGGATTCTTTTCCAGATGAATAGTTATTTTCTATATCTACAGACTCCCCATGGTTTGCAAACATGGCAAATTATTTGGTAATAGGAATTTGTCCTCATTATTTTACTAGTGAAGAAAGAAAACATTTTATTAGAGTTAGTTCTCATTTCAAGTGGTTTAAAGACATGTTGTTTAAAATTGGACCTGATAATGTACTTCATAGGTGTGTCATATAAGATGAAGTATTTGACATCATAAGAGCATGCCTTAGTGAACCTAGAGGAAGACATTATTCATCAAAAAGGGCCATTCATAATATCCTTGGTGTAAGTTATTACTGACCATCTCTTTAAAAGATTGTAAAAATATTTGTATGTAAATATGATCCTTGTCAAATGATGGGTAAGCCTACTCTATCCTCAAAAATTCCTCTCCATCCTCAAATAAGTTTAGAACCATTTGAGAAATGGGGTTTGAGTTTTATTGTACCAATCGACCCACCATCTCAAGAAAAAGAGTATTTATTAGTATGTACTACTTATGTTACTATGTGTGATGAATTGAAGGCACTCACCTTTATTAAGGAGAAACTGGTTGTTGATTTCCTATATCATAAGATCATATTAAGATTTGGAGCTTCTATATCTATCATTTCAGATCAAGGGCCCCAATTCATGTCTAACATGATCAAAGCTTTTACATAATTGTACTAAATCAATCATTAAAAATCTTCACTATATCACCCCTAAGCTAATAGGTAAGTGGAGGTCACCAACCGAGAGTTTGAAAATATCCTAATCAAAATAGTGAACAACAGTCAAAAAGATTTGGTTGATAGAGTACCTAAAGTACTTTGGGTATATAATACAATATGGAAGACTACCACATAATTTTCTCCATATGAACTTGTGTTTGGAAAAAAATATTTGTTATCAATAGAGTTTGAATTATAGACATTGAAGATATTATCTGATATGGGATTGATCTTGATGAAGCATAGAAGAAAAGAATCATGCAACTGAATGGGTTGGATGAACTTAGAATGGATGCACTCACTCAAACTAGCATGATCTAGAAGTAGTGAAACTAGTGGCATGATAGTCACATCAGAGAAAAATAATTTCAAGAAAGAGATTGGGCACTTATATTTTATTCAAAATTCCAACATTTCAAAGGCAAACTCAATACAAGATTGTTGGGCCCATACCTAATCAAAACCATTCATAGTAATGGCTCTGTCTAACTTCAACTAAGCATAGACTTAAAATGTATATAAAACCTCTTAGCATGCAATAATTCATTAAGTAGAATCAAGACCAATATGACCTTATGGAAGAACCTAGTTCTTCCACTAAGGTTAAATGATCTTTGTAATAGACATCTAATAAAGGGGGTGAGCTGAAAACCAAACAATGGTGGTTCTCCTCCATTAAAAAATTTTAAAAATAAAAAAATTATAATAAAATGAAAAAATAAAAAGTATATAAAAATAAATAATTAAATAAATAAAAATTTACTATAAGGTGAAAACTAGAAAAGGAACTTTTTAGAAGAAATTTTAGCAATAAACATGAATTGTTGTCTTTTTAACTAACTTATCTTCTCAAAAGTGTTTATCCTTAAAGGACACATGGAAAATTTAGGAGATAAGTATGGACACATATAATAGAGGTACAATTGTACTTCTTTCCCAAAAGGTTAGGCATTTTATGATTTACATGTATGACCATTAGGTATATAACACTTTTCATTATAGATAAATTATTGTGATGCTACATGGATGTGATTAAAATTGGTACCATCTCCACACTTCAAGATTTGATGTGAAGTTATTTTGAATGACCTTTTCAAAAATTTATGACTTGATGTGGAAATCATTATGAATATTATTTAAAATGTGTTAAATTATGATTGATTACATCACATCATTGATAATGACCCTAAAAAGTATTTTCTCATTAAAACTCTGCATGCTTTGAAGTTCTTGTCTATAATTTTTTCCATGATTTCATGTGATACCCTTTATTTTATATTCATTATTGCATCACATCCCCATTTCATTGCCTTCCTCTCTACTTTGCAATTTTGATCTCAGTTTTCATCACATAAGCAAGTTTTCAAGAGTCATGTGAACAAGTCTGAAGATGAGAGGTAAGAAGAAGAAAATTGAAACTGAGTCAACAAAAGCATTATTACAAGATGAAAAGGCTAGGTTTATTTTTAAGATGGCAAGATGATTGAATGTTCTGAAAACATTTTAGGGTTTTCAAGAAATATTGTCTAGGATTTTTTTGAAATTTTTGATGAGGATTATTTGATTATTAGTGGTGAGCATATTTTGGTGATTCCTCTATGATAAGTGTACTTTATAATATTCTTGAAGATGGTTCAGTTGTCACTGATAAATTAATTTTTTTCAATTTACTTCAACTGTTCATTTATAACAATGAACCCTATCTCAAGTTGGCCAAACCCCCACAATGTGTTGCCAAAAAAATCATTGAAGACAATCTTCCACCACCATGGCATAGTGTCACCTATTGGGTCATGAAGTATTTCACCTATGATGGCTAATTCACTATGGTTGATGGAGATACCATATATATTCTCATTCATTTGAGGAAATGAGCTACTAGACTAAAATATTAGGTAAACCTACCATTCTTTATTCATCATGCTATAATTAATGTAACTCAAAAATTAAAAGGAGGAACTAGGCTTGTTAAACATCATGGTTTGATAAATCTCATCTGTTAGCATCATTTCCTAAAGAAACCTAAACATGAGAAAGCTTGGTCTTCATTTCTACAAAAAAATATCCCAAACCCTTGGAAAAAAATCACCACATCTTATTTCTTCTCCTACCACAACTGCACAAATAGAAGAAGGCCCATATTCGGTGCCCTCAACTTTAAAGATGTTGTACCAAAGGTCAAAAAGAAAAATAGGGGTTTCATCAAAAAACCTTACTCCACCAGTCAAACCCTAGATAGGTAGCCAAAAATTTTGAAATTCTAATCTCTCCCATAGAAGTTATGGATGTTGAACAAATAACTAAATAAAAAGAAACCCCTACATAGGAAATTATAGCTAAGTAATAAAAAATACCTTTAACCTCTACAATTGATAAGGGAGAATATCCACTTATAAAATAAGCCTCATATTTTCCCTAACCTACTCATGAAGATGATGAGTTACATCATTTTATGACTTTGTCCTAGCATGAGGAAACCATTCAAAAACAATAAGCAAAGTTGGATTTTATTCGATTGACACTACAAGGTAAGAATCAAACTATTTTTAGTTTAGAAAAAAGATGTGAAGATTTTATTTCTCAAGTTAGGGCACAATAGTTAATCATTATATTAGTAAATTATTAACAAACTGGAATACATTATCAATTATTTTCCTAGTCTTATGAACTAAGTACTTTATAAAATTCCCTTGTAAATAAGGATGCCCAAATTACTAGTTTACAAAAATTTATTGCTAATAAGGATGATCAGATTAAAAATTTAAAACATTATATTACTAGTAAAAATGCATTTATTACTCAATAAACTACTTGTATACAAGAGCTAACAACTTAGAATACTAAGTTACAAGCTTCCTTATAAGCTATGTAAAGGGAAACTAGGGAAATAATTGTACAAACTAAAGGACCTATAAGGGCTCTTCCTTCCTTACCTCTACCACTTCATGAGATGATTTTAGTTTGGAATAAATATCAACATATTATTCAAAAACTATAATAATAAAATTCCAAGATCAAATCAAAATCTTAGCAACAGATATAGAAATCTCAGACTTTTATTCAAAATATTATTTATGAAATTTCTAAAAAATTATCATCTTGCAAACAACCTTCCTCTTTTTATGTTATATTTATTCTTGAACAATTTTTAAAATGGTAAATGTAGTTTATTTATCTTGGTTTTATCCATGTTATTGAGGATGATGATATGTTTATGGATGTCTTTCTCAAAAGTACCACAAAAAGGCAAGACCAAGTTTGTGAGTTCTATCTTTCTAACATGTTGTTGGGTTACTAGTCTAGATTTTTCATAAAATTATTTGTAGTATAAAAATAATTATGTTCTTTCCTTTATACCATAATAAATTAGATATCTTGGGAGCAATCACATAATAAATTCCTTTAATTTTAGAACACTACAAGTCTGTGCATGAGACCTCAATTTCTATAGGCCCATAAAATTCTCTCTACTTTTCAGCCCATGTACCATATGTACATGAAAAACAAATACCATGAATTTTTTAGAGTAAATGTAGTAGCTTTCAAAGCTTTCATGATCCATAATTCCCCTATATCCATCAATGCAAGTATGTCTAGATGGGAGACTTTTCTTGTTGTTTTAAAATGCATGGAAGTTATGAGTCCCACCACCATCAAGTGGAATCTTCAAAGAGTTCAAGTGATTACTAAGATTATCACTCAGATCTTAGATGAAGGAGGATCCAATGTGTGTATTGGTATGATATTTAGACCACCCATTCTTCTTTTTCCTATGTTTCCTTGGCAAAGTTGGCACCCTCAAGCATAAATTTAATTTTAGGCATGGCTACAAATAGTTGTAAGAGATTTGGTATTTCTACCTAGAAATCATCATGAATGGGGGTACCAATTTCAAATGTATGATATTAGTAAGTGGTTGGAATCCTAGAAGTGTGGGATCTAATTCCTAAATATTCTATTTTGAATAACTAGATTTGGCTATTTAGATTGCTAGATTTTGTATTCTATGATTAGTTGTTGAGATGTGCTTTAAATACATGTCTCCTCATTCTAGTTAATAAATGAATATATAGTGATTATAAATTAGATAATAGAGAATAGAGAAAAAAATATTCAAGTGTAATTTTTCATATCTATATATGTTCCTTTTGATAATGAAATAATGTCCATCATTCCTTTCCATTACTAAGAAAAAGTTGATCCTATTCTGAGGAAGGAGCAAAGGCTCACTTCTCTCCAAAAATTAGGGAAAATTAGTATTTTTAGTTTATATTTTAAAAGTGTATTTCTTTAATTCATGTATATTTCATTTTGCTACAAGTGTGATTTCCTATTCAATGCAAGTATTATTTCCCTTTCAAAGCAAAATGTGAATTTCCTTTTAATGCAAATTTGTTTCCATTAAATTCAAAGGTTGTTTCAATTAAATTCAAGTGATTTTTATTTGTGCAAGAGTGTGTCTTTTAATTTCATAGGAATTAAAGTTCATTAACTCATCTCCATATTCAAAATCTATAAGGAAGCAATTTAAGTGACAATAGACAACATTCTCATATTTTGAAATATCACACTATCCTACCCAGTTAGACAAGTTGAGTGAGGACACACCATAATATCTTACACCATATGTTTAAGTTCTAGATGTTGACAATGTGAATTAAAGAATCCTTTAACAAGGAATGCCATAGGATATCTTTAGTTAGCGAAACTTTACTTTTATGTAACTTAGAACTAGAATTTTATTTATTGTCCTTCGGATTTAGACATCCAAAATAGAGAAACTATTATGGAATTAATATTCACCCTTGGAGAGAGTTCTTTAGTCTCCCTCCAACCAAGCCATAATATGGGAACAACCCTAGGTTGTGGTAACCTATGATGGGGCTAAACCTATGGAGAAGGTTGGCTTCCTCTTCATGGATCACCTAAGCCAATTTTATCATATGGAGAAGGATTAGAAAGGGGGGAATAGCTCCTAACAAATATAATAAGGTGATGTACCAAATAAAAAGGGTAGACTCCTATAATCTTTAACCCATACTAGATCAACACAAGAAAATGCTACCTCACACAACCTCATAATCTAGTTGATTGCATAGGTGTTTCATGGACTAGTTTTAAGCATAACACTAATCTAGACCTAAAAATATATTTAAAAAACTTTATAAGAGGTTAAAAAGTAGGAAAATGGATGAGGAATATTCTACTTCACACAATGTCATCATGCATAACTCACTCAACACTAATCCAAGGCAAGAGATAGGTAAATAAAGTCCTTTATTACATTAAGAGGTAGTTCTTACAAATGCTCGATAGGGTTTAGCCTAATCAAGAGGAGAATATCTTGTAATATATTAAAGAATCCCCTGATACTCCTAAAAATGAGCATCCTTTTACAAATGAGAAAGAATGGTTAATATAGAGGAAGGGAGAAGAGAGAAGAGAGATCACATTAACCCAAAACATTAAATGAGTTGCTACCTTTCAATGAATGATATACCATATTTTGATCAAATTAGGGTTATTACATCATAAACAAAATAGCCTTCATTTGCTCCAATTGTCCCTGAATCTTCTCATTGCCTGAGAAAAATGACTAGAAGATAAGAAAGTGTCTTAAGATGATGAGTCATGATCATGCTATGAATAAAAAAACCCTTAGGCAACCTAAAAAATATATTAAATGCTCTTACTACCTTTTCTAATCACCAAATATCCATTTTGGGATTTTATGCAATCTTCTACTTGACTTGTTTATGAGTACAAAATCCTCATATCCCTAATCTGACATAACCATGCTATGTCTACTTTGGGTGGGTATTTGTACCTTATTTTTGAATTTGTGGCCATTTTAGAAGATAAGACACTCATCCATAATCACATATCTACCCCATTTCAATATCTGAACATAGGTCTACTATAGATTGAAACCCAATCTCATTTCTTGGTTTTCATATAGCTATAATATCAATGAATACTTGTAGACTATATAACATCATTCTAGAATTATATTAGGTATAAAAAGACCTATTCTACCTCTAAACCTTGTGGAAAATGAGAATCCATTACACATGAAGATCTCCCTTCATGAAATAACATTTAAAACATAAGAAAACTAAGTATGCATGCTTTTTATCTTCCAACAGAGGTCTTGACTGAGCTTTAATAGTGTCCTTTGAAACATTTACCCTAGTTCAACCTTAGTCACATTTTTTATCTATTTAAGTCTCCTAGATTTGAATTTTAATGTCAACCATAGATCTCAATCTAGTCTTCTCATAATGTGCCCATTATCATCTCTTTATTCATTCTTTGGATCCTATTGTTAGCCCTTTGACATCTTAACCTCACACACACCATCAATCTCCCTGTACATGGCTTGAATACATACCATTGATTTATCTGATAGTCATCATAATTATGACACTTGGTTACTTTTCATTCATCTTTAAGATCCACTAACCTATTGACTTCTTGCTCACCATCGATCTAATTTGTCATGATTAAATGTGAACCATTGATAAGTTTGGGCCCACTAACCTTGTTAGTTGATGCACATCATTAGATATTCATTCAGGCACCTGAGATATTAACACTTATTAGTTGTGCCTAGGATCTGCTAACCTTTTGACTTGATGCTCACCATTGATCCTTGATACATGATCAAATACACATCATTAGATCTTCATGACCCACTCACTCATTAGATTATCACTTACCTTTGGATCTTGACTTGAACTCTCATGATCTTGACACTTTTTAGCTTTACATTCAACCTTGGAACATTTTAATTTAAATGGCTATTTTATGAGGCTTAAACTTGATGTCTATGCACACATTTCATTCTACAAGTCTAACTTTAAAATCTTATATCTTTAGATAACAATATCATCAAGACATGAAATTTGTAGAGAATGTTCAAGCCATGGAAAAAAACATGTCCATATAGCTCTTTAACCTTGGTTTATGTTTCAAGTACATCTATCAAATGTGTAACCAGGCTAATCTATTTATCTCTACATGATGTGTTTGTGATGGTCTAGTTATTCTAGACTTGTGCAAGAAAAAATTTTCTCTTTAAAAGGATCTAATGAAATTCTAAGAATTTGTACAATTTGATTCATGTTTTTGAATTCTATGATCACCATGGAAACTTACTTTCTCAATTTTTTGAAAAACTACACTTTAAGTTTACTTAAAGTGTTTCAAAATATTTTCAATCTATATGTGATCTTTAGACCACTCATTCCATATATAACTCTATTCAATTCATCTGTCCAGGTATAATCTTTATGTGTGGGCCAAATTTGTCCAAATCTTTATTGACTCATAGGGAAGCATACATGTTATACTTGAGAACCCAGACTAGTTGCCTTGTCTAATCCATTGGGCATGGAGTCACAACTCTTTGATCTTAGCTAACATGAAATGATGCAAGGTTGAACCTTTTTATAAGACTTCCTCTTCAAACAACAAGGACAAAAATAAAATAATAACAACAAAGTGCCCAAGGCACTTTGGAAAATGAAACATACATAAGAAAGGAAACTAAACTAAACAAATTATGGGAAACTAACCTAATAAACAAATGTGCACATAGGAAGTTAGATAAAATCATGAAATCTAATCTAATATATACAATATTTTACAATAACTTACAAGCACCTCCCTCCTAGGTCAAATGGGAAACTTTTAGTGCCATTCACTTATAACAAACCAAGATGAAAAATACTTGTTTTTTAGCACCAAAAATGGTGAACCATGCATATTGATGGATAATCATTTTAATGTGCTCTCTAATGGATGAAATGAAAAAAACATGTCTCTAATTTAGACATACTAGTCCAAGTCCTCCAATCTTAGTTCATGTTGGATTGTACGATATCTTGCTTGATGTTGCTCATCACTCTTGAGAAAGACTTGCATTAAGAATTCATTTAGGACCTTAGGAGAAATTTCATTTAGTTAATTTGATGGTTCAAAAATACCATATCCTTCCCCCTTATCCTAAGTAAATTAGGATTGATCATGCTTAGAGAATCATGTTCATAGGTTCCTAAAAGGACATGTCACTTAAAATCTTTTAAATATTTGGTTATGGCATTAAATAAATACCACAAACCTTAAAATTTTCTACTAGTATGTTCATCAAAATAAATTTATTAAGCATTTAAGATGTCTATTTCATCACCCTCACTCAATATTTCACCTTGATCTTCAACTACAAATGATGGTTGACTTAACCATCCAAGGTCTGAAACATCACACCTATCTTACTCAAGCTCTGATCTATTTTATTCTTGCTCTAACATATTAGGGATATCCTCAACTAACACCTCATCTTGAAGTAGGCCAACCTTAGGCACTTAGTTCTAATCCTCTTTTTCATCTATGTATAATGGACCTTTAGTAGTCCATTTAATATTTACTTTATGTACAACTTTAGGATTATCTTATTTAGGCAAGTTTCCAACAATAAGTTACTCCATTTCACTCAAGAAATCCAATCCATTGATCTTCTAAGTCACTTGATCTGCCCTTGACCTCCATAATAATTCCATGAAGGCTATCCTCTTGCTTCTCATCAAGATCATACAACATGAAAGATAAAATATGCTCTTCCCTATGAAGTGGGCTGCCTATCATGATCTCCTCATCATAGACACTTGCATTATCCTCATGTGGCTCAGTTATGATTAAAATATCCTCCTCTATCCTTTGTAAAATAATCCCTTTCTCTAAGAGGGAGATGGTAGGAGGGTGAATAAGTTCACCTTGCTTGCCTTCAAGTTAGGGACTTTGAATGGCTTCTTTGGTAGCTCTTAAATTAACTCAACTAACACCTCCTCCTTCTTCTTTATGCCTTTTTGAACTAATTTCCATGATGGAAATGAGTATGAAATAGACATTTTTATTTTTATTTTTATTTTTGAATGTTTATAGGAGAGGGTATCTCAAAAGTGAGGGCATGACATAGCCAGGGTCGAATGTGTTGCAGAAGATCTATGATGGAATGGCTTCATGCTCTTAATTGGGAATGGGCGTAGGGGTAGGAGATGGAAAACTAATTAGCTCAGGGTTCAGATATTATTTATCCCATTACTCAAACACATTTTCAATGGATAATACCCACCCTTTCAATTCTTACTTCTCATCCTATGGATAGTCATCTTCATTAATGGATTCCCACACGTTCCAAAACTCTTACAAGAAGATTTTTATCCCCTCCATGGCATGAATGAGGAATTATTTTCCAAGTTTAATCCCCTCATTGATTTTGATAATTGTTCTCCCTTGGTCTAATATTGCCTCTAGAAGTTTTTATAAGGATGGACATTGACAAGGTTGACTAGGGAGTTGATTAGGAACTGTTGAAGGTTTAGATTGAGGTTCTTAAAGGGGAGAGAACACATAAGAATAATCCAAATGAGCTTATTGATATTCATAAGATATCAACACATTGTCTACATTTTGGATCATGCTTCTCATCATTATTATGTCATCATTCTTACAAGATGACCATTATTCACCCTAACAAATTGACCATCTATTCTTGACCAATTGAAGAGTACTCCTTTCCTTTTATAGAACATAGATAAGGATGACTAGAAAAAACACCAAAACCTTACCAATCTCCCTTATCAACTCAATATAAAGTGATAATTCTTGGTTGAATCTTAACAAGGATGTAGTATGAGAAGCCTAGTCTTAACAAGGGGAATTAAAAGACTAATTTGAATGCAAAGGAGGCTGACCTTAGTCATATGTAGGGGTGGTAAGAGGGCAAAGGCCATGGTATGGTTGGTAGGATATTTGGTGGCCATTTGGGGGGAACAAATAAACACTATTTGCGTAATAAGTGTGATGTTGAGGTAGAGAATAAGTATACTGATCAAAATATGGTTGATTACACATATCAAATTATGATGATTAGGAACTTAGGCTATTTAAACTAGTTGATAGATGCTCAGAGTTGACATTCATATTTGAACACTTGCCTCCAAAGGATGATTGAATGAACAAAACACCAAAACTCATCACCGGTGAACAATGTAGTATATCCCACTAGGCATGCCAAAAATTGTTATGGCATTAATCTACACCCTTAGAGAGAGTTCTTCAATCTCCCTCTGACTAATACATAATATGTGAACAACCCCAAGTTATGGGTAACCTATGATGGGGCAAAAACTTTGGAGAAGTCTATATTCCTCTTGATGGATCACCTAAACTAATGTTATCATAGGGAAAAGGGTTAGAAAGGGAGAAATGTCTCTTAAGAAAGATAAAAAGGTGATGAACAAATTAAAAATGGGAGACTCCCCTAAGCTTAAACCCACACTATATTAGCACAAGATAATTCTAGCTTACAAAACCTCACAGTCTAGTTGATTGCATAAGTGTTCATGGACTAGGTTTAGGTGAAACACTAATCCAGACCTACAAATAGCTTGAAAACACCTTATAAGAGGTCAAAAATGAGGTTAATGGATGAGGAAAATTATCCTTCACACAATGTCATCATGTAAAACTCACTCAACACTAATCCAAGGTAAGAGATAGGTAAATAAAGTCCTTTATTGCATTAATAGGTAATTGTTACAAATTCTTGATAGGGTTTATCCAAATCAAGAGGAGAATATCTTGAAATATCTTAGAGAGTCCCATAATACTCCCAAAAATGAGCATCCTTTTACAAATGAGAAAGAATGGGTAATATAGAGAAAGGGAGAAGAGAGAAGAGATAGCACATTAACCCAATACATTAAATGTGTTACCACCTTTCAATGAATTTTCCACCATCTTTTGATCAAATCAAGCTTACTACATCATAGACAAAATAGCCTTCATTTTCTCCAATAGTCCTTGAATCTTCTCATTAGCTGAGAAAAATGCACTAAAAGATAAGAAAATGTCTTAGGATGATGAGTCATGATCCCACTATGAATAAAAAACCCTTAATCACCATAAAAATCTATTAAATACTCCCACTACCTTCTCTAATCACTAGATCTCCATTTGGGGATATTATGCCATCTTCCACTTGACTTGTTCATGAGGACAAAATCCTTATATCATGAATTTGATAGAGCCATACTATGTCTACTTTGGGTAGTTATTTGTACCTACTTGTCCAAATTGTGGACATTTTGGAAGATAAGACACTCTTTCATAATCACATATATACCCCATTTCAATATCTAAACATAAGTCTACTATAGATTGAAAACTAATCTCATTTATTGGTTTTCATATAGCTATAATATCGATGAATACCTAAAAACTACATAACATCATTCTTGAACTATATTAGGTCTAAATAGACGTATTCTACCTCTGAACCTTGTGGGAAATGAGAAGCCACTGCACATGAGGGTCTCCCTTCATGAAACAATGTTAAAACCATAATAAAACTAAGTTTGATGCTTTGGATCCTCCAATAGAGGTCTTGACTAAGCTTTAATGGTGTCCTTTGAAACATGTATTGCCTTGATTCAACCTTAGGTCACATTTATTCTCCATCAAAGTCTCTTAGATTTGACATTTAATGCTGACCATCGATCTCAATCTGGGCTTCTCATAATGTGTTAATTTTTAGATCTTCATTTAGTTTTAAGATCTTGATTTCATCCCTTTAAATTTTTAACCTCACATGAATCATTGATCTCCCTTTACATGGATATAATGCATACCATTAGTTTACATCCCTTTAAATTTTTAACCTCACATGAATCATTGATCTCCCTTTACATGGATATAATTCATACCATTAGTTTATTTGATAGTTTCCATGGTCATGACACTTGGCTACTTCTCATTTGTCTTCAATATTTGTTGACCCATTGACTTCTCCCTACCATTGATTTGCTTTGGTATGAATAAGAGTGAACCATTGATCAATTTCGGCACACCATTATATTTTTGTTTGGGCACCCAATATTTTAACACTTGTTATCTGCACATTCATCCTAAGATCTACTAACCTTTAGACTTGATGCTCACCATTGATCTTCGATTTCAGATCAAATGCATGTCATTATATCTTTAGGACCTACTACCTCATTAGATCACCACTCACCATTGGATCTTGAATTTAGCTCCCATGATCTTGACTCTTCTCATCTTTTCATTCTACCTTGGAACATTTGAATTCAAATGGATATTTTATGAGGCTTAAAATTGATGTCTATGTGTATGTTTCATTTTGCAAGTCTAACTTTAAAATATTATATCTTGAGATAGAAAGCTCATCAAGACATGAAATTTATAGATAATGTTAAAAGAATGAAAAACACCATGTCCATATAACTCTTTAACCTAGTTGACTTTTCAATTACATCTATCAAATGTGTATCTAATATGATCTATTTGTCTCTACATGATGTGTTTGTGACAGTCTGGTTCTTCTAGACTTGTGCAAGAAATTGTTGTCTCTTTAGAAGGCTCTAATGAAATTCTAAAACTTTTTTCAACCTAATTCATGCCCTTGAATTCTATGATCACCATGGAATATTATTTTCTCAAATTTATGACAAACTACACTTTAATTTTAATTAAAATGTTTCAAAATATTTTCAAGTTCTATGTGATCTTTGGACCACTCATTCCATCTATAACTCTATCCAATTCATCCATCCAGGTAGAATCTTTGTATGTGGGCCAAATTTGGCCAATAACTCCATAAGAGGTCACATCACTAAATATATAATTCCCAATCAAGAGATGTATACATTCAAAGAAGCTATAAAAACATGATAAAAAATTGTGTTTGTACCAAATATGGGTTTCAACACAAATTAAAGATCTCTATTTGGTTTATCTATGGATGTTTCTCTTTCATGGTATGATGGCTTTACAATTTTGGAATCTTTTGATAGATATATTTATAATTAAACTTGCAAGTTAGAAAGGTGTTACCTAGTGGCGAATTTTGGCCCACATACAAAACCTCTTAGATGTAGTGTAGTATGTAGATAAATAAGAAGAGATCCTAATTAATCAAATGGCTTGGACAAATATCTAGATGGAATGAGTGGTCCAAGGGTCTCACATTGATCACAAAGCTTTTGAAACACTTTAAGCTTGCTTAAAGTGTATTTTGATTAATCTATAGGAAAATAAAAGGATCTAAAAAAGTCTTCATGGTGATAAATGTAATTCAATATCAGGGACAAGTTCACATAAGCCTCAAAAAATCATTCGGAGCTACTAAAGTTTAGGAACAAGCTTTGTGAAGCCAGCCTGTCATCAAGATGTCATGAAGAACTAGACTAGATAGCTTGCTTGTGTAATTTATAAATACACCTCAAAAATCCTTATGAGCCAAAATATTATATTTCCATGGATTTATTCATGGTATAAACATACTCTAAATATTTTAAGTCAATGCGAGCTTCCTAGATCAAGTTATGGGCATTCAAAGTTGGACCTGTAGAGCAAGACATTCACACAAGTGTCAAATTAAAGCCTTGACAAATAGCTATTTACATTCAAATTATCAATTACATGTATGGGGATGTCATGTAAAACACATAGGTTAACTCACTTAAACATTTTATAAACCCACATATAAAGCTCCCAGAACTAGTGAATCATGTGGGCATAATCTTTTTAGTATTAAGAACATCTGCAAATTTGGTACCTCCATGACCTTTTCACTTCCAAATCCAATCTTTCAAATTTGGTCAAATAATGGGAGACATTCATTTAGATGTCAACTTTAATGTATTTAAAAAACCATTATGGTCTTAAATTTGACATTCACACAGACATCAATGATGGTTGTGCAACCATCAAATGATGATCACACAGATGTCAAATTTAGACCATGATAAATAACCATTTATTTTCAAATACAATTAGATCTAATAGCATTCATTCATACCATGGGAGATCAATAGCTTAATATGAGTCAAAATGTCAAGGAGCTTGAAAGGCCACCACATGGCATAAGTGCATAAGGTAGGTAGACTAACAATGGATCTTGAATGAAAATATGGGACTACCAAGTGGTACCAACTCAGATAGAGTTGAAAAGTCAAGGGTAGGATTAATGGCTCTCATTCAATCATAATGATAAAGATCAATGGTGCATGGATAGGTCAAAATGTCAAAAACTTAAGTTAGATATCGATAGCCAATAAACAAAGGCTTGAACCCAAGATTTTTGATGAAGGTTGATGAATCAAAATTTGACCTAGGCAAGAAAATATAAAATGGCAGAGCTTGAGCATAAACCTAGATTGAACTAAAATAGGACCACGTATTGCTAGTAGATCTCTATAGAGGAAAAATAGGACCTTTAGACCTAATAAAGATCAAGTGTAAATATATTTTCATCAAAATAGGAATTAGGCATCGAGTAGAGTGTCATTAATATAATGACTATAATAAAACCAATAGTCTATGCTTGGTTTTCCATTTGTAGTAGACCTATGAACATGAGTACATGTTTGAGCATGATCCAATTTGAATAAGAACTAGCATTTAAAAATATGACATGAAGGCATATATGTAGACCCCAATGGTTTCATCTCTGGGACCAACTACATGAAAATGACCCTTTTCTTGACTCTTGCATGCCTCGATGAACCAGTGAAGAGTAGTTAGCACTAGGATAAAACTCTAACTTATTTAACTAATGGTTGTAACTAAATTAAAGCCTAGAAAAACTTTATCCCACCATTGTAACTATTAGGGTTCAATAATAAGGGAATAATGTAACTATGCAACCACTTGAAATAACCCAGATCAATCAAGAATCTTGAATGAGTGTAAATGCAAAGGTAGTTGTAACTATCGTTTAACTGGATTTGAGCTCATTGATTTCTTTTAGCATCAAAATCTCTCTCTAAATTTCATTTCTTCTATAAATATAGCCTTTGAGCTATTTTTAATCATCCCTTAGGCTGGTATGACTAGACTCTACCATAAATTGTATTTAGCACCTCTTGGAGTAATGAATAAAGCATTTTATAGTTTTTTACTAATTTTTGCTTAGTATTCTATATTTTTTTGATATGAAAAATTGGTTGTCATCTTCCCTTTGTAGGTCCAATTTCAACCTAAGTGCTAATAAACTTTTCTTGTAGGTCATCTAGCGTGTCTTAATGTTGATGTCTCAAGTATAGAGTAGATTGTTTATTATAAGTTATTTCAATTAATCCTTACCTTCATTTCCCTCTAACCTAAGTCCATCAAATTAACCTCTATGTGAAGCAATATTTCTTAGAAACCATTGAAAACACTACATTAGTTTTATTCATAGTCTATTAGTGTGATAATGAGTTCAATATTGAGAGTGGATATTTTAACATTTAGTGCATCATCTATTTTAGAGTAGGTTCAATTCATGATTTCTCTAGATCTTTCCCCCATAAGTAATTAGTTGGCATAGATAAGAACATTCCAAGATACATTCAGAGAGCTAGCCCTTAAATCTAGAGGCTTATTTCTAACATAAGTACACCCACATACCTAGAAATGTTCCCATGTTACCCAAATCTAGAGGAAACTTGAACTTCTTCCAGGGTACAAGATTTGCTGACAATAGTTTTGGCATACCTAGTGGGACCAAGGTCCAAGAGAGTGGAAAGATTATTGGTGTGTCTTTCCTCTAATCATCTTTTGGAACCACACACTCTAGCACCAATGTGACTATAAATGATAACTTTTGGTTGTAAGCAGCCCAAGTATATCTCATTGAATATTTTGATCAATTTTTGTATCTTGGTTAACATATGATGTTGATATGAATAGCTATGGTGAATAACCCTATCATGAGCCTCTCTATTAGCCTTGTTATGAATCACATTATATTCCTCAATAGTCTTATCAAAATGGATATCAATCCTATGAGCCATGGTATCCCTATAATCCTCCATCCCCCCCCCATATGAACACCATGTTATTGTACAGCCCTATGAGGAAGGCTACCAAAATACTTATCAATAAATGCCTCCCTATCAATCCTAGTATAAGCCCTATCAACCATACCATTATTCCTATGAACCCAAAGAGTAATCCTATGAGACATGTCATGAGGGACAAGATATTTATATGGATTCTATATCAAGGTATTAAAATATAAGAATTAAACTTCTAAAATCTAGAATACAACAAAATGAATTTGGTCTTGATCCTCATCATTACCCTCCTTCATTTTCTCCTTCTTATTCAAGTCCCTATTAGCATCCATACCATAATTACTAGATAATGAATATGAAATGAGTACATGGGATGATGGGTATGACATGTTCCTTAATCATCTCATAGAATGCTTGAGAAGTAATACCCAAGGTTACATGTAGAACTTATGGATGCTTAAAGATATAGAAAGAACTCAATGAGAAATCAAAGAAAAAATGGACTTGGCAAGGAAGTGCCTTTAATGCTCAATAGATAGGCTAAGTATGTGGGAGGATAAAGAGCTAAAAAATGAACAGCCTAGTGTTGAAAAATTCTAACAAAGTTATTGGCAAGGTGAGGTTCATATTGATGTAGCTGTTTTCTCTTCTAGTCATCCCAAGAAATCACTTCCCTATGACCTTACTAGTGCATTCCTCTTTCCTAAATCCACTCACAACCCTTCTCCTACCCCTCACACTCCATCTGCAATTCATAAACTTTCCACTACACCTCATATTCCATCTCCTTCACATGAGCCTATTCATCAACCTTCCACCTTACCCTTTCTTGAAGAAGAGCCCATCTTGAGAGAAGCAAGTGAATAAGAGCAAATCTAATCCATGGCTGACCAAGAATATCTCATGAGTGATTATGAGGATTAAATCACTATAACAACTCTCTTTGGTGATCACAAGTTTAAATCTACCTTCTTAGATGAAAATAAACATATTGAAGACTCTTTTTTAGTTGTACATAAGGAATGTGGCCAAGATTTGAAGAGGGAAGTAAATGAATAAGAATCCATGTTTGATCATGAAGTTGTGTATGACCATATCAAGCATGAAGTGGAGTGTACTATCAAGGATGAAGGTCAAGTCACTCCTCAAGAAGTTACAGTCCTAAGAGAGTTTCATGAGACCAAGGTAGAAGACATAGTTCTTGGAGATGACTCATTACCTCTATCTGATTTTGAATCATCCTCATATGCATCAGAGTATGAATAACATCACCTTGATGATCGCATACATCAAGAAGATAAGATTGAAAAATTAGTGGATATAGATGACAAGGATGACCAAAGATAACTGGTAGCTACAAATGAATCTCTTTCAAGAGATTGAAGATCTTTTCTAAGTTGAGGGTTAAGTACTTAAGAAGGTGGACAAAGAGTTTCCCATAGAGGACAATGACCAATATTGGGTAGACTATGTAAATCTCCTTAATGAGTTTGAATAACTTGTAGTGGATAAGAAGCCCAAAATCATTGAGAGCATCATGAAAAAAAAGGTATGTCTTGTTGAAACACTAGTGGAGGCCACAGTTGAGGAGCCATATGAGAAAGTTAAGGTTGTTTAGATGCAATAAAAGTTCATTTCTATAACTAATCTATTTGGTTCTCATTGAAGATCATGCCAATGAATTTTGTAGATACAATAAAGAAGAATAAATAATCAAGGCCAAAGGTCAAAGAGCTACATGCCTCATTCAATTCCTCATCCTATGATGTAGGAAGGTATTCAAACTTTCCTTTTGATCCAAGAGGAAAGGTACATAAAGTTTTAAGCTATACATAATTAGAATAGTTTGGATCAATTCCTCCAAGTGATTCTCTAGCACATTTGTTTGTTAGTATTTTATTCCAAGTGAGTGTTTTATTTGCATAGCTTTCTCTATTTAGGTTAGGTTTCATTTTCATTATGTGTGTTTCCCTTCAATAATTACCTTAGGCACTTTATTTTGTTTTGATCTTTATTTTGGTCCTCATTTATTTCAAGAGGGGTTATAATAAGGTTGGATGCAATTATTAGATCTAGGTTAATGTGTTAGACCAAAGAGGAGATTCCATACCCAATAGACCAGACAAGGCAAAAAGGATTGGGTTCTCAAGCATAGTAGGCATACTTCCCTATGAGTCACTAGAAATTTTGGCCAATTTTGGCCCACAATCAAAATTGCTTGGATGTAGTGTAGTCTCTAAGAGGTCTTGATGTAGATAAATAATTAGAGTTCCTGATTAATCAAATGATCAAATAGCTTGGACAAAGTTCTAGATGGAATGAGTGGTCTAAGGGTCTCATTGATCACAAAGCTTTTAAAATAGTTTAATCTTTCATAAAGTGCATTATAATTAGTCTATAGGGAAAAAAGAAGGATCCAAACAAGTCTTTATGGTGATCGATGTAATTCAAGATCAGGGGTAAGTTCACATAGGCCTTTGAAAATTATTTAGAGCTGCTAAAGTTCAAGAACAAGATTTGTGAAGCTAGACCATCATCACGACATCATGAAGAATTAGACTAGATAGTTTGATTATGTAATTTAAAAGGGCACCTCATAAAGCCTCATCAGCTAAAATATTATAGCATCATGGAGTTATTCATGGCAAAAACATGCTCTATATATTTCAAGTCTATGCAAGCTTCCTAGCTCAAGTTATGAGTGTTTAAAGTTGTACCTATAGATTAAGATGCTCTCACAAGCATCAAATTTAAGCCTCAATAAATAGCCATTTAGATTCAAATGATCAATGATAGGTATGTGGATTTCATTCAAAACACATAGGTCAACTCACTTGAACATTTTGTAAACACACTTAGAAATCTCCCAAAATTAGTAGATCAAGTGGGCATAATATTTCTAGTATCAATAACATCTCCTACAAATTTGGTCCTTTATGACCTTTTCACTTCCATATCCAAGATTTCAAAGTTGGTCAAATAATTAGAGATGTTCATGCAAACATCAACTTTAATCTATGGCAAAAACCATTAGGGTATTAAATTTGACATCTGCATATAAATCAATGATGGTCATATGACCATTAAATGATAGTCACATAGATGTCAAATTTAGACCATGATAAATATCCATTTGTTTTCAAATTCAAGAAGATCCAATGGTTGGCATTCATTCATACCAAGGGAAATCAATGGTGTGAGATGAGTTAAAAGGTTAATGAAGTTGAGAGGCCACCATGTGGCATAAGTGTATAAAGTAGGTAGACTGACAATAGATCTTGAGTGTAAGTGTGGGATTACCAAGTGGTACCAAATTGGATAGAGTTGACAAGTTAAGGGCAGGATCGATGGCTCTCGATTGATCATACTAATCAAGATCAATAGTACATGTATAGGTTAAAATGTTAATAGGTTGAGTAAGATATTGATAGCCAATAAATAAAATCTTAAACCCAAGATTTTTTATGAAGGTCCATGAATCAAAATTCAACTTAGTTAAAAAAATATATAAGGATAGAGCTCAAGTTATGAGTGTTTAATGGTGTACCTATAAATTAATATATTCTCACAAGCATAAAATTCAAGCCTCAATAAATAGCCATTTAGATTCAAATGGTCAATGATAGGTATGTGGATTTCATTCAAAACACATAGGTCAACTCACTTGAACATTATGTAAACACACTTAGAAATCTCCCAAAATTAGTAGATCAAGTGGGCATAATATTTTTAGTATCAATAACATCTCCTACAAATTTTGTCCTTTATGACCTTTTCACTTCCATATCCAAGATTTCAAAGTTGGTCAAATAATTAGAGATGTTCATGCAAACATCAACTGTAATCTATGGCAAAAACCATTAGGGTATTAAATTTGACATCTGCATATAAATCAATGATGGTCATATGGCCATAAAATGATAGTCACATAGATGTCAAATTTAGACCATGATAAATAGTCATTTATTTTCAAATTCAAGAAGATCAAATGGTTGGAATTCATTCATACCAAGGGAAATCAATTGTGTGAGATGAGAAAAAAGGTTAAGGAAGTTGAGAGGCCACCATGTGGCGTAAGCGTATAAAGCAGGTAGGCTGACAGTAGATCTTGAGTGTAAGTGTGGGACTACCAAGTGGCACCAGATTAGATAGACTTAACAAGTTAAGGGTAGGATCAATGGCTCTCAATTGATCATACTAATGAATATCAATAGTACATGTATAGGTTAAAATGTCAATAGGTTGAGTAAGATATTGATAGCCAATAAATAAAAGCTTAAACCCAAGATTTTTTATGAAGGTCCATGAATCAAAATTCAACTTAGTTAATAAAATATATAAGTATAGAGCTCAAGTATGCACCTAAAACAAAAATGGGACCGAGAATTAATAGAAAAGATCCATAGAGGTAAAATAGGACCTTTGAACCTAATGGAGATCAAGGGTTGATATCCTATCATCAAAATAGGAACCAGGCATCGAGTAGAGTGTCATTAATATAATGACTATAGGAAAACCAATAGTCTAATATTAGTTTTCTATCTATAGTGGACCTATGATCATGGGGACAAGTTTGAGAATGATCCAGTTTGAACAAGAACTATCATTTTAAAGGATGTCATGAAGGCATACACATAGACCATAACAGTTTCATCTCCAAGACCAACTACATGAAAAGGACCCTTCTCTCCACTCTTACATGCCTTGATGAACCATTGAAGAGTAGTTAGCACTAAGACAAAACTCTAGTAGATTGATCTAATGATTATAATTGAACTAAATATTATAACAAATTCATCCAACTATTACAATTATCAGGGAGCATCAATGGGGGAATAATGTAACTATGTAATCACTTGAAGTAGTCTAGATCAATGAGGAAGTTTGAATGAGTGTAAATGTAGAGGCATTTGTAATTGTGGTTCAAATGGAGTTGATATCATTGATTCCTTTTTTATCACCAAAATATCTCTCTAAAGGCCCTTTCTTTTATAAATATAGCCTTTGAGCTATTATTAATCATCCCTCATGCTGGTACAACTAGACTCTATCATAAATTATATTTTTCACTTCTTAGAGTAATGAATAGAGAATTTTGTAGTTATTTACTAATCTATACTTTAGTGTTTTGTATTTATTTCATATGAAAAAGTAGTTGTCATCTTCCTTTTGTAGGTCCAAGTTCAACCTAAGTGATAGTAAACTTTTCTTACAGATCATCTAGCATGTCTTAATGTTGATGTCTCAGGTATAGAGTGGATTGTTAAATCTAAGTACTTTCAATCAAGCCTTACCCTCACTGCTCTCCAACCTAAGTCCATAAAATTAATATTTGGGTGAAACATTATTGCTTGGAAACCATTATATACACTACATTAGTCCTATTCATAGTATATTAGTGTGCTAATGAGTTCAATCTGGAGAGTGAATATTTGAACATTTGGTGTATCACCTCCTTTAGAGTAGGTTCAATTAAAGTATTCTCTAATTTATTTTCCCCATAAGTAATCATTTAGCATAGATAAGAGTATTTAAAGATACATCCAAGGAGCTTACCCTTAAATCTAGAGGCTCATTTTTAATATAAGTATATCAGAGTTATTACCAGAATCTGGTTAATGCAAATGTAATGGAGATGTGATCACATGAGATGAAGAAAGTGAACACCACATAGATGCTAAAGCAATTTGAAATTATACAAGAAGATAAATTGCACAACACAAAATAGGAGAAAACTCAATATCTGATTAACATGAGATGGCCAAAGTGAAGAATACATATAGGAGAGCACATAAGTAACTCCTCCATAAAAGGTGGTCAAGGCTCCCCAAGAATAGACCGTAACTCCTCCATGAAAGGTGGTGACAAGGTGCTAAGAATAGAGAAGTAACTTCCATCAAGGGAGTTACTTATGACATTCTTATGACACCTATGATACATCTATGACACACATCTCCACATATGCTAGCCTATCCCACAAATGTAGGAAAACTCTAAGTATGCACAAATATAATTTCCCTAATTAAATAATACGGAAAAATAAAAACCTACACTAATACCCCCCATAAGCGTAGCTTAGGTGGGTAGTGTGGAAATATAAAATAGGTCCCAGAAACTAGGCCTGATGAGGTACCCATGTACAAATGAAATCTCCCATATGATAGAGAAAAGGAGAAAACCCATAGGAAAAAACTCCCCCCCCAAAAAAGGGACATAAAATAAATGAAGAGGCTAGTGCCCCCCTAAAGATGATGTTATTGCAGATGTGGACCACACCCCAAGAAGAGCTTGTAGATGAATGAACTTGCTCTCAGTGAAAGGTTTGTTGAAGATGTCTGTAACCTGCTCTAAAGATTGGCAAAATATTAAGTCAATGACCTGACTATGAATAAGATCTCTAATGAAATGCATGTGAATCTCTATGTGCTTGGTCCACTAGTGTTGAACTGGATTCTTACAAATTTGAATGGTACTCTAGTTGTGACAATAAATGATGGTGGGCTACTTAATAGGAATGACAAACTCAAAAAGTATCCTCTGAAGCCAAATTACCTCAATAGCTGCATTAACAACTCCCTTATACTCTACCTCTGTGGATGATACAGAAATAACATTTTGCTTATTGCTAGACCAACTGATAGGACTAAAACCTAGAGAGAAATTGTAACCAAAAGTGGACTTGTGAGTCTATGAATTGCCAACCCAGTCTAAATCTATATATCTAACCAAGTCAACCTCTATGCCAGATCTGTAATGAATCTTGTATCTATGTGAACCCTATATGTAATGCAAGATCATCTTAGCTACTTTATAATGTAGCTCATGAGGTTCCTACATGAATTTGGAGACAAGTCCCACTATATATGATATGTCAAGCCTGGTGTAAGTCAAGTAGATGAGACTACCAACAAGTTTTCAATATTGAGTGGCATTAACCAATGGTGAAGAATAGTCAGCCTCAAGCTTGACTCCTGATAGAAAGGGAGTTGGAGATGGCTTACAATCAGCCATGTGAAACTAAGCCAATAAGTCAAGAGCATACTTAGGCTATGCAAGAGAAATACGTGAATCTAACTATGAGATCTCGATGCCAAGGAAGTAGTGTAACAAATCCAAGTCTGTCATGTCAAATCTATCCTAGAGAGATGCCTTCACTGCTGCAATAGTTGATAAAGAACTCCTGGTGATCAAAAGGTCATCAACATATAGAACCAAAATTAGGAGTGAATCATCCTATCATAAGAAGTAGACATTGGGGTCATAATGGCACCTAGTGAAACCCACTATGAGAAGGAAGGAATCCATATTGGCATACCAAGCTTGAGGGCCTTTTTTGAGGTCATAGATAGATTTCCTAAGTCTACATACTAAGGAAGAATCCTAAATAAATCCTAGCGGCTGCTCCATGTAGATCTCCTCCTCAAGGTCTCTGTGAAGAAAGGCACTCTTCAGATCCATCTAGTGCACATCCCAACCATGTGCTATGACAATAGCCAAGTTGAGTCGAATAGAAGTCATCTTTGCAATGGGTGCAAAGGTCTCTATGTAATCAATGCCTACCACATGTGACAAACCCTTGATGACCAATCATGCCTTGGACTTATCAACTGACCCATCTACTGCAAACTTGGTCTGATATATCCACCTACATCGAACCATCTTTCTTCCCTTAGGAAGTGAAGTCAAATACCAAGTGTGATTTTTGATTAAGGAAGAATATTCTTCCTCTATAGCACTATCCCACTCAAGTACCTTGTATGCCTCTCAAAAAGTCTATGGATCTAAAAATAAAGCAAAGAAACCATGTGGATCTCTTTGAAAATCCCCCCTAATATGTCTATCATCTATGAGATCTCCTGCCCAAGTGCCAGCACTCTCAAGTGTCTATCTGGCCCAAAGTGGCCCACAAGTGGGTGAGTTAGGTGCTAACTCCTCATCCTCTGATTGACTAGAGGTGGATGACTTTGCATCACTATCTTCACTATCTGAACTCAAAGAAGAAGAAGATGTATCTGGCTCAAGAACTTACTATGGCTAATCTAAATTTGATGAGGAATCATCATGAAGTAGATCTAATGAAGGAGAATAAGTTCCAAATGTTGAGTCTCTAAGACTCTCCTAAAAGTGGACACTTCTCTCAATGAACAACTCATGAGTGATCAGGTCTAGAAGGTGATACCCCTCAATACCATCTGGATATCCTACAAAAGATGTAAGGCTTAGACTGATGTTCCATAGCTTTGCATTTCTTCTTCGATATGCAGGGCATGGTAGGGATCCAAAAACCCTAAGGTGCTCAACATCAATTTTCCTTTTATGCCAAGCTTCAAAGGGTATTATCCCTTTCAAATCTTTGTGAGGAAACCTATTTTGAATGTAGCAAGCACAATTGATGGCTTCAGCCGAGTACTGTGGCGCTAAGGATTTGGAGTGAATCATATAGCTACCCATCTCTATCAAGAACCTATTTTTGTGTTCTGTAACCCCATTCTATGAAGGACTATAAGTGATTATGCACTACAAATCAATCCCCTCTATGGTGCAAAACTAATCAAACATGTTATTGACATACTCCCTTCCATTATCTTTTTAAAGAACCATGATGGATTTCTCACTTTGTTTTTCAATAAGAGCCTTGAAGTCTAGAAAATTTTCAAACACTTCAGACTTTTGTTTCAGAAAATATATCCAAGTGTACCTAGAGAAATCATCAATGAAAGTGAGGATGTACTTGGCCTTTATGAAAGATGGTTTGGGAAAGGGTCCCAATACATCACTGTGGACTAACTCCAAAGATTGTGAAGCCATCCAAGCTTTGCCTTTGTCAAATTTTTATTCAAGATGCTTCCCAAGGGAGTACCCCTCACAAAGTCCTTTTGAGAATTGGACACAAGGCAAGCCAATGACCATGTCATGTTTACAAAGTTGCTCAAGGTAGCGGTAGCTAAGGTGGCCAAACCACTCATGCCATAATTTGATAACTCCATCTAAATGAGTCAAAAATGTTGTTAGAAAAGAATCTGATGCAAAATGTGAGGTGTATAACCTTGCTTGGTGATCTACCCTACCCACTGCCACTATAGTATCACTATGCAACTCCCTGATAACCACTGAATCTGGTGAAAACTCAACTCTTATGCCTTGGCCAATGTGAGTGATTTGGTACATTGATAGGAGATTGGTTGAAAGAGAAGGAACACTTAGAACATAATTGAATGTTCTTCCTTCCATTTCAACTAACCCTCTCCTTTCAACAGAAATTGATGTGTCATCACCTAAACTAATTGAAGTCATGCTACAAGGTTCTAAAGATGAAAACTCAACTAGTGAAGAGTTCATGTGGTGAGAAGCACCCAAATCAATGACCCATGATGTTCAAGAAGTTGTAGTAGCTACAAGGGCCTTGCCCTTTTCTTTTTCCTTACCCTTGCCTTTTGCCTTGGTAGAATCTTGAGTAGATGAATTATGCTTGATGGACTCAGGAACACCTATGTTGTGCTTCTCTAGAAGATGAGTTAGGTCATCTATTTGTTTCTTCATGCATTTATGTTCATCATGCCCTATCTTTTTACAATAGGAACACTCAACCTTATCCTTCTTAGGTTTAGCATTGGAAGAGGAAGACTCAGTGTTGTTTTTGGCAAGATTGTTGTTTTCTTTCTTCTTCTCCTGGTCCTTGTTCTTTTTCTTCTTCTCCTTTGTTGAAGTCTTATCCTTACCATTTCTAGCTATCAAATCATGGGGTTGAGTAGAATTTATTATACCCATTTGAATTATCCTATCTTACTCCCTAGTCAAGTTGGCAATGAATGAATCCAAAGAAGGCATTTTCTATTTAGTGCCAAGGCCACTTTTTGTGGCATGGAAAGTGGAGACAAAGACTGAATAGCTTGGACCTAACTTTGTAAGAATAGAAAGGATGAGTTGATCATATTTCTTATCTATCCCACATTCTTTAAATTACAATCTAAGGGCCTTAAACTTAGTGAAGAGGTCATGTAGGGTGTCAAAGTTGCTAGAACTTAGACTTATGAGTTCATTTTAGAGCTCATGACCTCTCATCTCATCAAGCTTCCCAAATAAGAGTTCTAAGGTGTCCCATATGTCTTTATGAGTGTTGGAAGTTTCTAAATGGAAGAGAAGTTCTAGAGACATAGACAATCTCATTAGTCCATAGGCTTCATCACTACAGTTGTACCACTTGACCTTTTTAGCATCAGTGATGGGTTCTACTTCAATACCCATGGTGATCCTATACAACCCTTTGCTTCTAAGAATGATTGACATTTTAAAATTAAATTCATGAGATTTAAAGGGTGTTAGGGGTTTAAGTTTAAAATAATCCATTTTAAATTTAATTTAGGTGAATTTGTTTTGATTGCAAGTTGTGAAATTATGCAAAAAGGAGAATGAAAGCAAAGATTTTTAAGTTGTGAGAAGCAATCATCCCCCCCCCAAAAAAAATTTTGAGCCCCCCAAAATGAAATTTAATGCTCAAAAAATGTTAGGCTCAACTGAGAATGTGTCTTAGATCAATCAGTGCAAGACTTTAAGCAAACAAGAAGTCAGACTCAATCGAAAATGCGTCCCGGGAGACCCAAATTTTAGGAATTTTATAAACAAGTCAATTTTTGATAAATAACAAGCCTACATTATGGATAATTGAATTACAAACACATTTTTAAAAAATGGCACCCAGCTTTGAGCTACCATTTGTAAGATATTAAAGGTTTAATTTCCCGTAAACTAGTGTTTTTGCAAAAAAATAGCACTAAAACATTAAAAAAATACCTATTTTGAGAGAGAAAGTAGCCTTCCAACCACTTTTTAGATTTATCATAGAGCAAGGAATCCAAAGGAGATCTTTGTGAGGGGGAATTGGCCTCTTGCCAACCTAGGCCTCACCCTTTGTCTTCGATAGGCGAAGATACAAGTTTAAATTAAAACCCCCAAAATTTCAAATTATCTAAAATACTTAATATTCAGTCAAATTGACTGATTTTTTTTCTTAAAAGTCAATTTTAACTAAAAAATTAAATTAATATATAGAATGAAACTGTTCACCAAGTATCTAAGGGCCCACATGGGACGCCAAACAAGGAGAGGGCACCATTCTCAAGAAAAACAGGCTAGCAGAATTCTCTTACAAAAAAAGGTGTAGTTCTAATTTTGTTGGGAAAAAAAAAAATTGAATCTGCAGACCTCTCAACACACAATAGTAGAGAAGAAAAGAGAAAATTTTATATTTCAACTCACAGTAGAGAAGAGACAAAAATTTAGTTTCAACGCACAACAAATAGTATTAGTCACTTCCTCACTATGCACTTATGCATTGGACGCTGTATAGCTACATTTTGCCTTTTTGGAGTCCTAATCCATGCATATCTCACCCTATTATATTCCTCACATCGACCTCCACATGCAGATGTGCTTCCTGGAGAGCTACCCCAAGCTGAAAATGGCATCCAAGAACATAAACTAGATTGTGCAGAGATCTCTCTTTTCCTGCAGAATGACCAAAAAAAGGAATTTCAATGTCATTGAAGCCACAATGATTTATACAAGATGTCTTGGAAAATTTTAACTTAGATATCTAAAGGGAGATTTGAATTAAACTCAATAGAAGTAATTTTTTTAACAGATTTCTGTATGGATTTACATGAGTTTTCAAGAAACTCTACCAAAACTCTCAAATGCAATGGAGTTAAACAAAAAAAACTACTAAGAAATAAAATTAAGAATTTTAGAATAAACTACTAGCATAACCAGACACATGATTACCGAGGTGGCTTTAATACCATATCAGAGTTATTGCTAGAATCCAGATAATGCAAATGCATTGGAGACATGATCACATGAGATGAATTAAGTGCACACCACATAGATGATAAAGCAGTTTGAAATTATAGAAGAAGATAAATTGCACAACACAAAATAGGGGAAAACTCAATATCTGATTAACATGAGATGGCCAAAGTGAAGAATACATATAGGAGAGCACATAAGTAACTCCTCCATAAAGGGTGTTCAAGGCACCCCAAAAAAAGACTGTAACTCATCCATGAAAGGTGGTGACAAGGTGCTAAGAATAGAGAAGTAACTCCCATCAAGGGAGTTACTTATGACATTCTTATGACACCTATGACACATTTATGACACACATCTCCACATATACTAGCCTATCCCACAAATTTAGGAAAACTCTAAGTATGCACAAATATAATTTCCCTAATTAAATAATAGGGAAAAATAAAAACCTACACTAATAAGGTACATCCACATACCTGGAAATGTTCCCATCTTTCCCAAATCTGGAGGAAGCTTGAGCAACTTCTTCTAGTATGTAAGATTTGGTGACAAATCTACCCTTTTATAAGTGGGTGAATTATTTATTATCAAAATTATGCTTCAAAGTATACCTATTTATCTTATGTCAATGCTCAAAATGTCTAAGTTAGTGATAGACAAACTGGTAAAAATTTGAAGGAGATTCTTGTGGCTTGGATCTAAAGATAAATCAAGATTTTCTTTGGTAGCATGGGATAATATCTATATGCCCAATGAATTTGGAGGCTTAGAAATTATATGTTTTATCTTCTTGAACAAGGATTTTGTAACTAAATTGGGATAGCATTTTATTAAGAAAAATAATCAATGGAGAATCATTCTCTATGCTAAATATCTAGAATCTAAAGTAGCTAAGGTAATCCTTTATGAGGATCAAGCTAAAAGGGTTCTTATTTCTAGAATTTATTAGTAGAGAGCAAGGTTATTTTACTCAAAGGATGCAAGTGGAATATTGGGAGGGGAAACTATGATAAATTTTGGGAAGATCCATTGATTTTTAATTAGCTTCTCTCTAAACTTGATCCTTGGTTTTTAATAGATCTAGCTCTTTAAAGGAAGTATGGTATTCTTATTGAATACTATATCTTTTCCCTCCATGTAAAAGAAATATGGAAAAACTTGGAGTTGGATAAACTAGATAGTAATGAGACATCTATCATATTTTACTTAAATATTCTTCTTACAAGGATTCACATTTCCATAATTGATAAGGAAGATGAACTTGTATGGACTGATTCTTCTAATGGTCACTACAATGTGAAATCAAGTTTTTATAGATTTAACAACCCCCCTCAAAAAGGGATACCATGGGATAATATGTGGTATAAATCTCTTAATCCTAAATTAATATCTTATTCTATGTTATGGTGAAAGATAATATCCTTACCATTGCTAACTTATAGAAGAACTTGGTTTAATTTTGGCTAATTAATGTCCATTATGTGAAGCTTATTTTGAATCAATTAACCTCTCTTTATTTATTGTTTATTTTCCTTTAGAGTTTTTGGGATTATTATTGGAAAATTAAAGATCCAATGGACCCTAAAAACATCCTTTATGGACATTTAGCTTCTTGGAAAGTTCAATTTCCTAATAAGACCCTTCAAATGTTATGGTGATTGAGTCTCCCTCATTTTACATGGGGGATTTGGAAGGAAAGAAATGAAAGTATTTTTTGAAACAATATAAGTTTTGATCAAAGTGTTGATAATATAATTATTGACCTCCTTTTGGAAAATTTTAGGAGCAACAATCCATCTATGACTAAGGAGTTTTCATATTTTGAGATTAGAATAACAAGGAATTGGTGTATCAATAATTCAATTAAAGTTGTTGAAAACTCTAATGCTATGATTATAAAGATGAAAAAATGGCTTGTTCTAACCTTGGAATGGGTTAAATTAAAATTTTATGGTTCCTACAAGGAAAACCATAGTGCCTTGACATGAGGTGGTTCTTAAGAATGACAAAGGTAAAATTTTGACAACTTATGTAGGTAACATGGGTATCTGGTCCAATTACTAGGTGAAAGCTTTAATTTTTATATGGGGAATTAAGATAGATAAAAATATAGGTGTCAATTAATTTATTATTTAATGGGATTCCCTCAACATCATTAATTTCCGTTAAAAAAATCACCAGTAGGGTGGTCCATCAGCCTAATCATGGAGGAAAATCTATTTATCATAGAAAATTTTCACAAAGTCTACATTCAACATATCTATAGGGAAGGCAACCAAGTTGCTAATTAGTTTTGTATTTCTCTCCCAAAATATTAAAAATGGTATTTAAAGGAATATCTTAACATATATTTCATTAATAAAATCACCAAGGAAATCCCCAATGAAGATATATAAGTCTTTCCAAGGATTTTTTATGAAATATATATATATATATATATACATATATATATATATATATATACATACATATATATATATACATATATATATATACATATATATATATACATATATATATATATATACATATATACACACATATATATATATACATATATACATATATATATATATATATACATATATATATATATACATATATACATATATATATATATATATATATATATATATATATATATATATATATATATATATATACATAATCATAGCTTTATGAGGTGGCTCCCTCTTGCAGACTCATTCAAGGCTCCCTATAGTGATGGTTTACCCTTTTATGGTACTCCAGATGATTGATATTAATTACCATCTTGGGTCAAATTATTATGGCACTCGTGACACATTTTTATCTCTTCAAAAAATTTCCCTATCTCATCTCCTTCAAGACTCCCTATAGTGATGGTTTACCCTTTTATGGTAATCTAAATGATTGATATTAATTACCATCTTGGGTCAAATTATGATGGAACTCGTGACACATTTATATCACTTCAAAAGTTTTCCCTATCTCATCTCTTTCATTTTTATTTTGTAGGCTTTCATTCTAGTGGTAGTTTTACCCAAAATGAGAGGACACCTTCACAAAATTGAACTATCCTCCATTGAGGATGTCAAATAGAATGTTGAGGCTTAGATCATTATGCATTAGGGAGGATTTTATAACTTCATTTAGAGGATTGAAGGCCTTAATCCTTGTGTCTCTAGAATGTTCACAAAAATTTGGAAAGAACATTTAGTTGAAACTAAAGGAACCTATTTCAAAATTATAGAAGACTTGATTGTGCAATTTATAGTATAATTATTGAAGGATATAAATATTACAATTTTGATAGGAATTTTAATATCAAAAGGGATAATTTTTTAAAGGCCAATGAATAACTCACTATCATTCAAGGAGGATTCTTAATAGAATTTTTACCCCTAATTTTTAGGGATGTGGCCCTTAAAATTATCAAATATAGTACTCTAGAGGGTCATTTTATGGTTGTTCAGAAGTACCACTTTGTGTTTCTAAACTTATTCAAAAACCATTCTTCCATTATCCTACCCTTTTTCATCCTCCATTCCTTGGAAAACTGAATATTAGACTTCAAAAAAGGTAATAATAAGATACCCATACTTCAAGGATTAATTTTACTCATCTACAAGTATGTTAAGGCCCAAAATTATGGTCCTCCTTGCTCTCACATTAGAAAACCTCACTCTTTTGGTCATAGTGGAACCATAAGGGAACTACAGATTTCCTCATATTCTTAGGCAAAATAGTTTACTAATAATATTAGAAAGACCCATGAATCTCATATATTTGATATTGGGTTGAGCAGGATTGAAACTATGGAAGATCAAACCATCCTCAAATTTGAAGTGGTGGAGGGTCTCAATATACTCAAATATCAAGGGGCTGGGAATGAAAAGAAGGAGAAATTTGAAGAAATTATTAGAGGTAAACATAAAATAGGAGAATATTTTGATATTTAAGAATAATGGATTAAAAAATAGAGTAATATTTCTAAACCAATAGATGTAGACCTACATAGAGCATTCCTAGAATTGTTCATGAAAGATCATATTTTGATTAAGGAATATATAAAACATCTAAAGAATGAAGAATATTTGTGTGTCAAAGAAGAGTTTTTGGAAGTCACTAATTAGTTCAAGAGAATGAAATTCAAAGTTAATATCCTTAATAAATGCAATGAAACTCTTAAAGAAAATTTAGGAATTTTAATTAACTTCATCAAGATATACATGTAAAATTATTAATTTGGTATGGAAAGTCTTAGCATTTTAATCAAGAGAGATCAAGCTAAGGAGATATCCATAAATTTGATTAAAAGGTTCATAGGCAAAGCTAAGGAGATAGAAGCAAAATTGTAATACCAAAACCTTCACCAAATGCAAATAGTTATCAAAATGATTATAAGAAATTGGAAGAACGTATTTGGTAACAAAAAAGGGTGACTAAATGTTGAATCTAGATTATTCTCTTGATGCTCTTTTGTTGTGTTCTTGTTTTTTCTTTGTCCTTTTGAGGTTTTTATGAATATATGTAGACCCTTCTCTTATATTTGTCTTCTTGGCCTTGTATTTTGGATTAATGTAAAGGGTAGGATCTCTATTTAAACCCCTTTTTACCAATAATAAAAAAAACATGAATAGATAGGAAAAATATGTATGTCACTTGGTAAATAATACGAACTTATATAATCATGAAATCAGCTCATCTAGATAGATTGTTTAATATTTGGTAAAGGAACTATACATATTATTTAGGATAAATAAATCATCTCAATTAAATTTTTAGATTCATTTGAATGTTAAAACTTATTAATTTTCTTGCTATAGATATATCCTTGATATAGACACCATGGTGGTCATAATCAAAGTTATCCCATGTCTTTTATATTAAATATGTAGGTGGTTGTAAGACACTGTGTTGAGGAGGTAAGTACCATTTATAGCAATTTTTGTCAATTGTTTAAAAAAAATTAAAAGTGTTTATAACTTAATTTTATGAATTTTAGTATTATTTAGGAGTACTTAAAAAACTTTACCCATTCCATTGGTTGTGTATAAATATTTTTTGATTATGTTGAAATGTACTAATTTTTTCTCAACATCTACAAATAATGTCTTAACAATAATTGATTCTAAACCTAGACTTATTGATTGTAACCCACCAATCACCAATTATGAATCATATATAGTTTTTATTAAATTTTATATATTTTTAAATTTATTAATTTTTTTTTTAATTTTTTTTTATAGAATATAACATTCATTATTTTTTGTGTGGTTGTATATATTACTTCATGTGTGAGAGTGTATGTAGATATGTGTGTGGGATAATAAAGAAAATTTGGGTTTAAATGATTTGAATTAGACACACATAGATACTCTTAGTTTGGAACATGCAAGCTAATTTGGGCATGAATCTTGTGATTTTCCATTTTTGACAACTTTTTCTAAGAGCTAGAATTATGATACATGTACTTTTTAGTTGTCAATGAATGAGATGACTATCAATTTATAGGAAATTTGGTGTATATTATGCATTATTATTATATTCTTCAAGGTATGGGTGGTAGACTTACCACAAGATGATATATATTTGGAAATAAGGTATTACATGGGTGGCCAAGTAGGTCATGTCTACTCAAGTGAGTATATGGTCTTAACTAATATATTGACAAGTGCAGTCCCCATTTATAGAAGTATCTATGTGTATTAATTTTAATGGTTATAACATCTAACCCTATTTATTACACCATAACATTTATCCTTAGGCTAATTATTCTATAAATGGAGGATCATAGCATAATTTATAGTTTGGGTTGATGCATGTTAGGTCATTTGTATATGTATTATTACTAGTTCATAGTGGAGAGAGGTGAAGGTGGCATAATTATTATAATGTTACTTTAAGTGTGGGACTATAATTAAATTACACTTATTCATCCACTTGGGATTTTAATTAGGGTGGACATGGGCATAGCCATATACCACATTTTGGGTGCATCCATAGTTATAAAGAGTAGTTGATTAGGATACAACCATATTTAGAAAGACATTGGATTCATTACATGCAACCTACATAGTATGTAGGCCTTATAAACATCATCTTGGATGTATAGAGGATGAACATATGTTTATATGTACCAGGGTCAATAGATGGTATTAATAGTTACATGGTGGTTTAGATCATTTTTAGTTTGATCAAATGATGTTCTAGTTTACCATTTAGTAGGATAGACTACTAACACCCCCATGTGTAGTGATAACTAATGAGCACACCACCATGAGCGGATGAGGTGTGAGAGGCCTAATGAGATTGAAATTACAATTTTTTGGATGTGTATGCCCCCATTTTATATCCTAAATTAGATTATGTTGGAGTGACAGGGAGGTATATTTCATTGTAGGTAGGTACCCAAGTATTACCAATTTTCCCACCTTTATTCATAGCAAGGGAGTGATTGATGTGGTGATAGAGATGGATGCGTTGGAGTGGTTCCATATGATAGTGAGAGGATACAAAGTATATTTATGATATTTTGTGGCACCATGAATAATAGCATGTAAAGTTCCCATAAATTATGGTTAGTGTGCACATTATATTTGTCAATTTTTTTAAGCATCAATTTTGTTTGAAATTTCCATATTATATATATATATATATATATATATATACATATATATATATACATACATAAATATAAATATATATATATATATATATATATTGTGTGTGTGTGTGTGTTGTAATGTATTAATAATTTATTATTATTATTTTTATGGTCATGAATCTAATTTATCATGACATTCATAAAGTATATAGTTCTTTAGAGTAGGCTAATTTTGTGGCAGGGGATTATGCCTATTTATTTGATCTAATTTGATGGATCAATTGAGAGAATATTTATTTATAGAGGATTATAAGTTAGATGAAATAAATTTTTAGGTTAGGAAAATTTGATATCACTTATAATTATAGGTTAATATTTGAGTGTGACGAACACTTATGGCCCCTCCATGAGATTGACATTATAGGCCCTACTAGCGAATTTGAAACAAGTTCATGAAGCTCATGAATGAACATGTGCTTATCTCACATATATTAAGGTATAATCTGATATAAAGGTAACTAATAGTGATATGAATTATATTAAGATAAATATATATGACTTGTATGTATATAAAAATATAAGAGCTAAAGTAAGGCTTATGGTTAGGGATGTCGACTCTAATTATGATTTTTTTTTATACCTCATCGTAGGGATAACTTTGATGCATGAGTTGTAAATGGGTCATGTGACCAAAAGAAACATATGTATGTGAAAATAATTTTTTAGTTGTAATATATATATATATATATATATATATATATATATATATATATATACACACACACACACACACACATACATACATACAACGTTTTGTTTTGTATTTCTATGTTTAAACATGTGTAGATGTATGTATATATCTCTAATATCCATGTTTTGAATTTATTTTTATAAGTGATTAGATAAAACAATATTTAAATATAAATGTAACAAAAAATTAATTGTATCATGTAAAATGAACTTGTGATGAAAATATGTATAATTTACAACAAAGTATGTATTAATTTAAGCTCATAGTATGTAGGGAATTATACTGTCCAACTATATGTGTAAGGGTAGAAGGATCAAAGTAAACAATGCATGTAAGTATAGGTTATTTATCCTCATTTAATTCCTTATATATTACATTGACATATTGATTGAATTAAAATGGTTCATTGACATCATATGTTATTTAAGATTCAATGTTAATGATTGGTTTGGTAGGGTTTTTTTCTAAAGTAAAATAATTGGTGATAGATATTTATCTTGGAATCCACTGAAGTTGATTTTGAGACATAATAGTATCCTTCTTAATATGTTTTAAATATTTCCCTTTTTTCTTTGTATCTCTTTAAAATAAAACCTTTGCACCTTTAATATCAAAACATAAATGTTCAAAAGTTCCATCAAGTGTTTTATTGATAATTGTAGCCATGGAGCACCTAATATAGCATTGAATTTCAGAAAAGTTTGCATAGAATATAATATTATAAGACATTTTTGGGGACCAATATATAAAAATTTAAATACATACCATTGTAACTTGTTCATGCAAACATTCCTCATTTATATTTTTAATACCATACCCAATTGACCTAAGAGAATAATATACATAATAAATTGAAATTTATCATCAATAATAATTTCTTGTCATTATTTTTTGTATATATAAACACTAATAACCAAAGGTTATATAAGTGTAAACTAATTCTTTTTAAAATCATTAATATCTATGATTGGATCATTTTTTTAGGTAATCCTTTAGGAGATTCTTTTTTAGGTATTTATTTATTAGGATATGGTACACCACATATGATAGGTTTCTCAATGTTAGTAGGTGTGCATGTATAAAATGGTTGTGAAATAGCCATATTAAACTTTATATCACCACTTTTATCAATCCATTTATTTGTTCAATGTCCATGTATTATATGCTAAACATAGTAATATTTAGAATTTAATTCAATGTCCATGTATTCTATGCTAAACATAGTAATATTTAGAATTTAATTTTCATAGTGAATGACATGTGTTACAATGTCTAATTGTAGGTATCTTAAAAAAATAAAAATCCAACATCATTTTCAATATTGCATGGATTATCCTTTAGCTCTAGAATTTGTTGTGTTCCACTAAGGGAAGGCATAATTTTTTTTGTAGGTATCACCATTTTTATATCTAATTATGAATGTATGTCCTTAATAGGCACATTATTTTATTATAATTTTGAGAAGTTAATGTGGGAAGAAATACATCGTAATTAATCATATGGGATTGAACAAGTTCACATGATATTAACATGGTCTCAAAACAACTGTTGTAAAAATATCTAAAAGTGTGAAAGAGTTTCATGAAACAAGAGTAATTTTGTTTTATTAAAAACATATATTTTATCTAAATCCATTCGTTGATAATTAAAATAATGCATGAAACTATTGAATCTAATAATATATTGACACATAAGATCATATTTCCCTTATTGTAAATATGTAATGTGCTCAAATGTAGCAAGAAAACCCTTACTATAAATAAATTATGACAAGAAAATTTCATCTAAATTAAGAAAATATTGTAAGGAATGGATAGGAATCTTATGTAACCTCTCTAAGGTATGTCTAGTTAAGCTTATGGGAAATAATTTTAGCAATATTTTATCATAGGTACTATATTTCTTGAAAGAGGCAAAAAACACCTAAGGTTTATATTGAGATCTCCACACCTATCAAATAGTGTAAATATATCTATAGAAATATTAGATGGAGAGGAACATCAATAATATCACACATAATTAGATGGCCATAGATAAAATTCATATAGGCCCTAAAAGTGGATGCAATGAAATCAAGAGATAAATATTTTAATTTTTTATGTAATTCAAAATTGCATTCATCATAGACACAAGCTCATTGATATGGTCAATGGTAATGTGAAGAGGTCTAATCAAGGATTTAATTTTATCATTGGTAAAAATAATTTTAAAATTATAAGGATTAAATATGGGGTTTTAAGACATGAAATGGTGATAATATGAGTATTATTATGGGATGGGAAGATATTAAATGGTCACAAAGTGTATAAGAGAAAGTAACACAATCATAAAGCCTAGATGGGTCACTAATCATATTGGAGACATGCTCACTTAATACTTCATTTACCATAATCATAATTTAAGTAATAAAAGAAGGCTTTTTTAATTTAATTTGTATTCTAAATATGTTAATTATTATCATTGATATTTTATCTACATGTAAAATTATAATTTGAATCATTCAAAACATGCATATATTCCTTCAACAAATGTACATCATTCTCATTAAAATCATAGACATGAAGACATAAAGATAAATAAGGGCCCAATTTCCCATAAAAATAAAAAATATATAATCAATAGTCACTAGCTATGTCTAGGATAAAATCAAAGAATTGTCAATTGTGTCCTAGGCACAAACATAATAGAAGAAGATCAAAGGGGATCCCTAAGAAAATAACATAGAGAAGAGTGAAAAATAAATAAATTATAGAGCATGAGTCCATGTGTAGAATAAATAAAAAGAGGAAACACATGAGAAAGCACCAATCAGTACCTAATTTAAACCAATGATCCATATGCATAAAATGATAGTAAACACATTGAAAGAATAAGCCTTGTACCAAAATTAGGTATCTATAACTATATTAGGTGAAATAATAGTAGAATAATAATAATTAATGGGAGGATAACATAAATTGGAGTAAATATTTTCTTCAAAATTACCCTATAGTGTCCCCTAAGAGAACATGGGAATTGCCCCCAACCTCATGAGAATTCATAATCATAAACTTGTAACCTACTAAAAGATAATGCATGCATCTATATTGACAATGTCATGAATAAAATATATAAAATTTAATTAAATAAACTTATATCATTAGGAATATGATTTGAACATGAAGCTTCTATTTTAACATATTCATAATACGCTATCCTATATAATCACCTCTTAACAATATAAAGGAAAAATAATTACAGAAGATATATATCATTTTTAAATTGGCTATAACCAATTGGGTAAAGAGAGAAAAATCAAGAATACACATTGAATAGAAAATATAAAAATTAGAATACCTACTTACCATAAATTCTATTATAATATAATGGAGTGTATTTTGTTTCCAAAATAAATATGTCATCATAATTTAAGAGTTATCATGGTATTTTGGGATGCGATAAAGTATAAATAATTAGGGCATGAACAATAGACAAATGATATAAAATAGAAGAGTAAAATAAAAATTATGAGAGAATAAAAATTAAATACAATCAAAATATAAGGTTAGGAAAGTAACATGATGTGCAAGTAAATAAAATAGTATAAAACAATGTGAAAAAAAGTAGTTGAAACAAAAATCAATGATGTAATCAGTTGAAAATGGATTTTGGAACAATAGAAAAAGTTTAAGAAATATCATGAACATGAATATAAGAGACATAAGTAGACCAAGAATAATTTATAACTGGAAAGAATGAGAGTAAACAAAACACCAAGTGGCTGGAATAAAATAGAGGAATCATAAGAAGGATAATAAGTAAGCATATAATGTGAAAAAAGTCAGATTAAATATGAAAGGAAATATATGGTTTTCAATTACAAAAATAATAAATTAGTAATATAATATAACTATCAATATAATCACAATCAATCAAGTCATAATAATCATTATAAGGTTTATAAATTAAAGCATGAGTGTCATTAGGATCGTAATTAGGTTGTTGAGGCACCCTAGAATTAAGAATGAAAAAATATTGTCATCATATTTATCACCACCTTCTTCCACATTATCCACAAATTTATTTTTCTCACTTTTATTAGCTTGTGTGAATTAATATTTTTTGAGTCATTCTATTTATATGGGAATAATGAGTTCTGGTAAACACACTCTTGGAATAGATGTATGTACTTGAAACTTTTGTTATATTTCCTTAGATGTAAATCTTGATTCTTCTTTTGATATTTCTTATGTAAATCCACTTATTGAACTATTTATTTTATAAAACTACTATCTCCCTTGATTGTAATAAGTCAAGTGGATTTTAAGAATGGAATGGATGTGACCAAAGAAGAAGATGGAGGTTTTGACAACACCTATTTTTATGTGGAGCAAGTGATGGATAAAGAGACTACAAATATGTTCACATTAGTAGTAGAAAAAGTGGAGTTAAAAATATATATATATATATATATCAGTTAAGAATACACCAGCCAAAAAGAGTTTAAAATAACTTATAGAGGAGATAAAGTCACTAGATTTTGATGCAAAATAAATATTTGGTGTATATTTCTCTAAACTAGTCAACAATAATGGATGTATAGTTAGGGAAGATCAGAAGCAATATATATTTGGGTGGAGATATGGTGAATCTAAAGGGTGATGAGATAATTTATCTAAATTATAAGGACAATGAATTGATACCCAAGATCTATGGGATTATTTGGGGGTGGGGGGGACTTATATAAGTGGATGTAGGAATGCAAACCCCTTAGATGAATGCAATGTTTTTTTGTTGTAGTGATATTACTATGAGCATCTCAGTCCCTACCAATAGTTTGAATAGATATAAGGATTATCATTGAAATAAGGACTTATACCAAATCCCTATAAGAAATAAAACATTAGGGTAAAAAGTCTCTAGTAGTGAAATTTTTGAGACTGTTAATTTTCCAATCACTTTATTTTAGGATATTCCTATAATAAAGATTTAATATCTTACTCTTTGAATATTTTTCCTTGAGAGCATTGATGTATATATTTATCATAGGGAAATTAGTTTTGGAGAATTTATAACAATGGGTGATGGATACTTGAGTAGAATTCTATATGCCCATTATTCAATTATTATCTAATGTCTTTTTTTAGGTGTTATTTCTATAATATATGAACAAAGATTTTATTTTTCATTATGGACTTTAGATTATAGGTTTGAGGATATATATACTATTTTGGTTCCATTTTTATTCTAAGATGTGAAAATATCCCTAAAATACACCTTTTGGGTGAAGCTATATAGATTACATGCAGTGTGAACAATGAATAAATGTTGAGTTTGATTATAGGATATGTATGGGATTTTATCAAAGAATATTTGGATATAATAATGGAAAAAATACCTTATGTAGTAGTGTGTTTAAATATTTACTTGTTTAAACCTCTTGTTTGTGTTGTCTATTTATATTATCTAATGAGATGTTGTATGCAAATCATTGATTCTAAAGTTTTTCTCTTGGCATGATTTCATTATAGAAAAAATGGTTATAATGTTTGTGTGTACTTCTCATCATAATATAATCTTGAGCAGAAACTCCAATTTTATATTAATAGGGAAAGCAATTCAAGTTATTAATATCTATGGAGAAACCATGGAGTGTTTGTTGATAAAATGGATAAAGGGAGTAATAATAAATAATTAACATTACCAATTCTATAGAAAAAGATCAAGTAAGTTTGCCTTCAAAACTTTCATCATTAAACAAGGATACATTAGGTGTTCCCTTTTTCATGTATTTAGGGGCTAGTTGTTATCCTAGTACTAATATTTAGGCAAAGGATACTTTGCCTATATACTTTTATTTATATCTTTCGAGGAAAAACCCAACCTTGGCATTTGACATGGAAGGGGGTAGAATGTGTTATAGGCTACTCTAAGAATATCCAACCCAAAAATTATCTCTAAAACCATTTTTTTTATTTCCTTTTCTTAAATTAAGAAGAATAGAGGAAGAAAATACATGATAGAGAGATTGTAAATGAAGGCTTTGGAGGCCATTGGTCAAGGTTCTCAAATGACCTTGAAAAAAAAAAATCTATCTTGGATAAGACAACCCTAGTTGTCTTTATTAAATTCTATGAGATTGAGATTTTCAGATTTTAAGATTTAAAATTTATATTTTTTATATGGTTCTAAGGTTGTTGTTTTAGATTGTTTGTTTTTGGTATTTCATAGAAATTACAATAATGTCCTTAGAAGTAAATTATTATTGTATCCTAATTTTATATTTTTATTTGGTCTATCTTATATAGACATCACTATTTTAAGAATATTTATGATTAATCCAAGGGTGAAGGACCCATCAAACCTCTTTTTACTAGTAAAATAATGACTTGGTATTCATTTATAAACTTGAAACATTAATGCAAAGTTGAAGGGAATTCCTTCATTTGGTGTATCCAAGGTCTACAGAGCAAAACATAATAATATGCATTACTGAATACCAAATGAAATCATTATTAAACTATTTTTTACCCACTTTAATAGGATATATAATATAACCAATAAGTTCTATATCTATAAAATCATACCCCATAATAATTGTTGGAGTATATGTTGAATCTATTCTATAGATTTTAATAATATGAACAAATTCCTTGGTACATATGTTGATGATTTACTCATTATCAACCATTATTCCATATTTTTATTTATCAATTTCACCTATCATATCTCTTATCAATAAATTTCCAATTTATGAGCTATCACTTTATATCTCATTATCAAAAAACATAATCTGAGAAATTTTATTACGATACATAATTGGACCACCACACTAATAAAACCATCGAGTGGATGAACATTAGCATCCTTTGGTGCCTATATATTATTATTTTATATCGATCATGTTATAATATCCCTTATCATTTATTTGGCTAGTATGAATTGGAATAGGGTTGGTATAAATTTTGAATTGTTCATTTGTAGGAGTGATTAACTCATTTAAATTATTTTTTTTCCCCTCTACTTTAATTTGATTATTTTCATTGATATAATGTATATTTTATTTTATATTGATGCATCCATTAAAATAATATGTCTTATATTATATTTTTATCACAATATGAATTTACATCATATTTCTTATGGAATGGTCATCAATTTCCAACATATCTTGTTAGAAGAAAAATATTCATTTTGCACTCAAGCAGTCTCTTCAAAACATTGCATGTACTTTCTCTTTGCCTAGTAAATTGGCTATGATCCCTTTGTTGAGGTAATACAATATTTCCTTATATTTTTTATATATCATTTACCACATTATTAATCACATTATTCAGTTAAAATTCATTCACATTGACTTTATCTTATAATACTTCCTTATTATAAGCTGGAGAATTTAACTGCACATAAGCATATTAGCATCTAAAATATTAGCATCACTATCTTGTAGAACATAAATAATTTTATTAAAATAGTAATAAGTTTTTAATACCACTTTGTCCTTGATAATTGAAATAAAACTATTATAAATATAATTTTAAGCTCTTAATTTGGTAGATGATAATTCATCTTGGTAACCATATTTGTAAAGTGTGACACATACTCAATAATGGTCTCATTTGGTCCTTTTTCATTTTATATAATTTTTTAAAAAAAATTATTTATTACCAATATTGATTTGGAAGTGGGCCAAAATTCATCTAAATTTTAAAAGGATGCATAAATCTACATGGTAAATCATAGAACCAATCAAGTTCATAATCCTTCAATGTCTTTGAGAATAATTTAATCAAAAAAAATTCATCATGATAAAGGTAAAGATAAGAGATAAAGAGATATAATCTGATGATAATTATTTACCTTTCTCTTGAATAATTTTAAATTTGGAGTAATAAAACCTATTAGAAATGGGTATGAAAGTACTTCATAAGTCAATAGGTTTACAAAAATATCATTAGAAGTGATGCTAATATTTGTTTTTAAAGATAATTTTGTGTAATTCACATAATGTACACAACATGGTAGTTGTTTTATGATTTAAAATATAAATAGAATTAGGATATCTTATAATAGAATAATTGAAAAAAATTGAGCCATTTAAGAATAATTATAATTAATCTATAGTTGTTCAAGAAGAATCCTAGAAACATGTTAAGACATGGGAAGGTTTTGAGGATAAACTGAAATATGTTGTAAATTATGAAGGAATTGAGAAGTAATGGTTACATGTTGATAAATTAGAGTGTTTTTAGGAATGGGAAAATTATGTTTAATAATAGGACAAATAATAAAAAAATAGAAACTTGATCATTGGTAGTATTAGAAGAGTAATGACTACATGCAAAGACATGGGTTACAAATATTGAATGATGTTACTTGGAAAAATAATTTTATTGATATTATTTATAATAAATTATATAAAACTTAAAATCTAATCTCCATTATGGTCATGAAAATACCCATTACCTACCTTAAATTTATTTCTTAAATTCTACCCCTATCTTAAACCCTTCAATTAGAATCTATGTTTTGACTTAGAAAATTTGTTAAAATTTAGTACCCTACCCAAGAACATATAATGACATATGTATTTATTAAATCACACATGAATTTTAGGTGTAATAAATTTTATTTATTATATGATCTACACTAATGTAGGAATATAATAATACATGGAACATCTCACTTTATCTTCATTTCTAAAATTGATGGAGAGTCCCTAATTTTATAGATAAGGGGCATAATTATTTATTAATATAAGTTTTAAACTTTTATAAACCTATTTAACTAGGTGTAGAAACTCAAAATAAATCATTAAGTGCTTGACAATATTTAATCTTGACATCCTTACCCCTACTTAACCTATTCACCATTCTATTAACTTGCAATCTATACTAGAGAATTCATTATTCTACCAAATTTATTAAATTACTAAAAAAAATAGTCAATCATCCCTATTTTATTTAAAAATCATGTTAGACCAGTTCTAGCAACCATTTTCCTTCTTAGACAAGACCACACTATGTCAAATAGGGTCATACTACAACCTTATCTCCTACACTCCAATGATAATTCTTTAAATTTTAAACATTTCATTTTAATCCTCTCATTCTTTTATCATGGTAATTTAATAGAAACATTAAAAATATCTATCTATATAATCACATAAGGCCTCTCCAAACACATCTACAATCACTTGGAAATTCTACTGCACATTGAGTAAAAGAGCACTAACCTTTCCAATTTCAATTATGTTACATTCTAATAGTCATAGGCCAAGTATTAATTCATTTTGTTGTAGGTAAAATTAAATCATTATAGATAATTCAAATCAATTTATCTATTTTTATTCATATATTAAATTCAAAATTCACACACTCACTTTAGGAGGAAGAACTACATCGGCATAAGGACCTTTTGGGCTATGTAGGCAACACTTAGATTATGAGGGGTTTTCTATGAAAATATTGGGTATTCCCATTTCCCAATTTCCCCCCTTTGTATTTGATTTTTATTTTGTTTATTTTATAGGATCTAAGGTTTATATTTTTAAGGTCTACCATGTGGCACATTGACACACACAGTAAATCAAAAAACCCCTCATAGATAAGTGCATGAACCTATATCATAAAATCAAATACACTATCATTTAGGATGTGGCCATAGTTAATAGATAAGGCCATAGTCAATCCATATCCTCCTATCATATCCTTATCCTAGCATAGTCTATAATTATGTTTTTAAATGTGACACATTTCACAAGTCTTCACAAAAAATTTCTAGCAACAATAAGTCTACATAATTAGTAATAAACTAGATCCAAGATAGTTTACATGTCTTATATCAATGTACTATTTATATCCCATTTCCCAATTTTTTAAATTATGTATTTCATAATCAAATTTATATATTTATGTAGACATAAATTAGTTTTTAATAATTTACTTTTTATTACCATTTCATTATTAAATCAAAAAGAACATTAAGCATTCTAGTGAATACATATTTTATTTAGAACATTCCTTGTTGTTTGATTTATTTTTGTCCTGAGATTTCATATATTTTTTTGTAAATTCCTGACATTGAAATAAAATAGCCTTCAACCTTGGATATAAATTTCAAACTATGAGTCAATATTCTTTGACCTTGCATTTAATTTGACACTAAATAAATTATTTGGACACCTCAGATATAATCTGACACTTAATCTCTTTCTTTCAATTTTAGGTAGAAATTTGTTTATATCCACAAAAATATTTTAATTTTATTGTCTATTTATTTTTATTTTCTTGTTAAATTTTTTTATAAGTTTTTTTCCAACAGTTTTAAAATACTTAGTGACTATCATTTTGGGATATGTGGTTATCTATTTTAGTAACACCATGGTGTAAGGGGTACTACCCTAATACTTAAGCCATTTTATAGCAATAAATAAGGAGTTTAGTTTTCAAACACCTCATTAGATATTGAAAACTCTTAGGGTCCCTTATTTACACCATAAGAAATTTTTTTATTTATTCAATTTGTGAGGCACCTAAGAGGAGTGTATCACCCATGTAATTTAATCTCACCATACCCTCAAAGATATAATAGTTGGCTATAAGCATGATTTACCTCTAGATTTAGTGATATGAAACATTGAGCTGACACTACTCTATTAATAGTCAAGTATATTTTAGAACCCACATAATCATTCAAACCCTTGCCTAGATCACCCTTTATACCTTGATTTTTTATTGCATTTTATTTATAATGGGATCAATAAGTGAATGTTTATTTAATATGTTACATAAGATTATGCAGTTTATTGTTACATCTTGTATCAGTTTTTAGCATGTTATTCTTTATTTTTTAATATGGATTCAATGTAAAAATAATCTATAATCTATAATAAACAAGATACACTCTCATGACCTTCTTATTTCAAATGATTGCACTAGTATCTAATGTACTATTATCCAATGTAAACACTACCCACAATAAAATTTGTCAAAATTTTAATGACTTGGGAATAAGAGGAAGCATATGTTGCACATTGTATGCAATCTAAAACTTTGAAGGATCATCCATTTCATATTAATCATCCACTTGAAGGGTCAATTATGGCTTTCATTTCATAACACAATACTCAAGACAAATATAGTGAGACTAATGCAGTAAAATGTATTGAATTTATTTGTAAACATTCATAAAATATTGACTTGCTCTTATATGTTTCTAGAGGTGAACAAAATAAAGGGTCCAAAGATATTATTTATAATGCTTCAACTTATACTATTACATATATCCACATAACATCATGCCTTGTTTTTGTAACATCACTTCATTTACAACAAGTATATGTGCCTGAATCTACTCATGCTACTTATACTCTTCCACTTGCCTCTGTAAATACTACTCTTAAACATACAATTCTTACTTTACAAGCTAAGATATCTCAACTTGAGAAAAATATTTCTCATGCTATCCCCTTCATGGATTCATGTTCCTTATTACATAACCCTTTAGCACCTAAAATTGCATTTTATCCATTACCAGTTGTATTTTTGGCTCTTGAGCTTCCTCCATATGATGACAAAGGTGACCCTAAATAGCATTTATGTTCCTTCCATGCGGATTTTCTATATTATACAAATAATGAGAAATTGTTGATTTTTTTAAAAAAATAAGTCTATAATAATATGTTCTTATGTGATTATATGATATTCCTCTTTAATCAGTAAAGGATTTCAATCCTTTGGAAAAATAGTTTTTGACACACTTTTCTATTAGCATTGGTGAAAATTTGTCATATGCTCAAATTACAAAGCTCAAATAAGGGTCTAATAAAACAATAAATCATTATGTTTTGATACATAATACTATGCTAAAAAACATGATAGATCAAATGGTTTATAATGAGCTCCAAGGTATCTTGACTCAATTTTTCCTTTCTCCACTTCAAGACTCTATTATGTTTGATAAGTTCAAATATTTTGATGAGTTATGCCATGTATTCAAAGAATGTGAGATCAAATTTATTACTTTGAAAAAGCTCAACTAAACTTAAAATTATCCTTCTACTTCAAATTTTAAGCTTTAAATAAATCTAAATTATAAGAACATTCCCAATGAAAGCAATAATGAAGCTAATATTATAGTTATTGCTTTCTCACAACCAACACAAAAGCTTAAATTAAAAACTCCACCAAGGAGGAAAGTTATCAAGGTTACCATCACCTCCTCATATATTATTATAAAATCTACTTAAATTCAATCTCATCACTCTTTCTCTATGAATATAAGTGGACATGTCTAGACCACAATATAAGAATTTTGATGGAAATACATATTATGACTACCATAGATGTATTGGGCATTCTAAAAAATATATGTTTCAAGATAAAACATAAGAATCAAAACCTCATTGATGAGAACATTATCGATATTAACACACCCACTAAAGAGGGTCAGCCATAATCAAATAGAATATTCGAGGCTCAAAATTTATTAATATCATTTTATAAATCATGGAGAAACTAATAATAATTATAAATTATATTATGCATATAATGTTCATCTCCTCCTTATACATATGGACATCCAGTTGATAACATAATTGCTATATTTATAAGTAAACAAACATTAAATCTTAATATTACCTTTGATGATAGTGAAATTTTTGGTGATGGTTTAGATAGACATGCACTTTTTATTAGATCATATTGTGATGAGCAATCCATAAATAGTGTTATGATAGACAATGGATCAAGTAAAAATGTGTGCATCATAACACTCCTCTACTCTTTTGGTATATAGATATATATTTATAGGATACTTATAAAGTTAAAACATTTAATTGTCATACACAAGATGCTCTTAGACATATAGTTCTACTTTTTCAAGTGGGACCTCTCACAGTTACCACTCTAATATTAGTTGTACCAAGCACATGGGTATTTGATATGTTATTAGGAATCCCTTGGATATAAAAGATTATATCAATAATTTTTTTAGTGCATAAATGTCTCAAATATATGGTAATCAAGTGGTCTAAATTCCATGAATCCAATATGAATATCCTTTGAAACTAATGATATTTAACCCTCTTACATAAAAAATATAAGGCACATACATTAAGAAACATGGTAATGAAATAGTCTATATAACTATTCAAAAACATTTTATAGATTCATTTTCTCCATATATATACGAGCATGATAAAATTACACATGATCATCTTACAAAATCATTTTCTCCATCTACTTATGATGATGATACAGTTACACATGAGAACAATTAGTTAGTTTCAAAGAACATGGTACATTCTCCTACATAGAAAATGACATCAAAAAATAGGTCTTCATCTCCTAAGGCACAAAACTTTATTCAGATAGCTTCATTATAGGTACAATTTGTAATATATTCTCATATTACATATGAGGATACAAGTTTACATGGGATATAAGTAGTGATTCAGCTGCTTATATTATAGTATATGAGAAAAAATATGATTCTGGGACACCTACACTTAGTACTTCCTCTTCACAAGTCACTTATTCATATAATACATTTGGGCATACATATTTCCATCCTATTAATAATATTATTGATTTTACACAACATCCTAATTTATCCCAACCCATAGATTGGGTTTAATCTCTTGATTAGCCACTTGCATTTTCCTTTTTACATAGCCTCTTTGATTTTATTTCATTACTGATTCTTCTATCTTAAATTCCAAGCATTCTTATAAGCCCTTGGATTTGTTATTGCTTTTTTCACTTGAACACTTGATGTTTTAAATAATTTGATCAATCCAAGACACTTATATTATAAATATTTACATGCCCATTCGCAATGACATAACTATCATGGTTTGACTTTCATTTCACTTACACAATCACATTTATCTACTCTTACATTTTCCATCAACACAAATACATGTTTTCGCAGTAAAGGGCCATGTACATTATTATCTACATACCAATCATTTTTGATACATTACTATCACTTACTTACATATACATTTGGGGCATTATCCTTGCCTCTCATCTTGCTAAATCATGATTTAATGTCGTGTTAAGGATTGTTTGAATCCATCCCATTTTTTTTTTGAATCCTTGATTCTTTGTACTTTGAAAAAAAAATTAAAATAACATATGTAATTTTTTTTAAAAAGATCAAAATATTTTCAAAAATTCAAAATCAGAGCTTACAAGCTTTTTTCAAATTTTACTAGCCTACATATTTGTATATGTTACTTATTTTATGTTAGGTAGATATTATATTTTAATTTTCAATACAAAATTATTTTCATGAGGTATATGAGTATTGTACAAGGCATACTATTACATGGTTATTGGATGTCAGGCTTCCGTTTTTACCAAATAGTCTTGCTAGAGTGGGGGCATTTATTTATTCTATATGAAAACTTTAACATGTTATTTCTATCTATAACCTCTCTACCATGTTGAGTTATATATCATATAGTGTTTTGCTAATCATTCATAATTTACATTTTTTTACATGAATATGTTATTTTCTAACAATGACATTGATACAAAGGGTTGATGTAGAATAGTATTATTTACTTTATTCATAACTATTACTTTCCTAAATAATAAGTTATGACTTGTTTGCTTATTGTGTGTGGACCTTGGACTTGTTTGTGAAACATTTACATGTTATTTCATGTATGGCATCATCATTCCATTTGTGTGTGGCCCTTGGCCTTGTGTGTTTATGTGACATTTGCATGTCCCTTATATGTGGCCTTTGGGTGTTATATGTAACATTATATGAAAATTTTGACATTAATTTTATTATCATTAATTGATACTATGGTTCCATCATTCATAGCATGAATTTTTTTTACTTATTACTAATAATTTTATCTAATGATGCATATCATGTACATTCTACTTATGTGCTTCGATGGTATATTTATCTAATACATGCTCTATATGCAAATATAGTGTTATATTTAATAATATTATACAAAACATTTTAAAATTTAAAATTTTAATACATTATTCTATCTTTCACATATTATATAACTCTTATTTTGAGATAAGTGACTTACAAGCTACATCTCTCATCTCAAAATGGGGGCATAAAAATGGGCTTGTTTTGAGAATTCAAGTCTCATGATAAAAAAAAAATAGATTTGTGAAAATAATTAGAGCATACTCATTATTTTTAGATCATGTGAAATGAATGTGCAATCATTCCCATATTTAATCTAATATATATTCACATATACTTGACAAATATACATGAGCATGTAAAAAAATTACAAGTTCAATGGAATTTAATATCAATTCATCACAATACATGTGGCATGGTTTGAAAGTTTAAAATTTTCAATTAGAATATATATCCATATTCATCAATATGATTCATATCAATTTGAAAAGTGAGCCACATAGAGTTTAGTGACACTCAATGTATATGATTGCACTTTAATAAGCCACATTTGGTGGTTCCACCCCTTTTCCAATTTCAAAGAAATGAGATATTTTTAATGGTTACACCCCTTTAAAATTTACATATTAATCTAAAAATTAAAATTAAAATGGGAGCATACAATATTTCCAACTCAAGGTATTTCATTGGTTTTCAAATTGAGACTTGATCACTCTCAATTCAGAACAATTTTAGCCTTTCTCCAAATTTCATAATAAGGGGGAGAACACACTTATCTAATTTAAAGTTACAAGTAAAATAAATTGTATACTCTTTAAGGTGTATAATTTCCTTTGTCTCTTTTAAAATTTCAAATTACAAGTTTTAAATTGTAAATTTTCAAATATGGACAATATCTACTTTCAATGGCATTATTATAGGTTTTGCATTGAGATATCTTGCATGATCAATCTTCACATCAAAGTAGAAAGTGTGTATACATACTTAGGTTTAAATATATAATATTCTATTAATTTCAATGCATTACATCACTATAATAATGTTGGGTGGAATTTATATACTCAAAATTAATCATTAAGTGCTTGACAATATTTAATATTGACATCATTACCCCTACTTGACCTATTCACCATTTCGTTAACTTTAAATCTATACAAAATCATTAATTATTCTAAAAATTGTCTTTTAAATACTCATAAAATCACATGTACATCCCTTTTTTAATTAAAAACTCTCTTTTGAATAGTTCCATAAATATATATCCTTGTGGGACATGACCACACTAGGTCAAATAGGGCCGCACTATAGGCTTATCCCCTACACCAACAGTAACTTTTTAAATTCAATATACTAAATTTTACCTCTATTACATGTTTATCCAGGTTTATTAAAATAAATATTCAAAATATTTTTGTATATAAGCACATAAAGGCCTTTCCAAACATATCTATCAATCACTTGGAAATTCTACTCCACATTAAGCAAAAGATAACTATTCTTTCCAATTTCAATTTGGTTGAATTATAACATCTATTTGAATTCATATTTAAAATTAAATATTCACACACACTCTAGGAGGATAAATATAACCTGAGGCCCTTTTTGACTTTGTAGGTAGCACTCATATTACATGGGGTTTTCTAAGGATATCTTGGTTATTCCCCTTTACTAAGTCCCCACTTTGTATTGATCTATATTAATTGTATTGTTTGAGTTATGGTTTGTATTTTTATAGTATTTCATGTGGCATATTAACACATAGTTGATCAAAAAACCTCATAAACAAGCTCATGCACCTAGATTAGAAAATAATGTACATAGCCAGTCAAGACATGGTTATTCTCACTAGACAAGGCTACAGTGTGTCCTTGTCCTCATACCATAACCTTTTCCCAATACAATTTGTAATTTTATCTCATTAATTTATATAGTTCACAAGTCTTCATAGTAAGCTACTAGCACTAGTACGCCTACACAGACAATAATAAATCAGATTCAAGCTAGGTTCACATATATTTTATCAATTTACTATTTATAACATATTTCCAATTATATAAATTTTTTATTTCACATTTAGATTTGTACACTTATGTATATCTAAATAAATTTTCAATAGTTTATTTTTTATTATCATTTCATTGTAAAAAAAAAAATAACATTAAACATGATGTGGTTGGGAAACTTTGTCACATGTGTTAGCCATTAAATGAATAATGATAAACATAAGTGGAAAAATGTGTGTGTATGACTAACATATATTAAATATAATTTTTAAATATAACATAAGTCAACTTAAACTTAGGTGAGATAGAATATCTATACCAATACCCCTCTTAATTATAATTTATGGAAGCATGTATAAAAATGATGGGGTTGTTAGGACCTAGGAAGCATAATTGATTACCATATACAAGCAACTAACCACAAAATTAAACCAAAAGCAATAAGTAACTAGAAACCAAAAACAACACAAAATTTGAGAGACAATACAATCTTGTATTCAACACATCCAAAAAGAAAATACAATCAAGATGATGCCACACTCTTCTCACACCTCTGAGGCTTCCCACACCTCTAGGACTTCCAGTAATTCTCAATCAAGAGTTTTCTCTCTCCATTATGGTCACAACAATCAAATCAAACACAGAGTTGTTGTTTACCTCCAACTAGTCAGTAACAATACTACCAGTACCAAGTACTCCATGTACTCTAAGTAGATCTCCCTGATCTTGTAACAACCTACAAATCAATGACCTTACTTACCATGTAGATCTTCTCCCTGATCTTGCACAACTTGCAGATCAACCTGATCTTACAATTAGAAGGATCTCTTCCTTATCCTTGCCTTAATTACAATATAGCTCATGAGTCTCTTAAATAAACCTCATGCAAACAATAATTAGACTTTCTTAATTACAATAATTATACACGTAACTCAAGACAATAATTAGCCTTTAACATGTAAACTAGTTGTTCAACAACTATCTATTCGTGCAACAAATAGTTTTAGAATGCACAGGCAACCGACATTGGTCCCTATCTACCTGGAGATGACTGACATCAGCTAATATCTGACTGATGTTGGTAGCTTCCTATCCACCCCTAATCGACGTCGGTTGGCCTGACTGATGCCAGTGACTGTGACACTTAGCAACCTCCTCCAATGTTTGCATTAGTGAAGCTTTTAGCTCCACAACCTAACAATCTCCCACTTGGAGATAAATAGCTACACATGTACTTGTACCTATACACCATCTAATTTTTTTCCTAGCTTGTATTCCTCTTCAAGTTTAGTCTTGAAGAACAACCACCACACAACCTATGGTGCTCCACCTGTCATCTAAGTAACCTGCCATATCTAAATCTACATACCCATGTAGAGAAGTGTTTGACCCTGCATCGCATGTATACCTACTACTGGTCCCTCTCAGATACCTGAGAATCCACTGAACCACTTTCCAGTGCTTATTTCCCATATTGACCACAAACTTTTTGACAGCACCCACTACTTGGGCAAGCTCAGGTCTAGTACACATGTACTTAACCTCATCATGTGATTGGGGACACTACTCTGTTAACCATCCATCCATAGGTGTGCTAACTAGTTTTGCATCCTACATCCTAAACCTTGCCATTACCTTATTCACACAATCATCTTGAGACAACATCAACCTATGATCTTCCCTATCTCTAGGAATACTCATGCCAAAGAATCTTGCTACTCCCAAAGTCTTCATGATATACCTCATGTACTAACTTTACCTTTAGCTCAGAAACTCCTTGTATGTGTGACCCTGAAACAAGCATACACACTACATATAGTAACAATATAATGTAGCTAATATTATCCAACTTGGTAAGGGAAACACAATGGTTACCATCACATTGACTAAAGCCCTGCTTTGTCATCCACCTGTCAAACCTTCATTGTCTTGCAACCTGCTCAAGACCATATACCCTAGCCTTCCATCTCATGTGTCCATTCTCTCTCTTCTTTAACTTGGCTGGCAACTCTACCAAACCTCCCATTTGGTTCTCTCCCAAGGAATCAACTTCCTCATCCATGCCATGCTCCCATTATTTCCTAGATTCTACCTACTCTGCTTCTTTAAAACTTCTTAGTTATTGACCATTAGTGAGCAACAAGTAGTGTAAAGAAGGGGAATAACAAATTTGAGGCTTACTTACCCTTTCATTCATCCATATGGGTGTTTGAGAATCCTTGATAGCTTGTTGTCCACCCATAATCCATTTTAACAGTGACTGATGTCGGTCACTTCTCAGTCTACATCCGATTCATGTCAGTTTCATGTGACTAACTTAACTACCAATGTTAGTTTCTTGATTGACATCAGTATTAACCTACCTGACACCGCTGACTCTGGTCTACACATGACCGACATCGGCACTTGTCTGTTCGATGTCAGTTCCCCATGACCGATGTCTGTACCCATGTTTACCTGTGAGTGATGACTTTTTACCTGCAAGCTTACTTTGAATCATTCCCTTGTTCAAACTACCTTGCTCAGAATTATTTAGCCCCTGTGACTGATCTCTATCCATCATCTTCTCCTTAAACACCAAGGCTTTCCTATTCTTGCCAAAAACATTAGATTTCCTCTTTGTATAATAGACCCATTCCTTTCTTATAGCATGAGTTTCAAGAAACCTCACTTTCTTCTATTAATTACAAAAATATCGATCTGTGCTTCCCAGATCTAAACTCTTACCCTTTGACTCAAGAACATGCATCCCCTTCTTATTCATGTGACCAAGCCTATGAAGCCACATCTTCAAATCTACAGCTGAAGTAGATAAAAAAGAAGGAGAATTAGTAATACAAGTAGATAGATAAAGAGTACCTACTTTCTTACCTCTTGCTAAAATAACTGCACCCTTGGTAACCTTCTAAGAGTCTACTGTAAGAGTTACTATGCATCCCTCATCACCCAAACTTCCTATAGAAATCAAATTCTGCTTCAGGATTGAGATATACAAGACCTCCTTCAACACCCATGTGTTGCCCATCTGTAATTTCAGCTTCACTTTCCCTTTGCCAACCATTTGACAAGGCTTACCATCCCCTAAATAAATTTCTCCAAAGTCTCCCTAGACATACTCATGAAAAAATTCCCTATTTGGGGATGCATGGAAAGAGGCACTAGAATCTAAAACCCAAGATTCCACTTTATCCAAGGAACATACAAGAGCATCTTGGGCAATGATACCTACAACAATACTTGTAACACCTGCTTCTTCATTTCCTTCATGTTGATCTTCAACCAACCAATAATCTTTCTTTACATGACCTTTCTTTCTATAATTCCAATAGATTTTCTTGCCAGGCCTGGATGTATATCTCCTACCTATCTTTGACCTTGATTTCCTTTGCTCAATCTTCTCTCTTTGCCTTCCCCTGCTTTCAACACTCAAAGCATTCCCTGATGATTCACCTATGCTTTTCCTATGAATTTCTTCATTCAAGATTACACTAACAACATCATCCACTTTCTAGATATTTGAAGCAAACACAGTATTACTAACTGCCATTACCAAATAATCCCAACTTTCAAGTAATGATCATAAGATTAAGAGAGCCTTAATTTCATCATCAAAAATAATATTGACTGAAACTAACTAGTTTACCAAACCATGGAAATCACTAAGATGACTATGTACCGATCCACCTTCCTGCATTTGCAAATTAAATAATTGCTTCATAAGAAATACCTTATTCAAAGTTGAGGGTTTTTCATATAAATTTGCCAAAGATTCCATCAACTCTACCATTTTCTTAGCTTGTGATAAGTTAGAAATCATAGATGATGCAAGACTCAACCTTATAGTGCCCAGAGGCTTCATATCAAGAACATTCCATTCCTCATCTTTCATATCCAGGGGCTTGCATGCAACCCCACCCAATGGTAAGTATAGATCTTTCTGATACAGATAATCCTCTATCTACATCCTCCATAATTGATAATTTGTGCCATTGAATTTCTCCATTCTTAGCTTACTTTCTTCTGCCATTGCTATACTCCCACTCAATCAAAAACCCTTGAGAGTGACCTATAATCAGACACAAACTTGCTCCCTGTAACCTTAGCTCTGATACCACTTGTTAGGACCTAGGAAGCATAATTGATTACCATATACAAATAACTAACCACAAAATTAAAATAGAAGCAATAAGTAACTAGAAACCAGAAACAACACAAAATTTGAGAGACAATACAATCTTGTATTAAACTCATCCAGAAAGAAAATACAATAAAGAAGATGCCACACTCTTCTCACACCTTTGAGGCTTCCCACACCTCTAGGACTTCTAGTAATTCTCAATCAGGAGTTTTTTCTCTCCATTATGGTCACAACAATCAACTCAAACACAGAGTTTTTATTCACCTCCAACCAGCTAGTAACAATACTACTAATACCAAGTACTCCACGTACTCCAAGTAGATCTCCCTGATCCTACAACAACCTACAAATTAATGACCTTACTTACCATGTAGATCTTATCCCTGATCTTGCACAACCTATATATCAACCTAATCTTACAATTGGAAGGATCTCTTCCTTATCCTTACCTTAATTACAATATAGCCCATTAGTCTCTTAAATAGACCTCATGTAAACAATAATTAGACACACAACTCAACACTATAATTAGCCTTTAACATGCAAACTAGTTGTTTAACAACTAACTATTCGTGCAATAAACAGTTTTGGAATGCACAGGTGACCAACGTCGATCCCTGCCTACCTAGAGATGACCGACATCGGCTGATATTTGACCGATGTCGATAGCTTCCTATCCACCCCTGACCGACGTCGGTTGGCCTGACCGATGCCAATGACTATGACACTTAGCAACCTCCTCCAATGTCTGCATCAGTGAAGCTTTTAGCTCCACAACCTAACAGGGGTTCATCCTTAAAGATGGGTCACAACACTAGGCCTGATTAGGTACACATGTATAGTGATCAAATTGTAATCGACATAATTTTTTGAAGATGATAAAATATGACACAAGGATACCCAATAAATTCATTATAACACAATAAATAGTAAAATTAATTAAAAGAGGATAGCCTAACCCATCACTAAAAAACATGTACTAGATGGGTTGATCCATCACTGAAGGTGCACTATGTTGGTTAATCAACCAATAAATATGTATTAGAAGGGCTTATATATGAATAAAAAACTTCTATAATTATATTTTTATATGTTCCATACAGATATCCAAGAGATCTACATGCACACCCAAAGAGGGTAGTATAACAAAACACTTCCTCCCTCATAATGTTGAATGGATGGAATCGATGAAGAAATATGAGCATGGTAAAAATACATGATTAAAAAACCAAATATATGTTGAGGATTTTATAATTTACTCACCAATAGGATTAATAATTACTATCAAGGTGTCAAAATAACAAATGATAAAAATAATCTCTTCCATAAAATACAATAAGGCACAAAGAAATGGTCCTCATTAGATGTCTCAAATAGAATGGCACTTGTGCAACTAAAAGATGAAATGAACCAATTAAAAATTAAATAATATTAATAAAATCATAATTTTTATGTGCACAAGTGGTATTAATCTAATACTTTAACAAAAAATTCAAAATGCAAAAGGAGTTCTACTAAATAGTTGACATGTAAAAATGACACAAAAATTTACTCAATATGGTCCTTGAAAATAAGCCATGTTAAATACCTTTTACAATGTGAGGAAAATAAAAGAATTTTCACTACATAAAAACCACATGGTTACATATAATATGTTTTACCCTATTATGGAAAACTAGGAAATAGATGACCTAGATATAATAAATTGTTATGCAAAATTAGACTACTACAAATATCTAATAAATGACACAAGCTGATTTGGAACTTTCTAAGATTTGTAATATAATAAATATGGAAAGTAAAAAAGAGAAATATAAACTTGTCTATAAAATTTATATGTATATTGTTTCTATAACTAAGACTAGTTGATAGACTTTTTTCATTACATGTAGACTCGAAACAAGGGCTAGAAGGATTCCTAGGTAATAACATTACAACTAGATAGTAGTGGGGGTGTTTTTATCTAAATAGGGTGGCCTTATCTAGTATAAAACATTGATATGTTATTTATAGGTTATTCTAACTTTCACCTATTTAATTTTTGGACTATGTGGGAGCTTCCAATCTACTTTGGGGACCACTATGTAACTCTTTCTTTACTTGAAACCCTAACTTAATAAACAAGAAGAAAAAATGTAATCATGGGGTAAAAATGGGTCAACAGTTGAAGTTTTTCTTGAAATTAACACCCATTATGTTCAATTTTATCTACATACCAATAATCTGAAGAGGGATCAAACTCCATATACTTATATGATGGTAGTATGATGTGTGGTAAATATTGGTGAAAAATATTAAATGTTGGTACAATCCTGATGTGATTAAGTGATTCAACCATGAATTATGACCTTATAGGTGTATTAAAACTTTATCTCATGGATATATATGGTTGTATGTAATCATAATTGGGATAAATAGATAATTTTTTCTCAATTTACAATTATAATTTTGGTATTTTTTAGTATGGAAGCCTCTTCTATGCAAATGGTTTGAAATGTACTTTTATAGTGGTATTTTTGGAATTTCTTTAGATGGAGATTCCTAAACTTTTGGTTTGAGCCTTATACATATTTTAGTTTTAGAAAATAACTATTATTTTGTGGGAGGACATTGTTGGAAAATATGGACAATAGTAGGTTGTGTTATTGTCCAAATGGGGTGCTATTATCCTAAGGGAAAAAAATGATAAGCTAGAGGTATAGTTTAGTATGATGGTGAGCCTAATATGTTTAGTGGTATGGATAGAGATATTTTCAGTCATATGTTTGCTTATAATAATGGGTTATCCACACAAAAAGTGAAGGAAAGTGTTCAAAAGGCCCTATAATAGGTCATGAGCTAAGTGTGTCAAAATATTGATCACAAGTGCCTTGTTTTAGCTTAAATATTAATTTATGTGTCTATATTTTCCCTCTTTTATAATATTAATGTACTAGAGAGAAATCAATAGATTAAAATACAAATTGAGAAAAATTAACTTACATATGAAGTGTAATCTTGAATGTACACCACAACATTAAACTATGTTTCTCGTGAACTTGCAATGAAACATGTATAAAATCATTCCTTACTTCAGATGAAAATCAAGAATTAAAGAGAAGAAAACTTATATATATATATATATATAAGAATGAATATGTAAATGAAATATATAATGGCCCTACCCTCTATAATCACTAGTTTTTGCACCATGAAAACACAATGGTTCATGAAATAATTAGGTGTATTCATTCTTATATATATATATATATATATATATATATATATATATATAAGAATGAATACACCTAATTATTTCATGAACCATTGTGTTTTCATGGTGCAAAAACTAGTGATTATAGAGGGTAGGGCCATTATATATTTCATTTACATTGAAGATATTGAATTAGATTGTGTTTACCCTGATTGATAAGAAAGTGTGCTTAAGAATTCAATGTATGCTTAAATCCATTATTGCATACCAAAAGTGGTGAATTATTTTGGAATCCTTGTATGAATATAAATATAATATTTTGGTGCAAAAAAGTGAACCAACCACTGTAGATAGAATAAGTCTCTTTTATAGTGAAAACGTGGTGGCAAAAGTTAGTGTTATCTGGGTTTGGTGTATACAATGTAGACAATGACAGGTATTTTCATTCCATCTACAAAACTAGTTCAAACTAAGAAAGGATGAAACCATATGTTGTGCATATGCTCCCAATCGGATATCTAGATTCTAAGATTGGGTAATAAAAACTAAAATTCTAAGTAATAACTTATGTGCTAACTTAGAATACATGCCTCACATGATTCCCCAAAACTAAGCATATATAAGACAAAAATGGAGTATTTTTTTAGAAACTTAAAATATGTAACTATTACATACTATCTTGTATCACCTAGTAATATAATAACTTCTAAGATTTATTATTTCTTGGGTATTTAGACAATAGCAGGGGAATATGATAATAGTAGGCTGCACTACTATCTAAATAGTGAACTATTATCTAAAAATGATATTTGTATTTTTTATGAGTATGTTCTATGATCCACTATTTGTGATATTTATAATTGTGTATATGCACTCTATTTTATGGGGTTAAACTCTAAGAGAATCCATTATGCATATCCCCTCTTTTGAGGTGATTTATTGAGACTACAAAATAACCTAAAAAAATTATGTGAAAATATTAAGTAATATATAAAAATATGAGTATTAATGATAACATGGAAGATCATGCCATAATCATATGGATAAACTAAGCATAATATTTAAGCGATATGCATGTTAAAACAAGCATACATAGTGAAAATGTCAAGATAAATGTTAGCAGTTAGGCATGCAGATAAGTGATCAAAACTAAGTAGTTAAATATTAATATAACTACTTAGGGAGAGATGAATGATGTCCATCATGGCATCAAAAACTAAGAAAATAATCAATAAAGTGTCATGGCCATGATTCACACAAATAAAGATTACACACAAATCACATAAAACATGTAATAAAAAGCTAAGGGGACACATACAAGGGACATATTCAAAAGTCAGTAAAAAACATATAAACATATAATGAAGGCTTAGATGCACACATAATTACATGTTCAAATGTACACAAGCCAAACATATAATACAAACAAGACATGAAGCTATAAATCAAACATCAAAAGTATACATGAATATATGTAATTTATCCACATAAGAAACTTGTAACATAAGTAGATTTAGTAATTTAGGTGACCAATAAGATATAATTATGTTAGTGAGTGACCAATATCAATAAAGTGTATTCCATGTACATAATTAAGCTATGAACTACAAGAGTTGACAAAATAAAGATAAAACATGTATATAAGATTCCCCCAGTGAGCTTGTTGAAGTAAAAACAAGCTAGGAGAAGCCTGTGTCTAGTTTGAATCTAAGAAATGATAACCTAAACTCACTTGGACAATAGTAGGGATATATGACAATAGTGGGGTTCATTATTATCTGGTTAGGGAGCTAATTTTTGAGTAATAATTTGAGTCTAAAATATTAAATAACATGCAACTAGGTTTGGGCATGACATCATATATGTTATGAAATCATTCATGTTCACTCATGAAGAATATATGATATGAAAATTAGATAGAAATAAGTATTAAATATTATGCAAAAATTAACTAAGATAAATAAATTCAACATAAGCATGCAGAGGTTCTAATTTTGGATTTTTCTAAAATATTTGATTTTTTTATATTTTTCATATCTAAATTAAGAAATGGAAAGAATGATACTAATTAATGACTCTCTTAAGATCCTTACCATCAATATATCATTTATCAAACAAAGGAATGGTCATATTTTTGTGAATTTAGAGGATCATGAAATTATGAAGTATCTGAATATGTAAAATTAATTTCCCCATTTTATGGTATTGGCCTTTCTTATCTTTATTTTACAATATGTAATGTGTCATGTGTATCTATAAATATTTAATTACTTGTATTTATTTGTATACTAGTTGAATACATGCTTTCTATTTATTTCTCTTTTCTTAAAGAAATTTCATCTTCTTTGGAAACTATATCATTGCACTTTTATGTTCAAATGTGACATGATTATGATCATTACACATATTTCCCCCATTGCTTTCATCCAAGATATTCCTAATTCAATTTTATATGGAGCCAAACTAGGACATACATGAAATACCATTGAACATATTTTTAGACCAATTGTGAAAGGTGTCTCAACAGATTTAGTAAATGCTTTATATATAGTAGTCTTACTCAAGTATCCCTTATTATATCTGATAAATTGTAAAAGTGTCATGTTATAAAAATTCATTTCAATAGTGTTATTGATCACAACATTGGTACATTGATTTCCATCTATGATAGGGTTAAAAATCAAAGGCTCTATAAATGATGATCACTTGTGAATTGAATCCATTGTAACTAAACTTATAATTTTATAGGCATCTCTTTATTTTAAACCTCTTTTATTAGGAACCCTTTCTTAAAGACATTTTCTTGTGTAGGTTGAAACTGTGTTTACAACTTCTATTCTTACTCTTTTTATAACATTATATTTGTGATAAATTCCTTTCATAATTGCTCTTTTTCATCTTGTACCTTTTTTAATTTTAATTTTTTATCTTAATCTTTTTCTAATTTTACTTTGTTTAAGTTGGCCTTTTTTATAGTTTCTTGTTTTGAATTATCCTTTGGTAAAGATATTAGTTATCTTTGTTATTAGTGTAATAATTCTGATTTTTCCACTTATTATGCATATAGTTGTTCCAATATGTGTTGATTGATTTTTATATCTACTATAGGATCACCACTATCAATTATATTTTTATTTTTTCTTCAAATCCAAATAACTATCTATGTAATGCCCATGCATTCTATGATATTCATAATAGTATTGTTATCTTTGTAGAGGATGTATATGATATAGTTTGATAAACTTGTTTCATAACATTTATATTAGAATCTCCCTTGAAATCTTATTATATTTTTTAATAATTTTTAAATACCTTGTTATATATTTATTCTATTGTAGCCTTTAGGCTTGATATGAAGTCTTGTTGAGCATAATGTTTATATATGAAGATACAAATGTATGATTAAAGCAGGAAATTCTAGATTATTGTCACATGTAAGCTAATTTTACAATGATGTGATATTCAAATTGAAATATTAATTATTATTTTTCAACTCTTCTATTATCTTACCCATAGTAATGATTTGATCTTTAAGGGATTCACAAGCACAAACCCTAGGTACTTTAGTTTGAATATGCATACTCACATCATCAAGAAGAGATGTTGGAGATGGACGGGGTTGAGGAAGGATATGTTTATTACCTTATTTTTCACTATAGTATGGGATAAATCACTTCTTAGAGTAGTGATAGCATGGATATAGTTAGAAGGAAAGTATTTATCACCCACTTTAGGGTTAGGAGGAGGAAGAGATCTTTTTTTTTTAAAAAAAAATTTCCAAAGAATAATATGAGAACAAGATCATAGAGACATACAAATGATTTTCAACACTTCAATATTATAAGTAAATCATAACTTATATTGAAACCCTAGGAGGATAGAATTTTAGAAAGAACCCCTAACAAAAAGCTAAGGTTGTGGTTAATGTTCAATAATAAGTGGTTTCACCAATATGTTTTACTTTATTTTTAAAAATTATGAAATAGAATACCTAAATATTGTGTATTTTTTTCAATGATTTCTCCAATGTGACCAAGGATGTTGATGAGGTTTCATGTATGCTAGAATGACAATGACAATGTGTGCTTCAATGTGTTTCAATGTTCTTGAATGGTTCTTCAGGGTTTTGACTTAATAAGGCAATTAATGGATGATATTGATAATATGTACATGTTTTAGAGACCCTATAGGGTTATATTAGTGATTGTAATTCTTATTAAATTGAAATGAATTCATCAAAGCAATCATATGAGTGTCTAGGTTCAAGAAGTCATCTTGATAGATAAGTATGAGTGACTAGATTGATGACATCATATTTTATACGTATGAAGGTTTTAGGAGAATTTTAATACATGAATGGATTCCCCTATGTGAGGAGATAATATAGTTAAAATTTAAGGTCTGGACATGGAGCATATTAAAAATTATTAAGGTTCAAAGTTGGCTTCTCAGATAGAGTTCACTAAGTTCCCATACTTAGCCAATGTTGTGGTATCGAAGATATATGGTGAGCGTTTAATTGGGTGATGAAGATATATGATGAGAATTTAATATGATTGGAAAAGGATATAATGGAGTATGTGATATTTTAAAATATTGATCCAATGTTGAATATCAAGTCAACAAGTCAATAGGGTTCTCATAATGCATGCGAGACTGTTAAGTGGAGTAAGTGTATTAAGTTTAATAAGTAGGGTCCATACAAGGCACGTGAAGGTGAAAAGTCTCTCAATATTGATATAAAAAATAAAATATAAATGGTGTGTATTAATTAAATAGTTTAAAGGATGCTCAGAAGGCATGTGGGGATTTTAAGTAGTGAAAGTTCATTGGAGACTAACTACAAGGTACGTAGAGGGCACGTAGGGCTACCAAGTGGCTTGATCTCAGAAGCAAGGATATAAGATCAATGGTGAGTGATGAAAGATATAAACTAGGATAATCACTAGGATATGGATGAAGTAAATTATATATATCTTTTAGGGATAATGAGATGAAGACATGTGTTGTAATATTTGCATTACATAGTGATCGTTGGCATTTAAATTAATAAAAGAAAAACTAGTGCTAAGTATTTTGATTATATCTTTTGATCTAAGAGGAATTTAATAATGGAGTAAAAATAAAAGTTGAATAGGACTTAAATTTGAATCTAAAAAAAATATTATAAGGTCTGAATTTTTGTATAGATGTAGATATTTAGCTTCAAAGTTGACTATATGTTTGATCATGTTCTGCAAGTAACCCAAGAAGGGTATTTGAAGAATTATTGATGGTATTTAGATGTTTCAAGATGAAATAACTATTATTTAGTGTTTTATATTTCATGATTAATATTTTTATGGATTTTATATATTTTACCAATCCATATTTAGTGTGAAAAATTACTTAGAAGTCGACTATGTTTGTTGAATGCACTGGTAGATTGAGTGACCATGTTGCAGGAGTGAGTTGAAGGTGTTCTAAGAAGATTTAAAGAATGAAATGAGTATGGAGATGTTCTATAAGTATATAATGATTATTATAAAAATATTTTGTCATTATATGCCATTTATCAGATATGGAAAGTTAAAATAGTATAATTTTATTTTGACTATGTGTGACCAATCTAAGTGGTCACACTAAGAGAATTAATTTGAGTGCTTAAAGCCAATATTGAAGTGTATAAAACACATTAAGGTGTATAATAGGCCATAAATAGTTCACCCATGTGATATAATAATGTGTATATATTAAATATTTGAGTTTTATCTTTAGAATTTTAAGACTATATTTTATGTGTTTGAAGGCCTAAAGAGCAAGGAGACCTAATTACTAGGTTTAAGTGTTGAGTTGGTTTTCTAGATGGAATGGAACCATATGAGATAAATAAAGGGGATATTATAGATATGTTTTGAAAAAATAAAACTTATATGACAAAGTGTGCATTGGTATAAGCTGGAGGTGGTCCAAGAGATTACAAGCGTAATGTGCGATGTGAAGGCCTAATTATTTTGGTCTCATTAAGGCCAAATGGAGGATTTGAGTCTTAAGGACTATTGTTGAAGATTTATCATGATGATGTCATGGTATTTTCATGGATTTTACTAAGTAATTGGATGAATTTCCTTGATAGTCTAAGTGATAATGACAAACTGTGCACTTTTCTTATTCTTATATGACAAAGTATGCAATATGTGTGTTCTAGTGTCCTCTATGTATGGTTGGTTGATCTTCAGTATTGATATAGATTGAGAGGATAAAGAATGAGTATGGAAGATTAATCACAAAGGGGTATTATATTATGTGTTTTATTCTTTGAGATATTATTTTCACAAGTGAAATTCATTTTGTTATTCATTAGAAGCTTTGGGTCTAATGGCATAAAAGCTGAGTAAGTAGTTTGTTGATATCACCATTACCACGTAGGAGTGAGTCAAGGGGAGATGGTCATATGGTTATGATTAATATAGTACGTAATTTATATGTGTAATATCTAAATTCATGCATCAAATCATGGTTAAATATATGAGAGTGAAAAGTTTTATTTTAAGATAGATTTCATTGTTTTCCCATACGTAGCCAATTTTGTAATATGACTAGAAAGAGCCAAGTAAGCAATTTGATGATAGAATATTTTACATGTATGGATGTTTAATGTGAAGGTGATCATATGGGTTTGTTGAGTTTTTGAACTAGTTTATTTGTGCTAATTTATATATCATGTGATGTAGTGTGTTAGAACATATGCTTTTAGAAAGTTTAGCTCCCAGGTAGATTGAATGTGTTTTCCCATAGTCAATTTTGTAGTGTGGCAGAAAGAGTCAAGTAAGAATTTTGAATGAATTATATATTACACATGTGAATGTGTTAAGAAAATATTATCATATGGGTTTTTTGATTTTTTTATCATAGATCATTTGTGCTAAATTTTATTATATGCGTTGAAGCATCATAGAAGTTATGGATGCTCAAAGTTGGTCTCTCAGGTAGATTGGACATTTTTGGATTTGTGACATAAGTTGGTGAAAAGGAATTTTAATGGATTTATATCTCACATGCATGAGATTTTTAGGATCATTATGGAATATGGTTGGATTATCTTATGTGAGGATAACATCTAGTCTAAATTTGAGATCCTATGGGTAAGTGTAGAAGAAGTTATTCAGGTGAAAAATAGATACTCATGCGTATTGATAATGTCCCCATAGTCAATTTTGAAGGTGTTAAATCTCTCATAAGATTGGATTGCATGAGAGATCCAAGGATTCAAGAGGTATTGATATGAAGATAGGTGTATGATGTTTAACATTTGATCAAAGGTATAAGATAAGGATCCAATGGTGAGTGAGAGTTCATACAGTTTGATCCATGATGAGCATTGATCATTATTGACCTTGTTAATACACATATCTATGGAGCACATTAAGTCAACATTTTAGATGGCACGAGATGTAACATAAGTTTAATGTTTAGATTTGGTGGTATATATATTAAAGCTTAGACAAGGTCAATAGTACAAGATTGTTCCTGAGTTGAGAGTCCATGAGATTATAACTTAGTGTATCAAGGTTAACTATGACTATTTAGATTTAAATATTTGAATTTGTGAATAAAATACTAGTGTTTAGTTTTTGGACCATATATTTAATAAAAGATGAAATTTTTCATGTAGTAAAAGAAAAATTGTAGAGTACTTCAAGGTGCATCTAGAAATATGGATTTAAATAATTGTGAATGTGAATAGATAGAGTTGTTGAGCTCCAAAGTTGACTAGGTTTCTACGTATGTTCTGCAAGTGACTTGAGAAGGATATTCAAGCTCATATAGTTATTATTTTGATGTTTCATGGTGAATTGGCTATTGGGGAGTATTATAGACTCCATAGGGATGGTTTGTGAATGTTTTGGAGGTGTGATTGATCTATATTGAGTATGAAAATTACTTAAGAAGTTGATTGTATGTTCATTAATGGTTTTCCTATGAATAAGGTCTCTATTTAAGCTATTTGAGCATATATAGAGGTGGGATAAAGTGATTGTGATATTTTGAGGATGGCATATGGGATATAAAGAGTGGACCTATGTGTTTTTAAGTAGTCATGTGTTTTTATTATTCTCATAGAAGTGTCAAAGACTTGAGTGGATCTACATAAGATCTAAAAATGACTTAGGCTTATTTTGAACGGGGACATTACTTACATGTGACCCAATGAGATGCCTTAAGGGTGAAGGCATGGAGTATGGTCAACAAGGATTATTATGGTCTTTATAATTCATGATTTCTATATATATTATTGAACCAAATGTGTTGGTTTCTAGACTTGAGAGTGTGATATTTGGATGTGAGAGTTTTTGGAGAGTGAAGGGAAGCAGAGGAGAGTGAGTGTGCCTAGCGATTGGTTTGATGATTAGAGGAATTCAAGGACTATGTGTATGATCTATAGATCATGTTTTTGATGTAAATATAATGTTCTTAAAATGTGAAGTTATGTGAATAGATTTTCCTATGTGAGAGGCTTGTTTGAGAAAGATAGAAAGGTTGTGTAGGGGTTAGATAATCAAGAGGTCCATCATCAGGTGTTGCAGACATTATCTCTAAGGTGGAAGTGTTATTTTCAAGGATCATATATATTACTTTATCTTCCTTATGGTTAGGTTTTCCTTGTGAAATGGGGTTTCATGAAAGACCCTTGATCTAAAGGACTTGATCAAGGTTGTAAGTCAAAAGGACTTGGTCGAAGGTTATGATCAAAAGGACTTGATCAATCTCTTGTTTATGATCTTATTCTAGGATAGTGTTCCATGTGTTTTTAGTCTTAAAAGTGGTTTTTATTCCCCAAGATGATTTCCCATGTAGACATTGTGTTTTTTATTTGATTTTGCTTATGTTTATTGATTCATTGTTATGAATGATCTATATTTTTCATATATGCTTATGTTGAATGCTTAAGTAATTAAAAGGGTTTGGAAACTATATTAGATTATTTTCTTCCATTGATTCACCCCCATATCAATGTTTTATACCTCTAAGAATTAGTATTAGATCAACGTCCTTTGGTAAAATCTTGATAGCTTGAAGGTGATCTAAGGTACAATGGCTAGTTTGAATATGCAAGGTGGTTTCTCTACTAAATAAACACCAATGTTCAATGGATCCAGTTATGATTTTTGGAATGATAGGATGAGGACATACATTATGTCTCTAGGGTTTCATTTTTGGAAATCTATTGTGGATGGTTATGTTGTTACTACTATTCCTCTATCTAGTGTTGCAGATAAGAAGCTTTTTGAGAACAACTCTAAGGCAATGAATGCCATCACTTGTGGTATTACAAAAATTGAGTTCACCAAATTAGTTCATTACACATCTACCAAGGAAATATGGGATAAATTGAAGAATACTTTTGAAGGAGATTCAAATGTTAAGCTTGTTATGTTTTAGACTCACATAAGGCAATTTGAAAGTCTCAAGATGAATGAAGAATATATTGTGGCATATTTTCTGTTGAAAGTTAATGAGGTTGTGAACATCATTAGAGGTCTTGGAGAGAATCTTGAAGATACTAATTTTATTCAAAGTTTTTAAGTTCCCTATCCCCCAAGTTTTATCCAAAAGTATCGACTATATAATAGAGTCATGATCTTACTTAGTTAAATATGGATCAATTGCATGGCACCCTTACTACCTATGAAATGAGGAAGAATGATGACAACCTCCAAAGAAGGGAGTAGATTTCAAGATAGAAATGTAGACAAAGAAGAAGTTCCAAGGTAAGAAACTTAAGGAGGATGAAATTATTGATATGGATGAGGAATAACTAATTTCTTTGATTTATAGGAAGTTGAGAATAGGTCTAGGCAAGTATAAAGGTAAGCTACCCCTCGAATGCTTCAATTATGGTGAGATAGGACATTTTGCTAATAAGTGCCCTCATAAGTATAATAAGGATGATGTTGAATAACATGATCAAGATCATGATGATGGAAAGTGATCATTAAAATTTGATAAAATCAAGAAAGGATTCAAAAGATTTGATAACAATAAGTACTTCAAGGATAAGAAGAGTCTCTACACCAAAGAATATTTTAGCTTATCAAATGAGAGTGAAGATAGTGACTCAGAATATGATCATGAAGATGATAGTTCTACTAAAGATGAATCTCTATTCATGGATAAGGAAGAAAGTTTCTCACATCAGAAGGTGTCTACTTGGAGTGATTTAGATGATGATGAAGATAAGGTGGACTATGAGACTACATTGTTTAATGCTCATGAAGAACTATAAATTGAGAAGAAGATCAATAAGAAGATGAAATCTAAACTCATGTAATTTTAGGATTAATTCAATTTGTTTTAGGAAAGAAAGGATGAATATGATAAGGATCATGAAGATATGGTCAAACCTCTCAGTTGTAAATTGGAAATCTTGTCTATAAGCTTAAAAGCCAAAGAATATGAATGTGCAAGGTATGTTATTTAAAATGATTCATTGAAATCTGAGTTAAAGAAGCTATCTATTAAAGTAATGTCATTTTTGATATTTGTAAAGAGATCAAGTGATTTAGATAACATTTTTAATGATCAAAAGCCTAAAAGTGATAAGATTGGTCTTAGATATAAAGAAAAACTAGAGACTATAACTCAAGACAAGATGAAGACTAATGTGAACAAGGTGGATAAAACTTTGAAGACAAATCATGAAGGAATGAAGGTTCTATCAGATCAAAGACAAATCATATTAGATAGACAAATTCAATAAGATATACAAATTTAAAAGGTTTTTGATATAACACTTATAATTAGTTTCGGCATAGAGCTAGAGAATGTAGAAGACCTACTAAGAATGAATTTGCTTGGAACTATGATGGGTGTCATCAATCAAAAGTTGTAAGAAAGGTTGAGTGCCTCAACTATCATGATGTTGGATACTTTGAAAAATATTGTCCACCTAAAGCAAGAAATTTTGAGTTTCCTTCAAGATATTTTGAATGCTACAGTTGTTATTAACTAGGACACATTACAAGATATTATCCAAATATGGAAAGGTAGAGAAATTTTTGCAAAAAGTTTGGTGTGCTTCAATTGTGAATAGAGATGTCACATTACTAGATTATACAAGCAAAAGCCTATAAGATAAAATATGTTGTATCAGACTCCTAGAGTGAAAGAAATAAGATAAGTTAATACACAGAAACCAAAGGTGGTAAGTATGAGTCATGATGAGATTGTAGGTCTAAGTAATATATTTGCTATGGTGGGTAATGCTTCTAAAGTTAAAGAGTCCCAAAATATATCATTGTTTTCTCATGTTGAGAATTAATATACTAAGCTCAAGAGGAAGAATGAGGTACTAGTTGAGGCTAGTTTTGAGGCATGTATGGATCTAAGTAAACATCTTGTTTTTGTTGAACAAGTACCTAGTGATGAGGATCCAAACTATAAGGAAAATTATTTGAATAAAAATGTATGTAATGAATTTATATTATCTCTGTGTATTACCAATTCAATCATTAAAGAAAAGGATAATGTTGTAGTAGATGAGGAATTTGTTTATCCTAAGCCAAATAAGAAAAAGAACTATAAGTATAAGTATAAGATGACCAAGGAGGAGAAGGAATATGAGGAATTATGGGAGAATCCTTATTACACACCATAGTAGAGCTTTGTGGTGTAGAGGAGGTCTCTATATATGCTTCTTAAGTGACCCCTTTTAGTGGAGAATAAAGTTTGTATGCTCAAAGATGATAATGCCAATCAGAGAAGGTCTTTGGTTAAAGGGGAACAAACAATTTCATGGGCTTATTTCATAGGTTTGTAAAGGAGCTATAGTCTACAAGGTTAGATTGAAGGTTCCAAGATGGAAAAGGAGGTTTTGTGTTTTGTCAAGGTAATCTTTTTACATAAAAAGTTATGTTGATCTTATTCTAGCATGTTCTAGGTGTTTTTTATGATCTAATGGTTTGTTAAAGTCAATTTGGAGTTTTTTATTAGCTCTTGGGTTTTCCAGTTTATGTTTAAGAGCTTATAGGTCTTAAAATGGGTTATAGGAATTCAGGGTTCCCAATGTTATGGAATCTCAAATATTGGTCCAAATACATATGATGGTTATCTCTAGGTGTATAAGAATTTTTATAAGTGGATGTTAACTAGAAGGTGTTGTGTTGACTCTATTTGTTTTGAGATTTTAGGGTTTTGGGTTCTACTAGAAAAGTAGTATGCCTTATGATTTGAGGTTTGAGGCTTATTAATTTTTTGAATGGTCCAAATGGGTGGTAAAATAAATATTCACATAGTTTTTACAGTTTATATTTATCAAATTATTCTTGTTTATGTCAAAACAGAGGGTTAATTAGTTAGTAGGTTTGTGAAAGAAGTATGTTGCATAAGATGATCTTGTTGTTGTAAATTCATGTGTTTAAAGGGGCATATAAGAGTTATCTAGATATAAAGTTTTAGGTTTTGAAGATGTGTCTATAGAAATTTATGGGATCTACAAGTTTTAGGTACGGCTATAAGGAGTCTAAACTGGGATAGTTTTGAAGATGTGCTCTTTGTTTAGTTTCTATGAAATATCAAGGTATGTGTGCTTCAAAGTGATTTATCAAGATGTTTTGGTTTTTTTTTTAATTAATGAATTGGTATGATGCTCTGATGTGTGGTGATCTGAAGATGTTCAAAGTGGTGTAATTGCTCAAAAATCTTAGAGGGAGTCCCTCTTAGATGTCTCTTGGTAAGTTCCATCAGATATTAGTATTTTTGTGTGTTATATAATAATTAGTTGTGCTTGTGAAGAAGAGTGTTGGCATGAATAAGAAGAAGTTATCAATACAAGAAGAGGTTGGCTCAAGGTAAGGGAGAGTTTTTATCATCTTTCTAAGATGGTCCTTTCCTATTTGATAGTCTTTTCAAGACCTCGAGATCAAATTGTGCCCAATTTATCATTGTGTCAAAGGGGGATAAATTTCCTATTGGGGAGTAATATCCTGCTTGTAAGAGTGCTTTGAAGAGAAAGAAGGTGAGCTACATATTGCTATATTGATGGGTGTTGACATCAATGACAAATTGAGAGATTGTTGAAGAGTTGTCATGATGGTGTCGTGGTGGTGTTATAAAGGTTACTTGGTAAGTGGATGAAGTTCCTTGATAGTCTAAGTGACGATGAAAGAGTGTGAAATGTGCTTGTTCTTTTATGATAAAGTGTGCAATGTGCTTGTTCTAGTGTGCTTTATGTATGGTTGTTTGATCTTCAGTATTGATATAGCTTGAGAAGAGTAGGGATGAGTATGGAGGATTAAACATGTGTAATGGGTCCTATAATATTTGATCTAGGATTTGATATCTTTTATGCACAAGTGGAAATCATCTATTTGTTCATATTTCTCATCTAGACACATTGGGTCTAATGGCATAAAATCTGAGTATGTAATTTGCTAAAATTGCCATTGCCACATGGGAGTGAGTCAAAGGGATTTAGTCATATGGTTATGATCATTGTAGTCCCTAGTTGATATGTGCTAGATTTCAAGTCATGCATTAAAGTATGATTAAAGATATGAGGGTGAAAAGTTAGCTTCTAAAATAGTTTTCACTATTTTCCCGTACTTAGCTAATTTTGAAAAATGGCCAAAAAGAGCCAAGTAAGAGTTTGATGATAGAATATCTCACATGTATGTATGTTTTAAGTGAAGGTGATCATATGGGTTTATATAGTTTTTGACCTAGTTTATTTACACTAATTTCTATATCATGTGATGTATCACATCAAAATATATGCTTTTATAAAGTTGGGCTCCTAGGCAGATTGAATGTGTTTTCCCATAGTAAATTTTGTAGTGTGGCATAAAGATCTAATTAAGAATTTTGAAATAATATTCCACATGTGAAGGTTTCAAGAAAATATTATGATATGGGTTTGTTGAGTTTTGAGCATAGATAATTTTTGCTAAATTTTATATCATGTAGTAAAGCATAGTAGAAGTTATGGATGTTCAAAGTTGGTCTCTCAAGTAGATTTGGACATTGTTGGCTCTATGATAGAAGTTGGTGAGAGTGCATGTTAATGGATTTATATCTCACATGCATGAGATTTTTTAAATCATTATGGAATATGGTTAGATTTTCCTATGTGAAGAGATCATCTATTCCAAATTTTAGATCCTAGAGGTAAGTGTAGAAGAAGTTATTCAGGTGCAAAAATGGCTACTCATGCATATTGGCAAGGTCCCCATAGTCATTTTTGAAGGTGTTAAAGCTCAAGCAAGATAGATAGTGTAAAAGTTTTCCAAAAAGTTAGGAGGTAATGATATGAGGATAGGTGCATGATGTTTAATGTTTAAGCAAAGTTACAAGATAAGGATCCAATAGTGCGTGGGAGTTCATACAATTTGATCAATGGTGAGCATTGATCATTATTGATCTTGTTGATCTATAGAGATCAATGGAGTGTATTAATTTAACATTTTGAGATGGCATCAGATGAATTTGAATTAATTTAAGTTTAACATTTGGATTTGGTATTATATGCAATAAATATTTGACAAGATAAATGATGTGATATTATTCTTCAGATGAGAGTCCATGAGATTCAAACTTAATGTCTAAAGGTTAACTGTGACTATTTGGATTTGAATATTTGAATTTGCAAAGGAAAGACAAGTGTCTAGTTTTTAGACCATAGCTTTCAATTTATTTTCTCATGAAATAAAAAGAAAACTTGTAGAGGACTTTAAGATGCATCTGGTAATATGGATTTGAATATTTTGAAATGTGTATAGATAGAGCTTTTGAGCTCCAAAGTTGACTATGTTTTTGTAGATGTTCTACAAGTGACCCAAGAAGGATATTCAAGCTCATATAGTTTATGTTTCGATGTTAAATGGTTAACTAGCTATTAGGGAGTATTATAGACTCCATGGGGATGGTGTATGAGTATTTTGGAGGTCTGATCAATCTATCTTGAGTATAAACATTGCTTAAGAGGTTAACTATATGTTCATTAATGGTATTCCTATGAATAAGGTCTCTATTTAAGTTGTTTGAGCATATGTAGTGGTGGGCTAAACTAACTTTGATATTTTGATGATTTCTTAGGGGACATAAGGAGTGGACCTATGTGTTTTTAATTAGTCCTATATTCTTATTATACTTGAATAAGTGTCAAAGAGCTAAGTGGGTCTATTTAATACCTAAAAATTACTTAGGCTTATTTTGAATGGGGACATTTCTTAAGTGTGACCCATATGAGATGCCTTAAGGGTGAAGGCATGTATTGTGGCCAAAAATTATTATTATGGAATTTATAATTCATGAGTGCTCTATATATTATAGAACCAAATGTGTTGGGGTCTAGAATTGACAGTGTGAGACTTGGATGTGACAGTTTATGGAGAGAAAAGGGAAACAAAGGAGAGTGAGTGTGCCCAGTTGTTAAGTTGATGAGTAGAAGATTTTATGGGCTTTGTGTATGATTTATAGATCTTGTTTTTGATGAAATTATATTGTTCTTGTAGTGTGAATTTGTGTGAAGAGATCTACCTATGTGAGAGGCTTGTTTGAGAAAGAGATAAAGGTTAAGCAAGGGTTAAGTAATCAAGAGGTCCATCATCAGGTGTTGCAGACATCAGTTATAAGGTGGAAGTGTTCTTCTCAAGGAGGGATTAGAGGACTTGATGTTCTTTAGGGGTATTTTTTCATTCTAAAGTAGGTTTTAACTAAAGATTTTGATCTAAAGGACTTGATCAATGTTGTAGGCCAAAAGGACTTGGCCGAAGGTTCCTAATCAAATAGACTTGATCAGTCTCATATTTGTGATCTTCTTATATGATAGTATTCAATGTGTTTTTAGGCTTGAGAGAGGGTTTTATTCCTCAAGAGAGTTTCCCACATATATCTTATATTTTGTATGTGATCTTAGTTATGTTCATTGATTCACTATTATGAATGATCTTTATGTTTCATGGATGCTTGTGTTGAATGCTTAAATAATTGAAATGGTTTGAAAATTATATTGGATTGTTTGCCACAACTAATTCATACCCTCTACTCTCAGTGGGTTGTAACTCTAAAAACTATGACCAAACTATGGAATGTATTTTTTCACCCATGTAACATGTGTGGAAACCTATTTCAAAGGTATAATAAGTATGGTAAGTATCTTGGCTGACTAGATGGGTTAGATAAGTGTATTGTATAAATACTAGGCATAATTGGCCTATTTATATATGAGTTAAGAAAATTGAGTAGATGAAAAAAATACTTGTGAAAGATATGAGAGCTTTGTGGATGTCTTGAGAGAAAAATCAAAGTACAAATTACATGTATGACCTTATGTTCATTCTTCTAATGTTGAATTTATAGGTTTGATGCATGAGAACAAGTGAACATGTGTAGATTGATACAAAAGGTGGTTTTCGATGCTTTTTGTGGATGTGAAATTTTGAATGAGTGAAGAGGATTAAAGAATGTTATTTTTTAGGGTTTATCCATTAGATTGAGAAGAAATTAGAGTTATAGAGTTGTTCATTTCATAGATGTTGTGTTGGTGCTCAACATCTTAGGCAAGTGGGTGCTTTTCATCTTTAGGTGTTGGTGATCCTTGTGAAGTGGGTGATTCAGTAAAGTATAATGTTTGTAATCATATTATAGGATAATTATTCCATGTGTTATCAATATTGAGAGTGGATTTTCTCTTCCAATAGGGTTTCTCACATAGATCTTGTGTTATTTTGCTTATGTTTCATGTTCATTATTATGGGTAGGTTATTTGATTCTCGATTGCTTATGGTCAATGAATAAGGCTTAAAATATTTAGATTGAAGTTTTGAAATATTTTGATTAATTGATTCACCCCCTCTTAGTGATTATACCTCTAATAAATATGATAAACTAATGTGAAAATTAGATTGATACATATATGCAATAAATGACATAGGTTTATTTAGAAATTACTAATTTGTATAATGTACTAAATATGAAAAGTTCAAAATAGAAATATAAAAATAGAGGTAAAAAATGAGATGCATATTGTTTCTAAATTTGAGACTGATTGTGATGACTAAGTGCAAACCCAAAATAAGAGCTGACCAGATCCATAAACAAAAGTTTTGTAATTGGACAATAGTGGGGGGATATTGTTTGAATAGAGTGGCCTTATATATTATACAATAAGGATATAAAATTTAGGTGTTATGTTTTCCTTCACCTATTTAATTTTTGGATTTTTTGGGAGCTTCTGATCTAATTTAGGGACCACTGTGTAACTCTTTATTTTCTTAAAACCCTAGCTCAATAGACAAGAAGACAAAATATAATCACAAAGCAAAAATGGATTAGTGGATGAAGTTTTTATTGACCTCAAAACCCCCTGTGTTGAGTGTTTCCTACATACCAATACTCTAAAGAGGAATCAAACTTCATGTATCTCAACCATGCTACGATGGTGTGTGTGAAAAACTAGTGGAAAAAAATAAATATTGGTGTAATATTAGTGTGATTAAGTGCTTCAACCATGACTTGTGACCTTGGAGGTGTATTCATATTTTACCTTTGGGATACTAGGGTTATATTTAATCATAATTTGGAGAAATAGGGAATTTTTTCTCAATGTGAGATTATAATTCTGATTCTTTTTAGTGTGAAAGCTTTGTTGTGAGAAATGGTTTTAAATTTTATTTTATAGTGGTATTTTGGGAATTTCTTCATATGGGGATTGATAAACATGTAGGTCAACCCTTTCACAACTTTAAATTTTGGAAAATAATCATTATTTGGTGGGAGGCCACTATTGGTAGAGGTGGACAATAATGGGGTGCGCTATTGTCCTAAGGGCAAGATCTACTAATTTGAAGGTATGGTTAAATATGGTAATGAGATTAATTTGTTAAGTGGTCTAGATAAATACATTATAGGTCATATATTTTATTATATAAATGGTTTATTTGCACAAAATATGAAGGAAATTAGTTAAAAGGCCATAGAATAGGTCATGAGCTAAGTGTGTCAAAAAAGTGATCACAAGTGCAATTTTATAACTAAAAATTTAATTTATGTATCTATAGAATGTAAAAAATAGGTGTTATTAAAACACATTTATCCAAAAATAAAATTGGGAAAAAGGATAAATGGCCTATAGGATATGATACTTGCAAAAGATGAGACCTGTAGAAGATGAGTGTTGAGGTTTTAAAATTAAAAAATTGAAATGGAAACCTCATGTACCATAGTTCCTCTCTCATGATAAAATTTCATTAAATGAATTTAGTTTTACTAAAAAAATAAAAAAATAATGAAAAATGTTTTTTTGAAAAAGAGGCATTTGAAATAGAATCTAGAGTGACGAGAATGGGGTCATCAAAAAATTGATGAAAGGAGTTACAAAAGACTAACAAGAAAAATAAGTTATTTTTTGGTGGGTGTGGTTGCCTATCATGATAAAACGATCCTCTAGAATTTAATATGGTTTAAAATTGTTACAATTTCCTTAGTGCACAAAGTTTCTTGAAGTGCACTCCATCAAGATTCTAAGTCTAGTAACCCACATTAGGATCAAGGATTAGTTTCCCTTGTAGACAACCAATTCTAGCCACAATTAGCTTATGTATCAATAAATATTCATCAATGGATCTTTTTTGCCTTCATATTTCCTTGTCACCTTGGATTTCTTGCTTGGCTTATGATTTGGCCATGGTAACATTACTTTCATGAAGAATATGGAGTAAATCTTGCATTATAACTATACACTATCAAATCTTTGATGACATTTAGGCATAATAACTTTACATCAAAATATATTAAATATCAATATGTATGGTCTTGTATTTATATCTTGAAAAGTTAACTCTCACCCAAGGTGAGTTAAGGTTGAGTTTAAACATGGAATGAGTTCAAACTAACCCTAGGTGAGTTGAGGCTAACTCCAATTAAGTTAAAATTTGTCATGCAATTTATGATTTCCAATTACTAGGCATGGCTCTCAGATTATATATTTGGAGATATGTTGAAATACCTTGACAACTCATAAAGACAATGATGGAAATGCTTGATATTTTGAATTTCCATTTTTGTATATTCATTAATTGTAAATAGATAATTCAACTAATAATTTAATTTTGTTTAATTATATGATTAATTTTAATTAATATTTATTTATTTTAATAATTATTAAATTTCCCCACTTAATTGGTCCATCAGCCAAACTATTAATTATTAAGTCACAAGGTGATTGAGGATGAATCCATGAGAGGTTATTGTTACATATAGGATAGTATCCCAAATAGGGATGCTTCAACATGATTTAGAGCATATATGAATGATTCATGAATGAAATTGGGGCATTATATGATTTTAAGGCTTAATTTACAATGTTTAGTATAAATTAGCTGGAAGTCCAATCAAAAGTCGATTGTGTCTAGAATAAGGTTCTATAGTTTGCCCTTGTTTGGGAAGGTGTAGTAAACTATAGTCACAGTAATGTATTTTATAATAATTAAAATGTTTTTAAGAAATAAATAATATAATTATTTAAGAATAATCTCCAAATAATTTTTGGGAAGCCTATAATGATGCCCCCTTGAGGGAGTGGTTGACACATATGATTGATGGATGATCCATTGAAAACAAGAAAGAAGAAGAATGAAATTAACCCATGGGTGAGATTAATCCAATTGATATAATACTTTCATGCATTTACTTAAAAATTATTTATTTCCCTAAAGGTGGTTATAATTATTAATAAAGTTTGAGACATTGATTTTCCTAAAGGCAATTATAATTAGTGGCATAAGCACATGCCCCAATAGGGAAAATGAGTCAAAATTATAATTTTACCATATATAATTATAATAATTAAGATTACCTTGATTGAATAATTATTTTTGGTTGTTCCCCAATATGGAAAATTGGCAATCATAACTTAAGGATATAAATTGTCATTTAGATTAAAGATGAATGTGCACAAACGTAAATGTGATGGTCTAATGACTGAATAAGCCATAAACAACCAAACACATGAGGATGCACAAAGTGATGAAAGAGATGATTGGAAAAATAAAACTGGTTGAGCTAAATTGATATACATCATGTATCCAAGTGTTGCCTACATATTTTAAATAGACCTCAAGCCAATGTAGTTCACCATAAACAAGAGAAACTGGAATGAAGAATAAAATAATAAACATAAAAATTGATCAATGTGAATGATGTAGATGTACCTACCAGTGTATACATACTCATTATTATTAGCATTGATATAACTAGAATAGTCAATCATGTAAATTTCTAGCCCACATCTCTTTTGAATAGCTTTTGTGTCAATAACCTGCTAAAGATTTGGACTCTAATACTATTTTTTTGATCTTTGTTGGTCTTTGAATCTATTTCCTCTAAAATTTGAAACAATATATCTTCATAGCCTCTATAAAGGAAAGTTCAATCAAGGATGGTAAATAAGGGTAAATATTGGATGATAGGTCTTATTTGGTAATATAAAGTCAGATGATAATGGAATGTATAATGGTTAGGAAACAAATGAAGATTGGTATTTTCAAGCACACGTAATGTTATTTTTTGTAGATTTGACATAATTTTGGTTGTGGTGGGGCAAAAGACTTTTGAATATGCTCTGCATAATACCACTAGATTTTTATGTTCTTTAAGCCTAAGAGTAGCTACCATATGATTATGTTGTAGACTGGAAGTTCTATTGATGTTATCTTTAATAATATCTTCATCAAGTAGTGAAGAACTATTTTACTTAGCTATTGGTGTTTTGATGAGGTTTTCACCAATGAATTTTCCTTTGTTACTTAAAAAATTAAGGATCTATCCAAATTATTTTCCCAAATATAGAGTAATTAAATCATAATAGAATTTTAATCCTTGCTTGTTAGGATGTGCATCTCCATACTAGTAGGTTTCTCAAATTAATATTTCTCTTTTATACCAGCTTACTCTTAATTTGTGAGTATGGATTCTTTCATAATCCCCCATGTTTCAATTTACGATATTATTCCAACTATCATGCTGATGAATATAACTACATTTGGGAAAATCATTATGTTTCGATCTACCCTACCATGACAATGATTATAACCACCTTTAGGAAAATAATTATCATTCTTCTACCCAATAGAATCATGTTTTCATTATGATGATGATTATAACCACCTTTGGTAAAATTATTATCTCTATCTACCCAACCAGGCGATGTTGTAATTTTGCCAATGATTTTAATCACCTTTAGGAAAATCATTATTTTTCATTCTGATGGTTATAATCACCTTTGGGAAAATCATTTTATTGTTACCTTATCCTTTGGATAACGATTCTAACTACCTTTGGGAAAATCATCATCCTTTTACCTTGTTATGTTGATGATTATACCCACATTTAATCAAATCATCCTTTTAATATGCCTAATAAGGCCATCTCATTATGCTAAAGATTATAGTTACCTATGGGAAAATCAATCTTTTCCACCCCCTTTTACCTTTTTGTCCCATTAGTTACTTATTTTCAGGGACCAATCATCAACCTTATCTGTCAATCACTCCTTTGAGAGGTATTCTACAGCTTAATGATTGGTGTTTGGGGCATTAGTCATACAATAATTTTTCATTCATTGAGAATATGTTAGTGTGTCTATATCTTGTAGTGCCTTCCCAAATAAGGTCAAACTATATACACCCAATTTAGGCCATAATCAATTTGTTCATTAATAAATATTCATCAATGGAGTTGTGTTGGCTTCACCTTTCCTTGGTGCCTTGGATTGGTTACTTGGCTTATGATTTGGGCATGGTAACATTACTTGCATAAATCTAATAGAGTAATACATGCATAATAAATATACACTATCAAATATTTGAATACATTTAGGCATGATAAATTTATAACAAAAGAGGTTAAACATCAATAGGTATGGCCTTATATTTATAGCCTCAAAAGTTAACTCTCACCCAATATGAGTTAAGGTTGAGTTTAAACATGAAATGAGTTTAAACTAACCCTAGGTGAGTTGAGGCTAACTCTATTTGAGTTAAAATTTGTCATGTAATTTATGATTTTCAATTACTATGAATGAATCTCAAATTACATATTTTGAGATATTTTAGAAGAGCTTGACAACTCATAAAGGCAATGATGGAAAGGCTTGTTGAATTTTGAAATTTCCATTAATTGCAAATGAATAATTCAAATAAGAATTTAATTCTATTTAATTATATGATTCATTTTTATTAACATTTTATCTCTTTTTAGAATTATTCAAGTGCCCCACTTAATGGGTCCATAGGCCAAACTATTAGTTATCAGGTCACAAGGTGATTGAGGATGAATCTGTGAGAGGTTATTATTGCATACAGGATAGTATCTCAAATAGTTATGCCTCAAAATGATTCTAAACATTGATTAATTATTCACAAAAAAAAATGGGATGTTTAGTGATTTCTAGGCTTACTTTGTAATTTTGGTAGGCATCAATATGAAGTCCAGTCAAAAGCTAGTTATGGCTAGAATTGGGTGTCTACACCCCTCACAACATCTAGGATTTGAACTTACAAGATACTTCTCAATTTAAATAATTTATGTGTTTTAAGAGTCTAATAAATCACCCTTAATAAAAAATATACCTCCTTTAGTAATAAAATGACGTAAACTATACTAAAAATCAAAGCACCGCATTTAAAGAACATAACCGCATTATAGTTAAAATTCCCCCCCCCATTGGATAAAATACTTTAAAAATAAAATACCTCATTTAAAAAATATACACTTTGATTTGTGATAGTATACCTACATTAAAATGTCCTCCTATTTTACCCTAATATGGATCAATGGGTGAGGTTAGTCTAATTAAGATAGAAGTTTAAAATGTAATTTATATATTAAGATATGGCATTTAAACATACATTTTAATGTAAAATATAGACTGGTTCTTCTAATTTAAAAAATTACATATTATAAATATAAAAATTACCAAGGAGATAAATAAAATTAACTTTTTTGGTTAACTATTTGACTGTGACTATATTCTAGAAGTAAAATTCAAGATAAAGTAAGCATGTGGTTCATTTGGTTTTAGAACTAATTTTTTGGATGTGTTGGGTCAGTTCCACTAATCTAGGTCAGTATCACCTATCTATATTGATTATTTGGTAGATACAAACCTATTCAAAATTAGATAATAATGATTATATGGTGTGACCTACATTGTTCTCTACTTGGTCATTATTTGTGATCCCTAACCTTGATGATGAGCATAACTCTAAAAATTAGTCTCATTTTATTTGAAACCCTATTTATGATTTTGAGGGATATAAAACTATAAATAAAAATTTTAATGGGTAGCTAATCATAATTACCCCCACCTAAATATTGACTGCTTCCTATGTATCTAATACTCTGAGGAGGGAATTCAATCCACACATAGGTCTCTCACCTAATGTGATTGTGAAATTGGGTTCATTCATCATATTTATCTAACCAATTATGTGGATTTTATACTTTAAAATGATTTATTTGACTTAGATTTATATTTATTTATACTTGGATTTTGACTTCTCCTAGTGGTAGATTAACAATTTGGGAAGAATAGAGAAGTTTTTTTCAATGTACAAAAGTGTATAGATATATACTAGATAAGTTCCAAGTCTAATTTGATTAAGACATTGATTTATATATATATGAATCTAATTAAATAATTTTTCATGCCAACGACATGATAATATTATGAATTGACCCTAAGGATGGGTTTGATTTTATAAAATAATTTTTTTGGGGAGTGGGTAGGTATTGACCAAATAAGATCAGTATCAATTGGGAATAATAATCATATCTAAAATTATTGATATTTAAACAATAATATTTAATTGAGATTCCTTATATGTCTTTATAAGATATTTATTAGGTTTAAATTAGACAATGAGATTCTTGTAGGTGTATAATATCTGAATGCAAGGATTGACTCATAAGATTGCATGCAAGAGTGAGAAATAGTGGATTAGGACCTTTTTTGAGTGCTCAAGTCATGTGTGGTAAATTTGTGTCAATATTATCATTTTAAAGTACAAAATACCATATTATATTATCTAAAAAATCCCCCTTTTATTCTAGTAATTAAATTTATAGAGTAAAATGATAAAATATACTTGAATGTCTAACACACACTTTGTATTTGGTATGAAGCTCCAATTGTGTACACCACTCTTTATAAAAAACTAAAATCATGTGTAATATATGTTCATAGAATGACTATTTTAATGTGAAACTATTTTTTTTTTTTTATAGAACAAGGGTTAGAGTGCACTTTTGTGTTGGTGAAAACCATGTTTCCCTTGCAACATGTTGGATTTTTTGCTTCCTTGTTAAAAAATTGGATAACTTGTGATTCTCTAATAAATCACATGGAGATTTTAGGTGATTTTTACCTAAATTTGTGTATTTATGTATGATTTTGGGTTGGAAAGGTGAAATTTCCCAACTATCATGAATTTGGGGAAAGTAAGCAATGTAATAACCCAAATAACTATGCATGTTTTATCAAATTTGGGAAAACCTAGAAATATGTACACTACCCTAAGTAATAAACTACTATGAAAAATTAGAAATAATAATATTTTAAATATAAATAATTCACTAATTTAAAACTTCATAAATATATAAATTTAATAAATAATGAAAGTATAGTATAAAAACTAAGACTTAGCTGGAAAATAGTGTTGCACGATGAATCAAAAATTGAAAATGGTAGGGTGGTCGGATCTTGTGATTGTGAAATTGAATATGTAGCTAAAATAAACCTTAGAAAACAATTGCATATGATAGATAATGAAGGGGGATTTTTCTCTCCTCTATGAGGTTGGTCCTGTCCACATATAGTGAAGATATGATATTTTTGGGTTTTGTTCACCTTCATCTATATGCTCTATGTTTTGTGTGAGAGTTTATGATCATTTGTAATAACCATTATACGATTTGTTTTCCTTAAAACTCATAGATCCTTGCACTATGAATAAAAATTCAAATTAATGGGATAAAAAGGGGTCAATGATTGAATTTGGGTGTGACCTCAACACCCCATGTGTTGAGTGTTGAGTACATAGCAATACTTTGAAGTGGGATAAAAGTTCATGTAGTTATCTCATAATATAGTGGTATGTGAATATTTTTTGAAAAGTGATTCATGTTGGTGCAATACTTGTGTTATTAGGTGCCTTAATAATGACTTGAAACCTTGGAAATGTATTCAAACCTTAGTTTTGGGATACTAGGGTTGTACATAATTAGAATTAGGAGAAACAGGGAATTTTATCTCAATGTGTAATTTGAATTCTATTATTTTTCAATGTGAAAACCCCTTGTGTGAAAAATGGTTTGAAATGTGTTTATATATTCATATCATTAAAATTGCTTTGAATGAGGATTACTAGGGACATAGATTAATATTTCCATAACTTTAAATTTTGCAAATCAGGTGTTATTTGGTAGGAGGATAAGAAAGGGGAATTAGACAATAGAGTGGTCCACTTGTCTAATATGGTGCTCTTGTCCAATGGAGACAAACATTAGTGCTAAGGGTCTATCATGGATTTAATGATGTGTAAAACTGATATCATGATGGATAGGTGAATTCTGTGGTCATGAATCAGATTATAAGAGTGAGTATTTCATGTGTAAGGTGGTGAAATGTGATCAAAATAGCCATAGGATAGGTCTAGAGCTAAGTGTGTAAATAAGTGGTCACAAGTGAATTATTTTAGATTAAATTTTAATTTTTATGTATACATTAGTAAATGAGAAAACCACTAGGCCAAGTTCACTGAAAGAAATTTAATCAACCATTGTAGATAGATTATAGATTAAATTATAATGGTTTTTTCAAGTTCACTTGAGTTTTCTCCATGTAAACAAAAAACATAATCGAAGGGGAACAAAAAAATCATGCCTCTATAATTAAATAAATTTTGATTATTTAGTTTTTCTCATGTAGAATATAATTCTTGATCGAAAGTGAATGAAAAATTTGCATGCCCCCATCATGACCATAAATTTGATAAGTGTGAAGTGGAATGATAACCATTTTACATTAAAATGTAAACTATATTGATGTGTATGTACACATGAACAAGTATCATGTCTCATAAATCTAAACCAACTAATATAAAAAAATTTAAAATTATATGATAATTTTGAGAATATATTTCTCAAATGTATATGTATATGGAAACTTGTAATTCTTGTTCATGTAAACTATTCATATAAGTTGATGAATTTTCACCTAAGTGCATATGAATTTATGCTCAAGTGTATATAAAGTGAGTGCACATGCATATAATATGCCCTTTTAATCTATATTATCTAAATAATTTGATATTTTAACCATTATGAATCTTTGAAACCCATATTGTGATTTTATTTTCTACTCATGGAGGCTTATGTCTCTATAACAAGCCCATTGTAATCCCTCCTTTTGAGATGAGGGATGTATCATATAAGTCACTCGTCTCAAAATAAGATTTAACTATATCATGTCAATTATAAATATAGCATCCTTTAATATCATTTGATAATGTGGAGAATATGTCATAATAGTAGTATATATATTGATCAAGGCATGTAACATACATAATGCAGGGCATATAAGTGTAATTTATAGATAAATTTATCTATTTTCTCTCAAAATTTCACCCTTATGAAGATTGTTTTAGGCATTCATAGATTAGATTAATATGGAGACAATCCTAGGTTGTGGTAGCCTATTAGGTGGATTGAATATCTAGATTCTAAGGGCTATCTCCCCTTGATGTATTATTTATGATCTCTACACTACACTACCAGGTTACAAGGGAAAAAGGAGGAAGATAAATTGAAAGAAAACCTATCTAACTAAGGTGATACACTAAAATGTCTCCTTCACTTGCCTAAAATGCACTAAGAAGGTTGAATTAAAACATGAACCTGAATGGACTTCTGAAATGGAGAGTCTCTAAACATCAATATTTCACATAGAGGTCACTAACTTGATGCATGATCTAAGGTAGCTAATCAATAGGTCTCTTAAAGACACTAAGGAATTATTACACTTGAAAAACATAGAGAGATATTCAGTCACACTATGTAACCTGTAAGGATGAACTACCACCTATAAATAGGTACATAAGAGAGGACAAATGTAAGGAAGCATTCAATATCACTTATCTATAAACCATAAGTATACACTAGTTACAAGCATTGAAGAGGCATGAATTTAGTCTTATTCAATTTATAGATCCAAGTAAAAATGTTTTTATAAGTAGAGCTCTACCAAAACTTAGGTTAAGGATTCTTAAAAATTCCAAAAATAGGCTTACATATAGAAAATGTGGGAAATGAGAGAGAGAAAGACAAGGCAGCCCAAAACTAGGGGTGATTAATCCACTTGGTCCTCCTTCAAATCCAACATATTAATTGCTTGATTCTGTATTCTAACCTTTGAAAAATGGCATAAAGGAAAATATGAGCTTGATTGGAAGGATTGAATAAGTCTTATCATTTATTCTTTGGGTTTGAACCATTCATGAGCCTATATTCTTGCTTACACACCTTATATACTATCTTGCTTATCTTCTTTGATGAATGAGTCTTCTTCTTCGAAACTAGGTCTTAAATTTCTCATTAATTCTTGAGTTTAAACTTTCTCCTCATCTATTTATGAGGTCTCTCCACCTTGAAAGGGTTATTAGAAGACTCTTCAAGCTTGTTTGACTTTGTCTCCTTGACTAAGCATAGGAGAAGAAAAGGTCTATTTAAGGATATTGATGACTCTTTCCAACATTAGAATCATTATTAAAACTAATATCAATATTTTTATTTCTTTTTAAGTGTTTTGGAAGGTGAGAATTAATCTTGAAAAACTTATTGAATATCTCTTTTGCATCAATTTGGTGATTTTTCAATTTGAACTCTTTATTTTACAATAAGGCGTAGAAGTGAGAAAACTTATATTTGATTTGAGGAAATAAATTTACCTATATTTTTGGCATATCAACATCATTTTAGACCTCAAACAGGACAATTAGAACCATCAAATGATTCAAAATATGTGATTTTGCTCCTTTAGCTTACTTTTTTCCCTAATCCTTATAACCCTCAAAATAGGTACAAATCCTTGTGTGGAATAAATTACAAAGGATATTTGGAAAAATCATCACATATTTAAAAATCCAATATCCCCATATAGATTAACACTAATATTTAGGATCTAACTCTAAGTGGAAGTGTCTTTTTAGCTCATTTTCTATCTCCAATTAGACCTAATTAGGCCTCTTTGCCTAGAAACTAAGATTTTTCTCCATATTTATCCCATATGTGTTAAACATTCCAAAAGTGTTTTATTTAATTTACCTATCCTAATACCATACTTCATGCCAATTTTGGGCTTATAGAACCTTGTGCAAGTATGCAAACCAAAATGGCCAAAAAAAATAGCCCTTCCATAAGCTTGTTTTAGATTACCTTAAAAATTTAGGTATGTTTTAGAACTTACAAGGTATATTTTATATGTTTTTAAAATTTAATAGGTATAATACATCCCAAATAATCCTCCCCAATAATTTAAAATTGTTCACCATCTTTTACACCCTATTTTATGCTCAAAATCTCATAAAAGTATAGTTTTTATTGAAACATATAGGTTTAGGTATAGAAAATTACCATGGTGAGAATTTAATTGGAATATAGAAAAAAAATTAGGATATTTAAAAATATTTTTATGTAATTTAATGTTATTTGGAATTCAATTTCTCCAAACTGGTCCAAATTGGGCTTCTAGGTAGCATGTGAGTGCTTTATAATCTTAACGATGATTTATAAAGTACAAGGAGTTACACTAAAAAATAATGGCTAAATTTTTGAGGGAATATACCCTGATAAATAACCCTAATATATTTTGACACCATTCATTTTCTCATGAAATAACTAATCAAAAGTTTGAGCGCCCCAGGTGGCTGAATATGCATTCTATGAGGTTAAGGTAGAAATTAGGCTTAAAAGTGATGTTTTGCCATTTATTTTTAGTTTGAAATGACCTATTTGTGTTTATAACATCCTTATTAACCCTCTAAAATTATAAAATTCATTTAATTTTCCCCCATGATCCTTTGAATCATCCTTGACTATGATCGAGGGTTTATGAGCAAAACCATGCTCTTGACCCTAGATGTTGGATTTTGTGTTTCTACTTTAAATAAGACCTTATAAAAAATCCATAAACCTTGTGATTATGTATCTTACTCATTAATATCACTTGAAAACTTTAATTTTCTTTTATAAATCCATCTAACCCTTAGACACTATGCTTAATCAGTCTTCATGGTACACAGATCAACTATAGGTGATTAGTCTTGGTTTCTTGGCCTCTAATAGATAAATTTAGTAGTATGAAGTATTTTAATATGTATACACATAATTTTTTAAGTTTATATCACTCTTAAAAACTTTATTAACACATCCATCTACTATAACATCTATTTCCCTCATCTAGGCCTTAGCAGGCCTATAGGTAACATTGGACTTCAAGACCGCTTCACTCTAGTATAAGGCATGGTTTTATCAATAATATTTATCCTAAGGACTTTATGATGTACCCTTACTACCAAAATTAAATTATCACTATGAAAAATTCACACCATATCCCCATTCAAAGAGGTAACTTGTTAGCTCTTTTTGAGTTTGTCTAGCCTCCACTCAATTGTCTTCATGACCATTCACTACTGTTGAACACATTCATTTTTCTTGACCCTAATTATCATGTATAAATGTCATTAAAAAATTATAGATTAATTTTTTAGTGATTTTAATTTCTCTCCACATACCTCTTGAGCCTAAAACCAAGTATCCAACTAATAAATCAAGCATGTAGGTGGCATTAGACTTCAATACCCTCACCGCCTTGATCTATGATACATATGACCTTTTTCCTCACTACTGAGAGGTAAAAACACTCTATATAATTCTCAACTAAATATATCATCATATTATTAGGTCATTTGTGTTTTATTATCTCTTCATACTCAACCCATATTTACACAAATCATCAATTATTTCATGCATAGGCCTTCATATGATTCATTAAGCCTACAGGTTTCCATGGTTGAGAGCTCTTTTTTTAAACATTGTAATAAGAGTCTAAAATATTATGAATGTCATATTAAATTATTCAAATTTTTTAGAGTCTATATATCTCCATCTAACCTTCAACTATCAAATTCTTATCACAGTAATACATAGGCCTCTATTGTTGGTGAGTGATTAATTAGACTTAATAATATTAAAGGAGATCACAAACTAGAAACTTTCAAATGCATTGGTCCACTGATGGAGTTTATAAACTATTTGAATATTTATCTCAGCCTTCATACCTCAAGTTGATCTATCATATGCTTCTTATCTTATACTCACTCACAAGCTTGACTAACCTTTTAGGCCTACTAGGTACTTAAATAAGTTATCAAACTTAAAATTACCATATCCATTCAATAAAAACTCATGAAATTTAATACCTAAAACTTATGAATTTAATTCAATCACCAAATCAAAAAACTATAACTTTTTATATGACATTTGAAGGTAAGTTAGACCTCTCAGTAGGCCTGACTTAAGGTCTAAATATGTTCCTTACTTTCTCAATAAGTTAGTACTTGTATGGGAGTATTGTGATAGGTTATATTTAACTAAATGGATCCTTTGGTCTCTTTAAGATTTAAAATGTGAACCTACCTATTTTTATCAATTTTGAAACCAACCTGAACTCAATCAAACCAATAGGCTACCATTACTGTCTCTTTAGGCTCCTTGAGGAACCTCATTTGAATCATGAAAACATTACAGATAAATTTTCAATGTTTTATAATTTGTTTCAAGAATTTGTAACACTTTAAATAAAAATTTTAAACTTATTTAAACCTCAAATCAACTTACAAGTTTCTTTAAGAATATATACAATCCTATGTATGACCTCATTTAGGCTTACTTGATAAAATTAGCATTTTTATTCTTCATACTACTAACAGTCACTTGTGGGTTATTTGAAATTGTAAGAGAGTGTTTTATAAATATATTATGTCTCTCATACCTTTCATGACTAATCTTTCAAACTCCCAACTTTACTTCTTTCATCATATGTTCATTTTACTCACACTTGCCTTCCATAGGCTTGACTTGTGAAAAAGTTAAATTTGAGGTCTAATTAGAGTGTAGGTCTACCTTTTGAAAACATTTTCGGCCTTTCACCATGAATTTCTAACCATTTAGGAATCATCCAATGTGCTTTACTCAGTTTCATGAAAATGTGGACTCGTATAACAATCTCAATGTGATACTTAGACCTTTAATTATGGGTAGACTTTTATATAACCATCTTGAGCTTATTACTATGCAAAAACCCTTTCAATTACATTATTCATATTGATGTTCTTTGGATATTATTTGTAAATAAATCCATGATATTATTTACTTTCTTATAGACCTCCTGATCCTCAATATAGCACAGAAGATTAATCTCTTCTCTAGTATGCCCATGATGTGCTTATGTATGCATTCTATTAGGCCTAGACCTTACCTTTGTGCATTTCACATTTTTAAAATTCATTTATCCCTCTTGGTGAGCATGTAAAATGCATATTTCTCATTTTTCATGTTTGAAAGGAGTATATAATGCTTCAAAAGGCCCAAGATCACCTCATTATCATTAGAATGTATCTCACAAAAGGATGAAACTTACAAGTGTATGTTTCATTATATGAAGACTCCATGAGGTATGTCATGACCCTTTTAAAACCTTTAATTTACCCTCTAATACTTAATTACTCCTATTAATAGGTAGGGACATTTATACACCTTTGATAATTCAATATAAACCCTTTGAAAATAACTTTATGTAGGTATATCTATAATACAGCCTTTGAGATGGTGATGATGTGACTCCTTGGGATACAAGTACATAATTTTCAGATGATTAAAGATATTTTAATGATGTGATAATATAGTCAAAAAATATTCCAATCATTTGGATGTATTGACTTCTATATAGAATTTTGAAACTCATATGTAAACTTGCAAATAGTTCTTATGAATCTCTCCTGCTCAAATGACCTCCCACATGTGCCAACTTGGTGTATGAAGGTATAATATGTTTATTTATAACTTTTATGACCATTTAAAATTAATATTATGCATAAAAATCATCTAAATATTCATTTCAAGGAGAAAAAGTTAGCTTGTGGAGTTGACTAGCTCTTTCAAACTACCCTACCTTCTTGGTGATTATTCATAAAGGAGGGGATAGATATAATGACCAATACCACAAAATTTAATCTTAATACGACCCAATCCTCTATAAAAAAATTAAATTCCCAACTCTCTCTCTCTCTTTTGTTCATACCAAGCACTTTAAAACTTCCCTTTTAAGTGTGTCAAGGGAAGGATGAAGGAGAAGAAGCATGTTGGCACTTTTAAGCCCTGTGAGAGCTTCAAAGTCATGGATATGACTTTTATAAGACCAAGAGAAACCTTTAAGGTATTTTATCCTACAAGTAACCACCTTAAGTCTGTACAAACTCATAAAACTAACTTTTTGGAGAAAGAAATGAACTATTCTGACATGTATACCATTATTATGACTTCTTTCTAACATTAATACATTGAAAATTAATTTTTAGGTCTTGAAAAGTGAAATGGAACATTTATTTCATCTTGACCATGTTAGAAATGGACTTTAAACCCCTTAAAAGCATCTATAAGTGTAAAAAAATCTAGTGTAAAATAGATGATCTCATGTAAAAAAACTATATCAATCCAAGACATTCTATGACTTAAAATGAACTCTTCACCATTTGATTCAATGATCCATATAAGAAACTCACCTTGAGAAGGAATATTTTGGTCACAACTAAAACCTAGGTTTCTCTAAAAACCTTAAACTTTGCTAAGATACCTTAATTTCGTCAAACAAGACTAATGATCTTTAAACCAATGACCAAGTGAATGGAATTGACTTGAAAGACTATTTTCACTCTTGACACAACATGACATACCCTTAGGACCCACAAGATTGACTTTGAAGGCATTGAAATTCTTGGTAAGGAAACTACCTTAAAGAATGCTAATGATACCTTACAAAGACCACTTGAAGACTATCAAAGCATGAAAAAACATATGAACAAGGTTCTAGAATAATGAAAAGCAAAGTTTTTAATTATAGGGGTGATAGTTCAACTTGTAAGGTCAAACTTGTCAACATTTTGGTGACTCAGTTGGGAGCATGCCTATTATGCTTATGAACTAGTGACTTTGTAAGTTTTTTGGGCTCATGGAGTCTTTCTCACACTCTGAAATGAACATGATCAGATCTTAACTTGGATTAAAAACTCTTGAACAACCTCAAACACACACAAAATAATAAAAACACACACAAAATGATAAAATATCACTAAGACACACCACACTCGTGCTACAAAGTACTTAGGGAAATTAATAAACATAAGAAAATGATTATGTACAAACTAACTTGCCAAGATTGATCCTCCTAGATCAAAAGGGAAGATTTTGAGATCATCTTCTTCATGTGATAAGTGATATTGTAAAATAATTTGCCTCTTAAATCTAGTTCTTAATATGAAATGATCCTTGCTTACTAACTCTCTTGGTATGTCTTCAGGTGAGAAAACAACAACAAACCTAATCACCAATAAATGCATTCATCTTAAACTTCAAGACCCATTATATATTTCTTGTTGGTTGTAACCTTAATAAATGATACTCCATCTACGAATTTTCCTTGGATTTCTATGACATCTTGACTAACCTCATTCTTCTTATCAACTATTATAAGTTAATCAAGCTCTTCGAGGAGATTTGAATATTCAATCCAAGTTGTATCATGGTCTTGAATGGGTGTTTCTTTATCAAAATCCTCATAACCATGCTCTCCAATAGACAATGTACCTTTGTAAAGGTCTTCAATATCTTGAAGACATTCAATGTATTGTTGCCAATCACTTTTTATCTCCTTACCTTGGTAAATTTGAATAAGAACAACTTGAATTGAATATTCATCCTTCTCAATAAGAGTTATAGGGCTATCAAGAAGATAAAAATTCTCTATGTAGTCATGATGTGATAGGGAGCCAACTTATTTAAGTTCAACTCCTTCCTTATTTGAAACCATTTCAACTTCATCCTAGATCTCAACTTGCTCTCTCCCCTCAAGCTCACCTTCTTGGTCATTTTAAAAAAATTATTTTCCCCTACTTCACCAAGAGGGGTGTTAATGGTGAACTCCTCCTCATACTCATTTGAATCATCCTCCTCACATTCTCCAAGAATATAACTTGTAGATGTAACTTCATCCTCTATCCTCTATAGAATAGGATTCTATTGAAGAAGGGATATGGTGGGAGGGTGATGAGTATACTCATGAATTTTAGAGGGATTAGTAGGCATTGTAGATTGATTATAAATAGGGTTGGTAACTAAGGGGGTATTATTTAAACTTAAGGTCTTAGGAATGGTGGAATATTATAGGAATACTTGAAAATAAATAAAATTTATTTGTCCTATGAATGTCTCATCCTTGTCAAAAACCATTTCATTATTTTCATAGCTTTCTTCAATTTCATTAATATCTAAAATTTTATTTCCAAGCTTCTCAACTAGGACCTCCTTCTTGTCTTGACAACCTTGTTGGATAAACCTCCAAGATGGAATAGCTTTAGGTTATTTATAAGGAAGAAAAGTGGTTTTAATAGGCATAATATCTTCTTTGATTTAAAACTTCAAGGCTTAAATTTTCTTGTTTATGCTTTCTTGTAAAGTCTCTTCTTCAACACAATTAATTGCTTCATAACAATATGGCATATAAGAAGGCTAATAAGGATTACAAGATGCCTCTTGACATACCTAATCTAACTCTCTTTTTTTCCTCTCCCAAGTTTCCATATTTATCAATAAAAATTTACATAACTCATTATTCTCTAAGGATCATCACATACAACTTGAAATAGTCCACTCACTTCCTCATATTGAGAATTTGAACAAACATTTATTGCACGTACTAGAATCTTACTCTCCATCTCTTCCATCCTTTCTTGAAAATAAGGTTGTTCATATGAATCACCATATCCATATGGGTAAATTGAAGGTTGGTCATAATATTTATGTCTCAAAAATAGGATAAGAGTCATACTCTTGACAATAAGGATCATAACAAGCTTGATATAGCTATTCAGGCATATAGTTAAGGTCATTATGAGGATGATAAGGAACACTATAAGACTGATATGATCCATCATAATCTTGATAAGACTGATCATAGGATTGATAATTATCTTGATAAGGTTCATCACAAGGTTGTTATGGATCATTATAGGATTGATAAGGAGGTATAAGGTAGAAATTCTCTTCTTACCCAGCCATCAAACTTCATGAAGATAATGAATTGAAAATACAACTTACGTGAACTAGTGTTTGGGTTGTTAGAAATATATGATTGATCTTGGATTTTCCAATCATGTTTTTAATATCTCCAAAGTTTTATCCATAGAATAATAACAACATTAATCCTTCCATATCTTTGGACCTTGGTCCCACCAGGTGGCCAAAAAATTGTTATCTCTCAAACTTGCACCGTTATGAAGGTTATTTCAAGCCTTCACAATTCAGATTAACATGAATACAATCATAGGATATAGGTGGCCTAGTATGTGGATTTAATATTTATATTATAATGGCTAGATCCCCTTGATGTATCAATTACACTTTATACACTACACTACTAGCTTATAAGGGAAAAGGGAGGAAGATAAACTGAAAGAAAACCTATCTAACTAAGGTGATACACCGAAATGTCTCCTTCACTTGCCTAACATGCACTAATAAGGTTGAATTAAAACTGAAACTAATTGCACCTCTCAAATGGAGTGTCACCAAACATAAATATTTAACATATAGATCACTATTTTGATGCATGATCTAAGGTAGCTAATCAATAGGTATATTAAAGACACTAAGGAATTATTACACTTCCCAAACATACAGAGATATACATTCACACTATGTAACATATAAAGGATGAATAACACTTGCAAATAGTTACATAAGAGAGGATAAATGTGAGGAAGCATTCACTATCATGTACATCCATCTATAAACCATACATATAAAATAGTTAGAAGCGTTGAGAAGGCATCAATTTAGTATCATTTAGTTTATAGAGCTAAGTACAATTATTTTTTTGAGCAAGGATTTACCACAACTCAGGTTAAGGATTCGTACAATTTCCAAAACTAGTCTTACTTATAGGAGGAGAGGAGAGAGAGAGAGAGAGAGAGAGAGAGAGAGAGAGAGAGAGAGAGAGAGAGAGAGAGAGAGAGAGAGAGAGAGAGAGAGAGAGAGAGAGAGAGAGAGAGAGAGAGAGAGAGAGAGAGGAGGCAGCCCAAAACTAGGGGTGACTCATCCACTTGGTCATCCTTCAAATCCAACGTTGTACTTACTTGATTCTCTCTTAAAATATTTGAAAAATTGTGTATAGTTAAATATTATATTTATTTTAATAATTGAATAAATCTTAGTATTTCTTCATAGGTTTTGAACCATTCATGAGCCTATATTCTTGCTTTTACACCCTATATACTAGATTTCTTATACTCTTTTATGAATGAGTCTTATTACGTAAAAATGGGTCCTCAATTTATCATCAATTATTTATTTTAAACCTTATAATCAACAATTATGATGTCTTTCCACCTTGAAAGGGATGTTATAAGACTCTTAAAGCTTATTTGACTTTGTCTCCTTGACTAGGCATATGAAAAGAAAAGGTCTCTTTAAAGATGTTGCTGACTCTTTCCAACACTAGAATCCTTATTAGAACTATTTTTTTAATTTTTATTACTCTCTAAGTGGTGTGGAAGGTGATAATTAACCTTGAAAATATTATTTAATATCTCTTATGCATCAATTTAGTGATTTCTCAATGTGAACTTTTTGTTTTGGAATGAGGCATAGAAGTGAGAAAAAATTAATTTGATTTGATTTGAATAAATAAATTTACATCTATGTATGGAATTAAAAAATAATATTAGACATATAATAAGACAATTGGATCCATCAAACAATCCAAAATATGTGATTTTGCTCCTTTAGCTTACTTTTTTTCATGTTCCTTGTAGCCCTCAAAATAGGTAAACCTCATTGTGTGGAATAAATTATGGAGTATATTTGGAAAATAGTCACATATTTTAGGATAAAATTTCCACATACAGATCCATTCCAAGTTTTATGACATAACTCTAAGTTGATTTCTCTTTTTTAGCTCATTTTCTCTCTCTACTTAGGCCTAATTAGGCCTCTTTGACTAGAAACTAAGATTTTGATCCAGATTTCTCCTAAATGTGTGAAATATCCAAAAAAATATATTAAATTTACCTAGACTAATACCATCCTCCAAGCCAATTTTGGGCTTCTATAACCTTGTGCAAGTAGGCAAACCTAGAAATTGCCAAAAAACTAAACCTTCCTTAATCCTGTTTTAGACTACCTTGAAAATTCAGGTTTGTTTGATCACTTTCATGGTATATTGTATGTTTTTTTGGACTTTAAAATTTAAAATACATCCCAAATAATCCTCCCCAATAATTTTTAACTGTTCACCATCTTTTATACCCTATTTTAGGCTCAAAATCTCATAAAAGTATAGTTTTTATTGAATTTGTATAGGTAAAGGTACAAGGAAGTTTCATTGTAAGAATATAATTAGAGTATATAATAATTTTAAAGAGGTTTTATAATCATTATATTTAATTTCATGTGCTTTGGAATTCAATTTCCCCAAACTAGTCAAAATTGGGCTTCTAGGCTACCTGTGAATGCTTGATCATCTTAACAATGATTCATAAAGTACATGGCGTTAAACCAAAAACTAATGCCTAGATTTTTGAGATTATATACCCTGATAAATACCCATAATATATTTGGACACAATTCATCTACTAATTAAATAATTAATCAAAAGTTTGAGTTCCTCAGGTGGTTGAATATGCATTCTATGAGGTTAAGGGAGAAATTAGGCATGAAAGTGATGTTTTGACACCTATTTTGAGTTGAAAATGACCTATTTAGGTCTATAAAATCCTAAGTAAACATATAAAATTATCATATCCATCACCTCTACCATTATGATCCTCTAAAGCATCATTGACTATCACTGAAGCTTTATAAGCAAAAGCATGCTCTTGATCCTAGCTGGTGGATTTGGTGATTTTTACTCTAACTAAGACCTTATCATAACTCAATAAAACCTATGAGTATGTAAATTACTCACTCATATAATTTTAAAGCATTAATTTTATTTTATAAATCCATCTAACTTGTAGACATTATGATTAATCAACTTTCATGGTACATAGACCAGTTGTAGGTGATCAATCTTGGTTTATTGGCCTATAATGGAGAATGTTAGTAGTATGAAATAATTTAATATGCCTACACATGCTTGTTAAATTTTCTCTCACTATTATCAATTTTATTAACACCTCCATCTACCATAAGCATCTCTTTCCCTAATCTAGGGCTTGGCAAGCCTATAGGTAACATTGGACTTCAAGACCTTTTCACCCTAGTTTAAGGTTTTTTTACTATCAATAAGAGATATCCAAGGGCCTTCATTATCTACCAAACTACCAAAATTAAATTATCACTAATAAAAAATATGCACCATATGCCTATTAGAAGAGGCATGTTACTAGTTATTCTTAAGTGTATCTAGACTCCACTCAATTATCTTCATGACCATTCACTCATGTTGAAGACATTCATTATTATTGAGCATAAATATCATGTGTAAATTTAATTCCAAAATTAGAGAGTCATTTTAAGTTATTTTAATTTCTCTCCATAGACCTCTTGAGCCTTAAAACAAGTATGCAACCTCCAACTGATAAACTAGGCCTATAGATGACATTAAACTTCAATACCCTCACCACCTTGATCTAGGGCTATGTCTAATCCATTTCCTTACTATTGAGAGGTAAAAAAAATAAAAATAATGATTAATTAAATATATCAACATATTATTAAGTCATTTATGTTTTATTATCTCTTCATACTCGGTCTATATTTACATAGATCATCAATTATTTCATGCACATGCCTCTACATGATTCATTAAGCATGTAGGTTTCCATGGTTGAGAGATCTATTTTTATAAATTGTTATAAGATTATTAAATATTATTAGTGTCATATTTAATTTTTAAAATTGTTTATAATATGTATATATCCATCTAATCTTCAACTATCAAACTCTTATCATAATGTTTCATACACAGGCCTCTATTGTTGGTGAGTGCTTACTTAGACCTGTTAATTTTAAATGAGAGATAAAAATTAAAAAAATTCAAATTCATTGGCCCAATAATGGATTTTTTAAACTATAATAATATTTCTCTCATCCTTCATATCTCAATTCACTCTGGCATATGCTATGCACTCTCACAAGCCTGACTGAACTTTTAGGCCTGTAAGGTACTTAAATGAGTAATCAAACATAAAACGACCCTAATCCATTGAATTAAAACTAATAAAATTTTATACCTAAACCTTAGTAATTTTCTTCAATCACCAAATAAAAATAATATATCCTTTTATAGGACATTTTAAGGTAAGTTAGACCTCTTAGTAGGCCTGACTGAAGGTCTAAATAAGGTCCTTACTTTCTCAATAAATTAGTCCTTGTATGGGAGTATTATGATAGGTTATATTTAACAAAATGGATCATTTAGTCTCTTTTGTATTACATTTTCACATACCTCTTTTTCTCAAGTTTTAAACCAACCTAAACTCAACCAAACCTATAGGCTACCATTGGTGTCTCTTTAGGCTCCTTAAGGAAATACATTCATACCATAAAAATAATGCATACAACTTTTCAATGTTTTATACTTTTTTTCAAAAAGTTATAACACTTTAAATGAAATTTTTAGAGTACTTTAAACCTCTAATCAACTCAAATTTACAAGCTTATTTTTATAATATATGCAATCCTATGTATGACCTCATTTAGGCTTACTTATACAATTTAGCATTCTTAATCTTCATACTTATAGCAGTCACTTGTGAGTTATTTGAAACTATAAGAGAGTTTTTTATAAATTTATGATGTCTTTCATACCTTTCATTACTTCTCTTTAAAACTCCTAGCTTTACTTCTTTCATCATATGGTCATTTTATTGACACTTGCCTTCCACAGGCTTGACTGTGTGAGTTGTAATTAGAGAGTAGGTCTACCTTTTGAAAACATTTATGCCTTTCACCATGAATTTTTAACCATGTAAGAATCCTCCAATGTGTTTTAATCATTTTCATGAAAATGTGGACTTCATATAACACTCTCAATGTGATATTTAGAACTTTAATTATGGATAGACCTGTATATAACCATCTTGAGCTTGTTACTATGCAAAACCCCTTTCATTGCCATTACTCATCTTGATGTTCTTTAAATATTTTTTGGGAATCAATATATGATACTATTTACTTTCATATAAACCTCCTAATCCTTGATATAGCACACAAGATTAGTATCTTCTCTGATATACCCATGATGGGTCTGTATATGCATATTATTATGCCTAGACCTTACCTTTGTGTATTTAGTCTTTGTTGAAGTCATTTTTACCTCTTTTTTAACATTTAAAATTAATAATGATCATTTTCATGTTTTCAATTAGTATATAATTCTTCAAAATGTTGAAGATCACCTCATGATCATTAGAATGTATCTCATAAAAGGATGAAAATTACAAGTTTGTGTTCCATTATATGAAGAATCCATGAGGTCTATCATGACCCTTTTAAAACCTTTAAATTATCCTATAATAATTCATTACTCCTATCAATAGTTAATTACATTTATATGCCTTTGATAATTCAAGATAAACCCTTTGAAAACTCCTTTATGTAGGCAGATCTATAATATAGTGTCTGAAATGGGTGATGATGTGATTCCTTGGGATACAAGTATAGAATTATAAAATTATTAGAGAGATTTCAATGATTTTTAAAGATATTGAAAACATATTCCAATAATTTTTATGTATTGAAGTCTATATATAAGTATGAAACTCATGTCCAAACCTATAAACAATTCTTATAAAGCTCTCCTACTCAAATGACCTCTCACGCATGCCAAATTGGTGGATGAAGGTATAGGATTTTTATGTAGACCTATAAATATGATTTATAATTAATTTATGAATTTAAATCATTTCAATATTCATTTCAATGGGAAAAATTTAGCTCATGGTGTTGACTAAATCTTTCAGACTACCCTACCATATTAGCGATTATTCATAAATGAGAGGGGATGGATCTAAAAACTAATTACATAAATTTTAATCTTATTACTAACCCCTCATTTTTAAAACAATTTGTGAACCAAATCTTTCTCTCCTCTATCTATACCAAACAATTGAAAATTGCCCTTGTGAGCTTGTCAATGGAGTGATGGAGGAGAAGAAGCATGTTTCATAATTTTAAGACCTGTGAGAGATTTAAACTCATGGATATGACATTTATAATACCAAGAGATGCCTTTAAGTAATTTTCACCTCCAAGTAACCACCCTAAATCTATAAACATTCATAAAACTACATTTTTGGATCAAAAACTAAATTATTCTGACATGTAGAGCATTATTATAACTTCCTTTTAACATTAGTACATTGCAAACTCATTTTTAGGATTTTATAAGTACAATGTCACATGAATTTAATATTTAACATCTTATAAATAGACTTAAATCCCCTTAAAATCATCTTCAAGTGCAAATAAGTCTAGTGTAAAAGAGATGATCTCATGTTATATCAGTCTAAGACCTTATAGGAATTTCGATGACCTATTTACCATTTGATTCAATGATCCATGCAAGAAATTCACCTTGAGAAGGCTTATTTTGGTCACAATTGAAACCTAGGTTTCTCTAAAAACCTTAAACTTTTCTAAAATACCTTAACTTCACCAAACAATACTAATGAGATTTAAACCAAGTGACCAAGTAAAAGGACTTGACTTGATAAACTATGTACACTCTTGACACAACATGACATACCCCTATGACCCACATGACTGACTATGAAGGCATTGTAATGTTTGGTAAGGACACTACCTTAAATAATACTAACAATACCTTACAAAGACCACTTGAATATTATCAAAGCATGACAAAACTTATGAACAAGATTGTAGAAGCATGACAAGAAAAGTTTTGAATTATAGGGGTGAGAGTTTGACCTATGAGATTAAACTTATCAACAATATCCACGAATAACATAGTATAAGAATATTTTAATAATACCACAAATTATAATTACATGATATAGATCATGGTACCACATAATGTTAACAAGATCAACAAGCACAAATGTTAGTGTTAATATAAGGCCAAAAGCCACATATAATGGACACAAAATTTCACAACAAATAAGGCCAAGTACCACACATAATGGGACATAAATAATGTTTCAAACAAGTTAAATCAAATGTATCACATCAACCAATGAATTGGGGCCACACCTATCATGTAGAAAGAGTAATAACATCAATGGATCATAGAACAACAAACTAGTTTAAACCATTCATATGTATTAATGTCATATCATATCATAGTTTCATATCATGTATCACCATGTAAAACATGATTAACTAGAAATTCATGTCTAATCAATATAAGTAGCTTAATATGGTATGAATTTCATATAAAGATATAACCTATAATAGTTATATGTGTGGTATAATATCCCCCCAATATCAGAATAGCCATTGGGTAGAGGGAATACTAACATATGTATTTCCATGCATAAAATGTATGTCATGTCTATCCCTTTGATATAGTGAAATACATGTGTATGTAAATAATATGACATGTACGAAACATACGATAAATAAAACATTTAAATAGTTTAATCTAGCAATCATGTCATGCTCAATTCCTAATTTCAAATTTTTTGAATATTTTAAATATTTTTTTATTTTCTTTATTTTTTTAGGTATTTTGGAATTTGGGGTTTATAAAATGCTAACCATTGATCTTATTAGTTTAAATGTCATGGGAAGTTCTTTTATAAAATGGTGGAGGTGTCCCATGTTTTGTGTGGGAATTATTGGTTATGGATGGATCGGTATATAATAAGGACTTATATGGTATACCATATCTTTCATTATTTTTACTTGTGGAACCTAGAGTATGATGAGTAACTCTAAATGGTTGAAGATTATATGATGTTTGATTTATATTAGGAGAGTGTCTCACTCCATGTATTCATTCTAAAACACACTAACATGTCTATAGTTCTAGCTGAATATATACTATAAGAAATGGTGGTCTCTATGATCTCTAATTCACTCTCTGACATGATTGACATTGAAAAGTTGGTAGTATAAAGAGATCATGTATATGTGTAATAATTGACTCTAAATAATGATCCTAAATACGTGTATCAACCATATCTAGATAATTATCATGAATAGGTTTATCAATCATCTTTTAATAATGATCCTAAATAGGTGTATCATCCATATCTAAATAATGATCTTGAATATGTGTATCAACCAATCATAATGGTGGTAGGGGTTGAGGAGGATATATGTCTAGTTGTAAAAGATACTCATATTCTACACATGTAAATATGAATATTATGTTACAATTTATATGTATAAACACAATATGTTTAACTTTATCATTTTCTAATACTTTCTCTCTTGTAGTAACTTGTCAAGTCTTAATCTAAGTGCACACCTTAAAAAATACACTAGTAAAGGGGTTAGAAGACATTTAGTACTTTTTAGGATTGTTGGCCCCTATACCATTACATAAAAATAATACAAGATACCATTAAAAAATTTCATAAGCAATAATAATTTTTTCATACACTACCCTAAGCAATTCATCGTACAAAATAGCCCTTACCTAAGCAAACACCCTTTTTATTCATTTTTCCTACTACATCAGCCCAATCAACCTGTTTAGAATCTAGTGCACATTAGGGAACTTTATTAGCCCAAGCCAACATGTTTGATGCCTAATGACTCTATTTCCTACCAAATAATATTGACCTAGATGACCTTATTGGATAAATTCTTGAGAGGGTTTAGGGTCAATCATTGGTTATGTATACCCCCTTAAATTCATTTGTAAAGGGAGGATCATTTAATTGTGCATCATTACAGCCCATAAATATGTTTTTATTATAATTTGAAGCTTTCATTGCTTATGTTTTTGCCTTGAATTATTATTATTCATATTATAGAGTTGTTGGATGCATATAAGTCATGTATCCTAGAGTTGATTTATTCTTATGGTCCTTACAAATCGTAACCTCTTACAAAGCACCATTGGCCAAGGGAGAGATTGAGGCACAATGGGTTCCCTCCAATTAGGTAAGTATTCCTAGATATTCATTTTTATAAGTAGATATTTCATAACTAATGGATAGGATTGAATTGTATCTCTCCTTGCTTAGATTACTTCTATATTGTCTTGAATATGTTAGGATTGTGGAGCTAAAAGCTTCACTGATGTAGACACGGAGAAGGCCATTGGAGGGGTTGATGAAGGTTGCTAAGCGTCAGAGCAACCGGCGTCAGTCTAATCAGCCGACGTCGGTAGGACAGTAAAGAGAAGCAACTGATGTCGGTCAGATATCGGCCGGCATCGGTCACCTCTAGACAGACAAGGACCGACGTCGGTCGCCTGTGTGGTTTGCACTGCGTTTATTACAGGTAGTTAGCCAACAAACCAAGTGTTTGCATGAAGAGATCTATTTTTAGACTGAGAGCTGTGGATCTAATTATTGTAATTAGATGTCTAATTATTGTTTGATGAGATCTATATAATAGACTCATGGTTGTATTGGAAAAGTGGGCTAGTTTGAGTTGAGCAAAGTTTGCTCCTTATGTGTGTGAGGTGAGCAAGGGTGTTCCTCCTAGTTCCACAGTAGTACCAGGCGTGTTGGTGCTGGTTTGGAGAGTCAGCTAGATTCTTTAGGAGTGTAGGATCTTGGTCACAGTTGCATGGCCTATATAGGAGATCTACATGGTAAGTAAGATCATTGATCTGCAGGTGTATGTGTGTGCAAGGTCAAGGTTCACAGGTGAGCAGAACCATTGTTTGATTTGCAGGTGTGCAAGATCATATAGATAGCAACACAATAGGGAGCAGTATCAGGCAGGATCTACTTGGAGTATAGGTGTGTACTCAGATAGAGCAAGATAGGAAGGCAAGGGAGTTCCTTCCATAAGTATGGTCTGTTGAATTGCAGGTTGTTGCAGGTTCATGGGAGATCTACTTGAAGTACCTTGAGTACTTGTGGAGCACGTGGAGTGCTTGTGGAGTGCGTGGAGCACTTGTGTTTTGTGTGGAGCACGGGAGGTGAACACCAACTCTATATTTGAGTTGGGTGTTGGGACCTATGAGAGGGAGAGCTTTGGGGAGAAGATTTACTGTTCACTTGAGGTGTGGGAAACCTCTGTAAGGTGGTGGATAAGATGTGGGATATTCTCTATTCTATTCTTTTCTGTATAAAGTGTTAATACAAGTTGTGTATTGTCTCTCATATGCTGTGTTATTCTGAATTCTAGTTACTTGGTGAATCTAGTTATTTCCGCATATTATAGTTGCTTGGTATTTTGTAATCAATTGTATGCTTCCAGTGTTTCGTATCCTTGACAAGTGGTATCAGAGCTAAGGTTGCAGGAAGCAGGGTTGTGTTTAGTTATAGGTCACTCTCAGGGATTTTTGATCGAGTGGGAGTGGAGCAATGGCAGATGAAAGTAAGCTAAGAATGGAGGAGTTGAAAAGCACAGATGGTCACTCACAGTCTGATGGAAAGAAAGAGCAGGTAAAAGAAGATTGTTGGTTGGTAGCAGATCAGCATGAAGAAACTGAAGATATAGATGTAGCAGGGGTTGTTGCATAGGATGTGTTTGTAGGTTTCTTGGATAAAGTTGAATCTTGGATAAAAGATTCGGTTGCCTCTTTCCATGCAGCCCCAGGTAGAGGAGCTGGTAAGCCTTGCCAAAGAATTGGCAAAGGGGAAGTGAAGCTGAAATTGCAGGCGGCCAACACACAGGTGTTGATGAAGGTCATGCAGGTCCCAGGTTTGGAGATTTGGCTAATTTCTTCAAAAAAGATTGGGTGATGAGAGATGCACAAGAACTCTCACAGCAGTAGCACTTGAATTAACTGGTGGTAAGAAAATAGGTATACTTTATCTACTTGTTTATATTACTGATTCTTCTTCTATTGTAGAGACGTGGCTTCGTAGGCTTGGTCACATGAGCAGGAAGGAGATGCATGTTCTTAAGCGGAAGACAGATGTATTTGATAGGCTTAAGAACTGGAAAGCCCTGGTGTTCTTGGAGGAGATGGCAGACAGAAACTAGTGGATGGGGCTGGATACTTCTGAGCAGAGTAGTTTGGACATGTGTTTTGATTCAAAGGAGCTCGCGGGTAAAAAGTCATCACTCACAGGCGTACACAGATACCGGCGTCGGTCAGGAGGAACCAGCATCAAACAGACAGGTGCCGATGTCGGTCATGTGCAGACCGAAGCCGGCAGTGTCAGGTAGAGTAAGACCGACGTCGGTCAAGGGGACTGACGTCGGCAGTAAGTAAGATGGATGTTGGTCAGGAAGACCGATGTTGGCAGCAGGGACACCAGCGCTGGCAGGTTGGTAGTCAGGTACAGATGCATGAAAACCGACGTCGGTCAGATGTAGACTGTGGGGTGGCCGAGGTCGGTCACTGTAATGAATTTTGGGTGGACAGCATGTTGTCAAGGAGTCTCAAACACCCATACAGAGGACTGAAGGCATAAGTAGGCCCTCAAATTTGTGTTCCTCTTCTTCATACTTGTTGCTGATTGTAGAGCAGGAAGGATCCAGGAAACATGTGGGAGCTAGGCAGGGATATGATGCAAAACCAGACGGGTGTTTTGGTAGGTTTGCCAGCTGGATGAAAGCACAGAGACGAATGGATTCCTTAGTAGAAGAATAGAGAGAACGGATATGTGAGATGGGAGACCAGGCATATGGTCTTAAGGAGCTGCAGGATAGTGGTACAGGTTTTGATAGGTGGAGGACAGAGCATGACTCTATTCAGTGTCAGGGTAACTACTGTGGTTTGACTTACCAGGGGGATGATGATTGCAACATCATTTAGTTGTTGTATGTGGATAGTATGCTAGCTAGCAGGGGTGTACATATAGGGTTTTGCTAAGCTAAGGGTAGGATTAGTTCAGTGTCATGTCATGAGGAGTTTGGAGCAGCGAAATTCTTTGACATGGGAGGCATGGAGATCACAGGTTGATTTTGTCTCGAGTGGGAGCTGATGTGAATCAGGTGTTGGCGAGGTTCGAGATCCAGAGCCGGAGCACACTAAGGGCTGGACAGGTACAGTGTCCAAAATCACATGAGGTATGGTATAGACTTGAGTATTCCCATGCAGTGGGAGCTGTCAGAGTTAGGAGCCAATTCGGAGAAGTGGGTTCTCAGGTTTTTGAGAGGGACCGGTAGTAGGTGTTGCTATGCAGGGTTAGGACTTCACTACAGGTGTTGTAGGTTCGGATGTGGCAGGGTACTCGGATGACAAGTGGTACACCACGGGATGTGTGGTGGGTTGTCTTCAGGTGGGAGCTTGAAGAGGGATACAAACCAAGAAATAGATTAGACAGAGTACAGGTACAGGTACAGTGCAGCTGTTTATCTCCAAGTGGGAGATTGTTAGGATTGTGGAGCTAAAAGCTTCACTGATGCAGACACGAAGGCCATTGGAGGGGTTGCTGAAGGTTGCTAAGCGTCAGAGCAACTGGCATCGGTCTAGTCAGCCGACGTCGGTAGGACAGTAAAGAGAAGCAACCAATGTCGGTCAGATATCGGCTAGCGTCGGTCACCTCCAGGTAGATAGGGACCGACGTCGGTCGCCTGTGTGGTTCAGACTGTGTTTATTACGGGCAGTTAGCCAACGAACTAAGTGTTTGCATGAAGAGATCTATTTTTAGACTGAGAGCTACAGATCTAATTATTGTAATTAGATGTCTAATTATTGTTTGATGAGATCTATATAATAGACTCATGGTTGTATTTGAAAAGTGGGCTAGTTTGAGTTGAGCAAAGTTTACTCCTTCTATGTGTGAGGTGAGCAAGGGTGTTCCTCCTAGTTCCACAGCAGTACCAGGCGTGTTTGTGCTGGTTTAGAGAGTCAGTTGGATTCTTCAGGAGTGTAGGATCTTGGTCACAGTTGCATGGCCTATATAGGAGATCTACATGGTATGTAAGATCGTTGATCTGCAGGTGTATGTGTGTGCAAGGTCAAGGTTCACAGGTGAGTAGAACTGTTGTTTGATTTGCAGGTGTGCAAGATCATATAGACAGCAACACAATAGGGAGCAGTATCAGGCAGGATCTACTTGGAGTACAAGTGTGTACTCAGATAGAGCAAGACAGGAAGGCAAGGGAGTTCCTTCCATAAGTATGGTCTATTGAATTGCAGGTTGTTGTAGGTTCATGGGAGATCTACTTGAAGTACCTTGAGTACTTGTGGAGCATGTGGAGTGCTTGTGGAGTGTGTGGAGCACTTGTGTTGTGCGTGGAACATGGGAGGTGAACACCAACTCTGTATTTGAGTTGGGTGTTGGGACCTGTGAGAGGGAGATCTTTGGGGAGAAGATTTACTGTTCACTTGAGGTGTGGGAAACCTCTGTAAGGTGGTGGAGAAGATGTGGGATATTCTCTATTGTATTCTTTTTTGTATAAAGTGTTAATACAAGTTGTGTATTGTCTCTCATATGCTGTGTTATTCTGAATTCTAGTTACTTGGTGAATCTAGTTATTTCCTCATATTATAGTTGCTTGGTATTTGGTAATCAATTGTATGCTTCCGGTGTTTCGCATCCTTGACAAGTGGTATCAGAGCTAAGGTTGCAGGAAGCAGGGTTGTGTTTGGTTACAGGTCACTCTCAGGGATTTTTGATTGAGTGGGAGTAGAGCAATGGCAGATGAAAGTAAGCTAAGAATGGAGGAGTTGAAAAGCACAGATGGTCACTCACAGTCCGATGGAAAGAAAGAGCAAGTAAAAGAAGATTGTTGGTTGGTAGCAGATCAGCATGAAGAAACCGAAGACATAGATGTAGTAGGGGTTGTTGCACAGGATGTGTTTGCAGGTTTCTTGGATAAAGTTGAATCTTGGATAAAAGATTCAGTTGCCTCTTTCCATGCAGCCCCAGGTAGAGGAGCTGGTAAGCCTTGCCAAAGAATTGGCAAAGGGGAAGTGAAGCTAAAATTGCAGGCGGCCAACACACAGGTGTTGATGAAGGTCATGCAGGTCCCAGGTTTGGAGATTTGGCTAATTTCTTCAGAAAGATTGGGTGATGAGAGATGCACAAGAACTCTCACAGTGGTAGCACTTGAATTAGTTGGTGGTAAGAAAATAGGTATACTTTATCTACTTGTTTATATTACTGATTCTTCTTCTGTTGCAGAGACGTGGCTTTGTAGGCTTGGTCACATGAGCAGGAAGGAAATGCATGTTCTTAAGTGGAAGATAGATTTATTTGACAGGCTTAAGAACTAGAAAGCCCTGGTGTTCTTGGAGGAGATGGTGGATAGAAACCAGTGGATGGGGCTGGATACTTCTGAGCAGAGCAATTTGGACATGTGTTTTGATTCAAAGGAACTCGCGGGTAAAAAGACATCACTCACAGGCATAAACAGATACCGGCATTGGTCAGGAGGAACCGGCGTCAAACAGATAGGTGCCGATGTCGGTCATGTGCAGACCAAAGCCGGCAGTGTCGGGCAGAGTAAGACTGACGTCGGTCAAGGGGACCGACATCGGCAGTAAGTAAGACCGATGTCGGTCAGGAGGACCGACATCGGCAGCAGGGACACCAGCGCTGGCAGGTTGGTAGTCAGGTACAGACGCATGAGAACCGACGTCAGTCGGATGCAGACTGTGGGGTGGCCGAGGTCAGTCACTGTAACGAATTTTGGGTGGATAGCATGCTATCAAGGAGTCTCAAACACCCATATGGAGGACTGAAGGTGTAAGTAGGCCCTCAAATTTGTGCTCCTTTTCTTCATACTTGTTGCTGATTGTAGAGCAGGAAGGATCCAGGAAACAGGTGGGAGCTAGGTAGGGATATGATGCAGAACCAGACGGGTGTTTTGGTAGTTTTGCCAGCTGGATGAAAGAACAGAGACGAATGGATTCCTTAGTAGAAGAATAGAGAGAACAGATATGTGAGACGAAAGACCAGGCATATGGTCTTGAGGAGTTGCAGGACAGTGGTACAAGTTTTGACAGGTGGAGGATAGAGCATGACTCTAGTCAGTGTCAAGGTAACTACTATGGTTTGACTTACCAGGGGGATGATGATTGCAACATCATTCTGTTACTGTATGTGGATAGTATGTTAGCTAGCAGGGGTGTACGTACAGGGTTTTGCTGAGCTAAGGGTAAGATTAGTTCAGTGTCATGTCATGAGGAGTTTGGAGCAGTGAAATTCTTTGACATGAGAGGCATGGAGATCACAAGTTGATTTTGTCTTGAGTGGGAGCTGATGTGAATTAGGTGTTGGTGAGGTTCGGGATGCAGAGCCAGAGCACACTAAGGGCTGGATAGGTACAGTGTCTAAAATCACATGACGTCTGGTATAGACCTAAGTATTCCCATGCAGTGGGAGCTTTCAGAGTTAGGAGCCAATTTGGGGAAGTGGGTTCTCAAGTTGTTGAGAGGGACTGGTAGCAGGTGTTGCTATGCAGGGTCAGGACTTCACTACAGGTGTTGTAGGTTCGGATGTGGCAGGGTACTCGGATGACAGGTGGTACACCACAGGATTTGTGGTGGGTTGTCTTCAGGTGGGAGCTTGAAGAGGGATACAAACCAGGAAATAGATTAGATGGAGTACAGGTACAAGTATAGTGTAGCTATTTATCTCCAAGTGGGAGATTGTTAGGATTGTGGAGCTAAAAGCTTCACTGATGCAGACACAGAGAAGGCCATTGGAGGGGTTGCTGAAGGTTGCTAAGCGTCAGAGCAATCGGCGTCGGTCTAATCAGCCGACGTCGGTAGGATAGTAAAGAGAAGCAACCGACGTCGATCAGATATCGACCGGCGTCAGTCACCTCCAGGCAGACAGGGACTGACGTCAGTCACCTGTGTGGTTTGGACTACGTTTATTACGGGCAGTTAGCCAATGAACCAGGTGTTTGCATGAAGAGATCTATTTTTAGACTGAGAATTGTGGATCTAATTATTGTTATTAGATGTCTAATTATTGTTTGATGAGATCTATATAATAGACTCATGGTTGTATTGGAAAAGTGGGCTAGTTTGAGTTGAGCAAAGTTTGCTCCTTCTGTGTGTGAGGTGAGCAAGGGTGTTCCTCCTAGTTCCACAGTAGTACCAGGCGTGTTGGTGCTAGTTTGGAGAGTTAGCTGGATTCTTCAGGAGTGTAGGATCTTGGTCACAGTTGCATGGCCTATATAGGAGATCTACATGGTAAGTAAGATTGTTGATCTGCAAGTGTATGTGTGTGCAAGGTCAAGGTTCATAGGTGAGCAGAACTGTTGTTTGATTTGCAGGTGTGCAAGATCATATAGACAGCAACACAACAGGGAGCAGTATCAGGCAAGATCTACTTGGAGTATAGGTGCGTACTCAGATAGAGCAAGACAAGAAGGCAAGGGAGTTCCTTCCATAAGTATGGTCTATTGAATTGTAGGTTGTTGCAGGTTCATGGGAGATCTACTTGAAGTACCTTGAGTACTTGTGGAGCATGTTGAGTGCTTGTGGAGTGCGTGGAGCACTTGTGTTGTGCATGGAGCACGGGAGGTGAACACCAACTCTGTATTTGAGTTGGGTGTTGGGACCTGTGAGAGGGAGAGCTTTGGGGAGAAGATTTACTGTTCACTTGAGGTGTGGGAAACCTCTGTAAGGTGGTGGAGAAGATGTGGGATATTCTCTATTGTATTCTTTTCTGTATAAAGTGTTAATACAAGTTGTGTATTGTCTCTCATATGCTGTGTTATTCTGAATTCTAGTTACTTGGTGAATCTGGTTATTTCTGCATATTATAGTTGCTTGGTATTTGGTAATCAATTGTATGCTTCCGGTGTTTCGCATCCTTGACAGAATAGAATTATAATTTCTTGTTTATTGTCTTTACCCTTTATGCCATAAGATTTGGTGAGCATTAGTTTAATCAGTATGTTTATTTAATAGATAATATTTCATGTTTATTAGTATAGTATATTGATTCATTTCATTATATTATAATACTTATCTAGGGTTATTACATTATGAAATTTTACTAGAGGCCTTGCAAAGCTCTCCTTTGTTATTATGTAGTAAGAGATCCTTAGTTAGGTTTAGTGGATCCATAATTGGTCATGACCTCAATATAAAAAATTATTGCTAAGTAGATTATTAATTGATTACCTTCTCTGAGCTTGGATATTACTGAGTAGGATAAGTTATAGATTTATCTTATTTTATTTGCAAACTTTTTAGTGAACTAGTGTGAATTTAACCCTTACAATTTTTAATTTTCATTTACAATCAACTGAATCAAACTTATCGATCCAATTTCATATTTTGTGTGTAGGTTTTTAAATTTGACAATCTTGTTGACCTAATTTATCATTTTATGCATAGTTTTTAAAACTTAATCAAGCATGTTGACCTAATTCTACTTTCTATGTATAGGGTTTCCAACTTCATTAAGCCTATCGACTTAGTTTAGTATGTTGTGCATAGGATTTTCAAATTTGTCAAACATGTCAACCCAATGTTACCTTCTACATGTAGATTTTAAATTCTCAAATAACTAGATAAAATCAATCAATACAGTCATTTTTCTACCTTATGTGACTAACTAAATCAATCTATTCAGTTTTATTCATTTTTACATTTTATTTTTTGCTAACTACATCAATCTGATTGATCTATATTTATTTTCATATTTTGTACTAGTGTTATTTAAACTAGATCAACTAACTTGATGATGTTAAATAATATTATTTTATACCTTTGAAATATCAAAAACTAACCTAGATGACCTAGTTAAAATAGCAATTCAACATCCTCAATAAAAGCTACTACATTATCCTGGTCAATTTTATCCTATCTACTAGGTTTAGTCTAACCAACTCAATATTTTCACACTATTAATTTATAAATAAATCTCATTTTCTCACCTTTTATTTAAAATTTAAATCCAAAACTAGTTTTACTAATTTTTCAATATTATAAAATCATACCTATATAGTCAACTAGGTTGATTGAATCGATCAAGTTTTATGCCTCTTTTCCACCAGGAAAACTAAGTCAACCTAATCTATATTTTTTTAAAACCTATTTTGAAAATAGACTACATCGACCAACTCAACTTCATTATGTCTTTTTTATCCAACTTGATCAACCTACTTGATCTTATACTATGTGTTTTACTTCTTAGCTTAAATAAACAAAATTAACTTACATTTGATATTAATTATAATAACCTTACTTTTCAATTGGATATTTGTTTATTTACTTTCAAAAAACTATAATTTGGATTTTTAAATATTGATTTTCACCTTTATTTTTCAAATTGTTTATATCTCAACAAGCACAAAATTAGTATATATACACTATTTTTATCCCTTTACTCACTAGATGGAAATAAAATGCAAATATTTGTGAATAAACTCAAGAATAGTTGTCCAAATCAAGTTCATTAATCCATATTATAACCTACTTTTATATATTCATTTAAAACATTTCTAATCTTAGGTTACTTAGATTTATAGTCTCTAGAGGATTGTGTTGTTATCGAGGAGGATCTATAAGTCTAGCTTATAGTTTATGACAACATAAATATCTTTTGTACTAATTTCCAACCTCCAATTCATCTATTTCAGTCAATTTATAGCTAAGTACATACTTATGTAGTTCATTGATATTTTTAGCATAATCAAATTAGGTCAATTATTGTACAAATTAGTGGTTGTATTTATTGCATATTTATTCCCTAATTTAATATTACATCCCTTTAACAACCTAGTGTTTAAACTCTATAAATCCCTTGAAAGTTAAATCATTTAGTGAACTTGACTTACTTTGAATATTGCCAAAACACTAGACCTAGATGATCTTGGGGTTTATATTCTTATTTTTCCTATTTCCATTTATTGTGCTAGTCTTTTCAGATTTCATATATTTTTTTATAGCAGCCATCTTTCATTTTATTTATTATATTCCTTCTTAAAAAAAATTATATCTTCCTTTAATAAGAAGTGTTAGGCTTAGTGGTAACCCTATTCAACATACCTATATTCCTTCCATTTGAACCTATATCATGGAAAAGGGACCAATTACAAACCCCCTCATTGATCCTTCACATCTTTATTATGTGTAATTCAATGACAATACATCTAAACATGAGCAATACAATCAAGTTTAAAATGATTCACAAGCTGGGACTCGAGATACATTCCCCCCAATTGATAGTGATAATATGATAGTCAATAGGGATGATATCTTATAAACTTCTAGAGATAGACTTCAATAACAGCTCCATGATCATGCATATAATTTTCAATTTATATTATATGTCAATAACATCACTTGATCAATATTATAACCCCACATATGATAATATTATTACACCTACTATGGGAGAAACTCATATGCTACAACTAACTACTATAATTAGGCAACCTTCACTAGTCGAAACACCTCTTATGGCTATTATGCATTCCTCTTCTCTATATGTACAATCCCTTATGCATGATATCCATGATCTATAGGCCAAGGTGTTACATCTTCAATAGGGTGCCACTAGACCATCTCATGCCTTGTATTCTCATGTTCTTCTAAATACACCTTTAGAACACAATATATCAGAAACTCATTTGCCATCCATATTTGTGTCACCCAATCTTACTTTGTATGATGTTAAGGGTAACCTAAAACATAATCTACAATATTTACATGTAGCATGTTTGGACTACATGTCCAATGATTAGATCCTCACTAAGTTATTCCCTCACAATTTTAAAGACTTTGTATTACAATGGTTCTATTATATTTCTAATCAATCCATCATAACATTAAATCCATTATGAGATATGCTTTTGGCATAATTTTCAATCAAAATCAATGATAAAGTTTCCTATGCTCAATTTTCTCAACTCAAATAAAAATCTAATGAGCCAGTAACTAAATATGTCTTATGATATAAAAATATATTAGCGAAAATGACTAGCCCCATGGTAGATAGGAAACTCTAGGAAAATTCAAATAGAATTTATTATTAGCATTAAATTAAGCTATTATATTCAATATGTTTCCATCATTCATAGAGCTACGCCATATATTTAATTAACAGGAAGTCAAGCTTCTCTCTATGGGCAAGTTAAAGTACACAACTGGATCACATAAAACTAATAAGATTTCTTATAAGCCTCCATATAAGTTGAGGCCCACTAAAAATAAGAGTCATAAAAACAAAATATTTAATGCAAATTTAGATCCACCTCATCTTATGGTTTTATCAACTCCTTTATGGAGACTTTTCACAAATCTTCCTAAATCAACAACACGTGTTCTTCAACAACTATAGGAATATAATTTCATATTATCTCTCCCTTCTTTTAAAGAGGTTAATATGAATAAGAATATTCTAAAAAGTTATGATTCTAATGCATTATGTAACTATCATAGGGTATTGGGCCATACTACAAATAAATTCATCAATCTATGACATAAGATACAAGATTTAATAGATGTTAATATCATTGATGTCAACACTCCTATAGATGCACCTAGACCACAACTAATGGAAGTGAAAGCATTGAAAATATTTTTAGATAAATTTCCAAAACATATAAATAATGATATATTAGTCACTTTAAATATTCATTATACTTATCAGGCACATCCACCACAAGCATCTATCATACACATACATTGAACACACACCCTCTTAGTAATATCATTGGTGTGTATCATACTACAATGCTAGATAAACCTCTCATCACTTTCTAAAAATAGGAGATGATCAATGATGACTCAAATTTATATGCACTCTTTGTATAACCTTACATTGATCATCATCCTATTTAGAGTGTCATGGTTGATAATGGGTCAAGCATTAACATGTATACTATCACACTTCTAAAACACTTGGGTTATTCAGAGTAGGACATTTCTTAGATAGATATAATTATCCATGGCTTCAATGGCCATGTTCAAAGCTCCATCATGGAGATATTACTACCATTATAGGTTTGTCCCACACACATGGCCACTAGATTGATAGTCATATCTAATGCCAACACATTTTATATGTTATTGGGTAGGCCTTGGATACAAAAACATCAGGATATCCCATCTATCATACACATATGTATCAAATATATACATGATAATAACAAGGTTATAGTTTAGGGCATTTCATATGAGTATCCTTTACTTATTCCACATCTAATTACACTATAGACACCATTTACCATTCTACACAGTTTTTATTAACACACTTCTGATATCAATTAAGCAGCTAGTGCAGGTGACGTCTACTCCTATAGCATTAGCACATACACATACTCTCCCATAGATAGAGAGAACCATATGTAAAATACATGTTTTGGATTATAGATAGCCTCTCCCTATCCCATTATCATTTAGATTAGTGTCACATCATAGAGCATCCACTTCATTTATATCCTATACTACCAGATGGGTTCCTAAGAGTCCAACAGTTCATAGGCTAGTTAGTCATCTTCAGAGATCCATAGCCCCACTCCATAATTATTTTTATCTATAGATAACTTAGTACATATAATTCGTTGATCTCAAATACCTCATCATGTAACATACATGATCACTATTCCTCTCTTTTACATAGGACACATTGATTACAAGTATCTTATAAGACTCATTAGTTATTAATACATATGATATATATGCTAGTATAGTTAGTTATATCATATATACATGCTTCACTTGTTCTCTTCAAGTGTTCAAATATTCTTAAAAGACTCAAGTCCATCCAATAGATCATTTTATACTATCTACCCATCAGCATCACATACATAGTTTCAACATTGATACATTTGCCCATTAAGGGAATCATACTACATAAATTTCAATTTACCAGGTTACATATTTATATAATATATATCATATATCATATATTTATAATTTATTATATCTTGATATTTATTATCCCATACTAAGATTTTTTGTTGGCTACCACTACTATAGACTCAGTTTATGTACATCTTTGCTCTTATACAAATTTGTACTTGTTGATAAATTTTGCCACCATTAGTCAAGGTTATTTATGTAAAAATTTTAGGAATAATCCATTCATGGAGTGAAGATTAAAATTAGGTATCCAAAACATCCTAAAACCTTCATCAAACCTAAACCATGCTTAAGAACAATAATTTTGTCAAATTTTGAAAAAAAAATATTTTATTCCTCTAACTATCTAATTATGAGATAACAAGGGAAATTTTAAAATGTTCATTTCATGAAAGATAAGAATATTTAGTTTTTATTGTCTTATATTAATATATTATCCCCTATTCCCTCAAAATTACATGCATTGGTTGTGGGTTATATGGCTTAACTTTATGAACAATTATTAAGAAGAAAAGGTGCTCTAAAACCCTTATTAAACCCCAATAGCTAAATTATAGGATATATGATATATTATATGGAATTAATAACATTAATACACATTAATAAATCAAAATTTAAGACAAATAATGGATAGAGGTAAATATATAGGTTGCAAAGTTTTAAGCATGCAAAAGAGACAGTCAAAAAAGGCATTTTTTGAGAGGTTTAAGTGATTATTTGAGCATATCCAATGATTGTAATGATTATAAAATATATTAAATGTATTAATTAAAAAATAATTAGGTATATAGGTCCCATAACACTCAATAAAATTGCTAAACTTAGACCTACAGGCATTCAAAAATGAAATTATGCAAACTAGGAAACCCCAAAAAGTACATATTTTGTGTTTTATTAAAGGAAATCTCTTGAAATTTTACATGGAGTGATGTTTTATAATTTTTATAAGTTATTTAATGTCATTAATTTACCTTAGGAGAGATAAAATTCCATACACAAGTCTGTTCATGAAGGAAATCAAGGTTTTTCACTATTTTACTCATAAATGGAGTTAGAAATGAGTGTTTCAGATCCTTCCAATGGAAAAAATGATTTTAGAGTGTGTATACATAATTTAAAGGTACAAATCCATGATTATAAAATTACAACCAATTCAAATATGCTCATACCAAAGAAAACCATTGCCAAGTCACCATGCGAGCAACAAGTAGACATTTTTGTGGTTTTTTGTTTGAGAGTTTGGTGAAGAATTTTAAAGATTTTAAAACTTTTATAGGTATTACCCATTTATACCTATCTAATTATCATATTATTACTATCTTTTTATTACTGTAAATAATTTTATATTCCTAAATACAAATCAAGGTTTCTTGAGGCTTAGAGAACACAAAAGAGCATTTTTAGAGGTTGTATGTGGAGTTTAGAGCTAAAAATGTGTTTATATGTATGTTCCACCATGGTGATGATTTTAATATACTATTTACACTAATTATATTTCCAAATAATTCAAATTCATCAATTTATAAGTTCTCATGGTATATTTATGATTTGTAAATAGGTAGTGTCCAAAACTACACCAATTACTCTATTTTTATAGATGCTTTATAAATTCTAAATTTAACATTAATTAAGTTAAAATTGGCATAATAATTAAAATTAACACTCAAAATTGATAATAAATTAAAATTATCAGCCATAAAGACAATATAGAAACTAGGGTTGATAACAGAGTTCACTTGAGCTTGGTTATGTCTTCGGTCCTGCTCAAAGGTAGAACTAATCATTTATTGATTAAAAATCACTTTGTAAATTATTTATCCCTAGTAGGGGTTCTTGATCTAAAAATAAATTTTTTGACATCCTTTGGCTCTGTCTATAAGATTTGGCTACTGGCTATGGCTACTAGCTTTGGTTATTGGCTATGGTTACTAGCTCTAACTACTGGATCTATATCTTGCTCTGACTTTGGCTCTACTTGTCTTTCACAAGTCTGATTTAATGTCTCTACCAAAATATTTCTATTCAATAAGTCTATCCCTATAATTGTTACTATAGCAGTGAGGGCATACAAACTTGATTACTCACTATGTAAAGGGATAAGCTTCATGATTTCTTACTTTTTGTGAAAAAGGACAAGCTATAACCTTTTTTACTCTTTATTATAAATATACATCTCACCAAATTATTTTTAATATCTCTCAATCAAAACCCTTTCTCTTCCTAGATGGATGCTTGGCTCCAAAACCTTAGAATGGAAGAGTTGTAATGCAAGTGAGAGTTTGTTTCTCAAATACTTGTAATGTAAGTGAGAGCTTTGAGTACTCTTAGAATTCTCTAAGAATGATTTTAAAAATGAGGTTCATGGGTTTATATAGTTTTTTAAAACCCGCCAATTATGGATTTCTTCATTATCCATCACCATGTACAAGCCTTTATTTAAGATTCTTAGCTTTATCTCCCAAAATGGGGTGTGGAAAGTTGATGAGGGCCAATGGGTATAACCACCCTTCATATATTTATCTTTGGATAAACCTCCCATGCATTAATATGGTAGATATGACAATTTTTATGGTAAATATCCCACATTTGTGGGGAAAGAGATATTCATGGAGTTAATCCCATTTTTCAAGCCTTAGGAAGTGGGATTTGTCTAAAATATTAGAGAATATTTTAAAACTATTGTATAAACTCCAAATGTGAGGATTTAATTGTTCCACATGTCAATAAAATATTAGACCATGTTCATGTCCAACCACCATGCATGCACATTATTTCCATGTTGCCTGAAAACTTTAATAGGCTATAACTTCTACATACATAGTTAATTTTTCAAACCGTAAATTGCATTGGAAAGCTCTTGATGAAATATTCACTATGAAAATAGTTTTATGGAAAATTTGAGACCATATAATTTTGTCACTATTGGAAATACTCTTGGATCACACCTCCCCACTAAAGAACTTTTGGTTCACCGAAATTCTACTTCTTCTCATAAATAAGTGAATGTATCACTTCTTCACCCTTCTAGCTTTTGTTTATGCTTGTCTTGGATGCATTTATCCTCTGGAGGATAATTATTGCAATCTCTTTGCTATTTAATATTAACACAAGGACAAAAAACTATGTTACATGTTAAGTGATGTTATAATATGTCATCACTTTTACATTTTTCTCTTTTTGGGGTTCTACATGCAACTTATGTATTGCCTTTTTGGGGGCCTTACATATAACACACATATTTTATAAAAAATACCCTTCTTTGGGTCTTATATGAAACATAAATGTTCTTAAAACATTACAATCATTACAAACATTTCCTGATTTGGGTATTTTACAAATGTGCATACAATGATTACATTGAAAGAACACACTTCAAAAATGGATGGCCACATACATCCATAACCAATAGTGCTTTAATTGAGTGATACCATAGAAGCACCTTTCATGTTGATGCCACTTTGTCTCCCTCTTGTAAGTACACCTTGATTCATGGGCATGCTAATGATTCCTATCAATATATGTACTATTGTCGTAACCCAAATTTCTTATTTTGGGATGCTCATGCATGCTTCTCAACTTGGATGGTTGCTCCATATTCATTTTCAATGAGTGATCTACATCCACACTTGCTCATATAAGTGGTTATTTTTCTTAATTATTATCAATAATAGAAATCAAATAAGTGAATTTAAAGTGTTTTTAAGTATATTAAATAAAACTTAGCTATGCAAAAATTATATATATTTCTTATCGATCCAATCTAATAGATGTTCCCTCTTGATGGAATCTTCTTTAGATAGGTGGGCTTCTTTATGGGTTACATTTAAATTAGAAAATTCATGATTTGTTACCTTTTTAATAGGAACATAAACCATACTATTATTACCATATGTAGGATGGCTTGATGGATGAAGTTTCCTACAAGTTTCAACCATGTGCCCATTCATATGATAATGAGTGCAATAGTTCTTTTTGTCTTTATTTTTGTATGAGGAAACATATTCATCATTTTTCACTTCTGGATTATGAAATTGATCTTTAGAACCTGCCTTGTTTTTCCCAAAAGGCAATAAATTATTCATAAAATATTTCCTCTTCCAATAATTATCCATATAATGATTACTTAACCCACAATAAGTACATGGGAAAACATTCCAAATTTTTTGTATGTCATAGCCATATTATTTAAACTAAAAGAGAACATAAATTTTTTTACAAGTACCATTGTGTTTAGTGTTATGATTTCTATAAGTACAAGGAGGTGGTATTGCATTAAATTTATTCTCTACTTTCTTACACACTTTATCATCACCCTATGGTTGTGTCACATTCCTCTGCATGGAAGAATTCAAAAAATCTATTGACATGAACACTTGGATATCAGAAGCTTGTCTTCCTTCAGTAGTTCTAGAACTCTCTCTAGTTTCCATTTCCACACTAGCATGACCCAAACCTAAAAAATGAGGTTGATTCTCTACCTATATTGGGTTTATCAAACCTTGGCCATTCTTACCAAGGCCTTTTACATCATATCCCATTTTAAATAGTAATCAAGATTCAACGCCTTTAGTGTGTTTTTTAAATGAACCAAAAGCATCATTACCTAAATCTAAATTGAAATGGGAGGAAGAAGAATTACATGGTGAATAACTTACAGTGCACTCATCAATCATGGTTTTTTCATCTAAATTGGAAGCTAAATCTTTCTTTGGCTCACCATAATACAATCTGATCAGGATTTCATCCTTGAATTCGAGCTCGAATCTCAAACATGCAATTTATTCTTTATGTGAATAGAGCTTGCATCTCAAGAAATCATTCTCTTCCTAGATTTTTTTTGATACTTTCCATCTCTTTTAGCCTATCTCTCTTCAAGGCTTTCCCCATGGTTTCCCTATAAACAACTTTTACTTCTAACACAATTGCAAACTACAAATAGGAGATAAAAAAAAGCCAATAAGTCTATAAATAACCCAACAGAATAGAATAATAAAAATAATTTAAAAACTCTATTTATAATTATATCATTCAATCAAAAATAATTCCAACATTCTAATTTCTCTGATACCAAACTTGATCTGTAAACAGGCAGTGTCTAAAACTACACCAATTGCTCTATTTTTAAGGATGCTTTATAAATTCTTAATTTCTCTTTAATTAACTTGAAATTAGCATAATAATTAAAATCAACATTAAAAAATAATAAAAACCAAAATCATTATCCATAAACACAATATGCAAACTAGGGTTGATAACAGAGTTCACCCAATCTGGGCTACATCTCTAGGTCCTACTCAAAGGTGGAATCGATTGATTATTGATGAAACATCACTTTATACATCAGTTATCCCTATTAAGGGTTCTCAATATATAAATAAATGTTTTGACATCCTCTATAATTAGATACTAGCTGTGGTTCTCACTTTGGCTCTATATATACTTGTCTTTCACAAGTCTGATTTAATGTCTCTACCAAAATAGGTCTATGTAATAACTCTAGGCCTGTAATTGCTACTCTAGAAGTGAAGACAAACAAACTTGCTTACTCATTATATAAATGGATAAGCTTCAAGATTTATTAATCTTTAAGTAAATGGCTAAGGTATAAACCTTTTTACTCTCTATTACAAATAAAGATCTCACCAAATTCTTCTGAATAGTTTTAAAGCAAAACCCTTTCTCTTCCTAGATGGATGCTTGGCTCTAAAACCTTGGAATGAAAGAGTTATAATACAAGTGAGAGATTATTTCTCAAATACTTATAATTTAAGTGATATTTTGGAGTGACCATGGAATTATCTTGGAATGAGTTTACAAATGAGGTTCATGAGTTTAGATAGTTTTTCAAAACCCACCAATTATAGATTTATTCATTATCCATCCTTATGTACAACCCTTTATTTAAGCTTCTTAGGCTTATCTCCCAAAATGGGGCATGGAAAAATTATGATGTTCAATGGTTAGAACAACCATTCATATATTTATCTTTGGATAAACCTCCCATGCATTTATTTTGGAGATATCCCAAATTTTATGGGAAATATCTCATATTTGTGGTGAAAGAGATATTCATGGAGTTAATCCCATTTCTCAAGCCTTAGAAAGTTGGATTAATCTAAAATCCTAGAGAATATTTTAGATATATTATGGACACTCAAAATTTCAGGACTTCATTGGTCTACATGTCAAGAATCTATTGGACCACATGCATGTCTAGTCACCATACCTGCACATTTTTTTTCCATTGCCTACAAACTTCAATAGGCCATAACTTCTGCATACGGAGTTTATTTTCAAATTGTATAATGCATTGAAAATATCTTGATGATATCTTTACTATGTAGATATTTTAAAGGAAAATTTGAGACCATATAATTTGGTCACTATTAGAAATCCTCCATGATCAATTCAAGAAGCTTATCAAACCACAAAAGATGAGCATATCTAAGCGGGACTAGTATAGAGAGTTGTGATTATCCATCAGCTAATGCACTTTAAAAAATGATATTTCAAGGATTTTCTAGCAACACAAAAATAAAATATCTCCACTTCTACTCCACCCTTGAAGAAGAAGATAATTAAAATCTCAATCAATGTATTAAAACCCTCAACAACCTTGCGTAATCAAACACATGATTCTCTTAACTATATGGAGATTAAGAATAGGTTAAGTGTTGGTTTTAAAAATTAACTAAAGGTTAATAATTAGTATCCATGCATGAGATAATAACTTATCTCTCCTTATATGCCCCATTTGAGCTAATTTTAGATAATTTCAAGTCAAACAACAAGAAGCTTTCAATCAACCCTAAAAAGGTGGAGATTCAAACATGCAAGAATGGAGAAGTGGAGTTGAAGTCTTGGTTAATTCAATCATCTCTTTTTTAATGGATTATATTCCTAAAACAATAAACATGCAATATATTTCCTAATATTCCCATTAAATCAAATTGGGGAAGTTAATAAGAATAATCATGCATGCAAAATGCAAACAAGATAGCTAAAGTCAATATTTAAGATAGAAGCAAGATAAGTAAATTCAAAATACAAAATGCAATGAATATAACTAAACTAAAAATTCAATATGCATGAAAGATCAAAATTAGTTCAATGATATATCAAAAGGATTTAATTAAATATGACCAAGATCTCTTTAATATTATAGACCATCAAAGCATGCATGATGACCTTTGACTTTTCAAAGCAATCAAACAAGATGATCTCTCTCACTTATATGTCATGTTATAAGAAGAGGAAATTAAACTCTTGTTTTTACTATTTCATGATTTGGAGTTTGATGTTTGATTTTAAGGTTGAGTTAGTAGCTAAGTTGAAGGAAGAGTGAACTATGACTAGGATGATGATACGTCTCTAGTTTGGAGCTACTTGTCTCCTCTCTCCTTTCTTCCTTTCTATATGTATATTAATTTTTTAGAGATTATGATCAGATTATTATTTTGTCTTACATAAACTCTACAAAAAATTTACTACATCACCTTTGAAGTAATAAAGAGCTAATTTTTCCTCAATTTTTAAGTTATTCACGAAGTTTATGTCTTGTGATCATTAATGTAACTTAGTGAATGATTATTTTTCCTACGTTTATATTTGAAATTTTCACATTTATTCATAAAATAATAATTTTTACAAGTCATATCAAGTGTTTAATTCTAATTTCTACCTAATCTAAAAGTGAATTCAACCATTGTTCATTTCTTTCAAGCTAGTGTAAGTGTTTGTCAAGACCTTTTCATGAAATACTAATGTAAGAACCATTATATCAAGATTAAGTTAATGTGTGAAAGTTATTTATATTCTAAATTATTTTTATTATAGGCATAATTTACCTTGACATTGTTTATCACCCTAATTTTTTAGTTTTATGTTCAATTTTAGCTTTAGTATTGTTCTTTTTACTCTTTGTTTAATCAAGAAATCACTAAATTAGAGATTTTAGAGAGAATTAGGTGAGTGTATCAAAGGTAAACATCCATATATATATATCAATATTATCTCTAAAATAAGGTCACCCATACCTTGAAGAGTTTCCATTATGTCAATAGGAGTGAGAACAAGTACACATTCTTGCATAAGGTGCACTTCTAAGTGATAATAGTTTCTAGAAATCCCAGTGGGACCATAGATAAAAATATTGATAAATATTAGTGATATTTTTAGAAATTTGTATCAAATAAATTACCTAAGTACTTAGTATCTAGTGACTCCAAATTATATACAATTGGTTTAAGCAGTCCAAATTCTTAAAGAACATCAATTGATATATATTTCAATAATCCATTTTATAAAAAAGCATCTTTTATACCTTCATATACTTCATATGAAGATGATAATATTTATGGATTCACCTCAAATATCCTATAATATCAATATATTAATATTTTCATGATATTTATCCCCCTTCCACCCCTAATCATGTTTCTAATCAGCCTTGGCAAAATCATGTTCTTTCTAATCAACCTCAAAAAAAGTGTGAGAGAGATAAGACTTGACTTTAAGAGGTAATGTATGGAGAGTGATAGGGAAGAAAAATAAAATAGGCATCAATAATATATTAAATAGTAGACCTATATACATTATTAAGATATAGAATCATTGAAGAGATACAACTAGACTACAAGAGAACAAATATAGAAGCTACCCATGAGAGTACAAAGAATTGAATCTAAAATCTTAAATAGGAGTCAAGAAGAACTAGAAACACTTAAAACTTCAAAAGAGTCTACTTGATTTAAAATTCCAAGTCTTAGGACTCATAATATTATAAAAGAGCCTATGATTATGCAAACTCCCCCCATTTTTCCTCAATATCCTCAATCAAAGATGTTTCTATGTTTTTTGAGCCCTCTTTCAAAGAATTATTAAATGAAACTATTACTTCAAAATCTCAAAGTCTTTTTAATACCAATTAAATCCCAAAGTCCATTCAATAACCAGCTCATCTTTACCTATATTCATATGCCATGAATGGAACCTCTTGCCCTCCCACCATCTCCCTTTTTGAAGGAGGACTTATTGTAAGAAAGGCAAAAGAATAACATCCAGGTGAAGAAGAAAATTAATCAAGAGATGATTATCAAGAGTTATGTTGGTCACATGAGATTTAATTTGACATAGGAAACCATGTTGTATCCCTTAAGGATAAAAATCAAATTACAACTACAACTGAGACTCAAGAAGTGTATCATGAAGATGTTTAAGATGACATGGTAGCAACTAATGAGATTGTAGTAGTGGTTTCACAAGGTAACATCTCTAAACATGAGCTAAATAAATATATATATAAAGATATAGTGGTTCCTAGTAAACCTCAAGAAATTACAAGTGAAGATAGAGAAGGTTTTGATGTAGAGTGGAAGCATTACCTTGATATATTGTAAGACATTAATAATCTTTGTAGGCTTACATCTCCTTGTGAAGACATTGATCAAGTGGTTTCCAAGTCTATAAAATATGTTCAAGAAGATGTTGATTAGATTATATCCCAATAAGAATCTAATGAAGCTATAGAGTAGTATTTGTATCTCCTTGAAGAGCTTGAATAATTTGCATCAGTTAACAATCAAGATGATATATCTAAATATGTCATAGAAAGCCAAGAACAGTGTTCTAGTGAGTCATTAAACATTGAAGTTGTATCTATTACTATGATTTATAATGTGGTTATATTGGAGAGATTTATTAGTGTTTAATATAAAAATGAGGTAAATATTGGACCATAAGAAGAGTTTATTTATATTGGAGATATGTTTGCTTCAGTTGATTCACTTGGAGACAAGCCAAATAGGTTGACAATCAGGTAAAGAGTTGATCCAACTAAAATGGAACTTAAATATTAGTTTTTTCCTCATATTTTACATTCACATGGAGAGGATCTAATATTTTTTTTCTTTTATCCAAGTGGATTTTGAATGTTTTACATAGTAGTTTTATATTTTTACTTTCCTCCAAGTGTTGTCTTGCATATTTTTTAGTTGGTAGTTATTTTAGTTTCTAATTCCTTAAGTGCTTATACACAAGTGTTGTATATTTTATAAGTAATTTTTAGTTTCATATTTATTAATATTTTAATGAATCCATATACCAATGGTTAAGGATATAATTAATAAGTGTTTAGTAAAGTTACCAAGAATGTTGATAAATTTTTCCACCATTAGTCAAGGTTGCTTATGTGCACGTTTTCAATAAGAATCCATTCATAGATTGAATATTCAAAAAATGTCTAAAAAATATCATAAAGGATTCATCCATCATAAACCATGATAAAAAACAACTCTCAAATCCAAATTTTGGCAAACTTATTTTTTATTCCTCTAACTAACTAGTTGAAAGATAGTAAGGGAAATTTTCAAATGTTCATTTCATGAATGAGAAGAATATTTGGTTTAAATGGTATTAGAGAAATATATTAACCCATATTACTTAAATATTACAAGAGTTATTTTTAGGAAAAGGGGTCTTAAATTTATGAACAATCGTTAATAAGAAAAGGTAAGCCCTTTTTAAATCCCAATATATTAGTTTTAAGAGACATGATTAAATTTTTGAGTTACTTGTAAAAAAAAAAGTGATGTTGAGATTTTATGGGGAATAAATAACCTTATTAAAATTTCCTCAATTAAAATTTTAATTCAAATAATTGAGAGAGGTAAAGGTAGAGGTTGTAGGGTTTTAAGCACGCAAGAGAGATAGTCAGAAATAGTATTTTTTTAGAGGTTTAAGTGATTGTTTGAGCATATCCAATGGTTATAATTATTATATTGGATATTATAGGTCATAATAAAAAATAATGAGGTTTTTATGCCACAAAAACTCAATAAAATGGTAAAATGTAAACCTATAGGCATTCAAAAATGAAATTGTATAACCTAAGAAACCCTAAAAAGTACGTATTTTGAGTTTTATTGAATTAAATCTCTTGAAATTCGACATGAAGGTTTATTTTTATGTATTTTAATATTTTAAAGTTTTTTAATGTATTTAATATACATGATTATATATAATATTCCTTTCACATGTCTTTTCATGAAGGAAATTAAGATTTTCACTATTTTGCTCACAAATGGAGTTAAAAATAAGTGTTTCAGATTCTTCCAATGGCACAAAATTAATTTGGAGTATGTATAATTAATTTAAACATATTAATCCATTATTTTACAATGGATATCACTTAAAAATAGGCTCATACCAGAAAAAATCTCTAAGTCATCCTGCAGGCAGCAAACAAGCACTTTTTGTGAATTTTTGTTTGGGAGTTTGGTGAAGAGGTTTTGAGATTTTAAAAATATTATAGTTATAAAACATTATAAATATATAATTAATATATTATAAATTATTTTTGAGTATTATAATTCATTTTATATGCCCAAATCTAAATCAAGGTTTCTTAAGGCCTGAAGAACACAAAATAGCATTTTTGGAGGTTGTATGTGGAGTTTGGAGATAAAAAATTATTTTAAGGATTGTTACATCATGTTGATAATTTTAAAGTAATATTTAAACTCATTATTTATTTAAATAACTCAAATTCATCAAGTTCCAAGTTCTCATGATGCATTCAAGAAGCTTATGAAACCACAAAAGATGAACATATCCAAGAGGTACTAGTATGGAGAGTTGTGATTATCCATCAGTTAATGCACTTTCAAAAATTATATTTCATAGAGTTTTAAATAAAATAAAAAACCAATATCTCCAATTATATGCCACCCTTGAGGAATAATATAATTAAAATCTCAATCAATGCATTAAAACCCTTAACAACCTTACCTAGTTAAACACATAATTCTCTTAGCTACCTGGAGATCAAGAAGAGGTTAATTTTTAGTTTTTAGAATGAATTAAAGGTTAGTAAGTAGTATCCACGAATGAAATAATACCTTATCTCACATTATATTCCCAATTTTAGCTAATTTTAGAAAAGGTCAAGTCAAACAACAAGAAGCTTTCAATCAAGCCTAGAAAGGTGCAGATTCAAACATGCAAGAATGGAAAAGTGGAGTTAAAGTATTGGTTAAGTAAATAAATCCTATTTTCATGTATTATAATATAAAAAGAATAAAAATTAAATCTCTCTCCTAATATTCCACTTAGAGAAATTTGGGGAAGTCACAAAAAAGAATCATGCATGCAAGATGCAAGCAAGATAGTTAAAATCAATCTTCAAGATACAAGCAATATAATTCAAGTCAAAATACAAGATGCAATGAGTATAAATAAATTAAAACTTAAAAATGCATGAAATATCAAAATAATCTTAATTAAATATTAAAATTAGTTATCTAAAGATGATCAAGATCTCTTCAAGATTGAAGACCATCAAATCATTCATGATGACCTTTGACTTTTCAAAGAAATCAAAAAATTGATCTCTCTCACTTATATGCCATATTCAAAGAATCATAAATTACAATAATTTATGTAATTTGTATGGATTTGGATTTTTATGTTTGATTTAAGGTTGAGTTAGTAGTTGAGTTTAAGGAAGAATGAAATATGAGTAGGATGATGACTCATCTCTAGTTTGGAGTTGTTTGCCTCCTCTCTCCTTGCTTCCTTTCTATATGTATATTCATTTTTAAGATATTATGATAAAATTATGCTTTTGGGTTATATAAAATTTACCAAAATTTGTACTACATCACCTTTGAAGTAATAAAGAGTTAATTTTACCTCCATTTTCAAGTTGTTCATGAAATGTATATCTTGTGATCATTGATGTAACTTAGTGAATGATTGTTTTTTATATGTCTATGTTTGAAATTTTAAATTTTATGCATAAAATAATAACTCTTTTAGGTAATATCAAGTGACTAAGTTTTATTTATACCTAATCTAAAAGTGAATTCATCTATTAGTGTGAGTGTTTGTCAAGGCCTTTGGGTGAAATACTAATGTAAGAGCCATTGTATGAAGATGAAGTGATTATGTGCAAGTTATTTAGATTCAAAAGTGTGTCAAGTATAGATATAATCTAACTTGACATTAGTCAATCACCCCAAAGTTTTAATTTTATATTCAATTTTAGCTTTAGTGTTTCTTCTTTTACCTTTTTCCTAGTTAAGAAATCGCCAAATTAGAGAGTTTAGAGAGAAGAAGGTGAGTATAATAAAGGGAACCATCCATTTGTCTGGATATTCTCTCCAACATAAGGTCACCCAAACCTTGAATAGTTTCCATTTTGTCAATAAGAGTGAGAAAAAGCACACATTCTTGCATAGGGTGAACTAATGTGTGATAATAGTACCACATATTCATGCATACTTTTACTCCTAAATTTCCTAGTTTAGATTTGATTGTGTCTCTTTGATTTTACATCTATTCAAGGTAATTTAAATATGTGATTATTAGATATAATCCACTTCCCTTCACTATATTTATGCTTTAGACATGTGCCCATGTCTTTGTGTGTTGTTTCTTGATCGTGTATGTGGACATTTGAACATATCTTTCCATGTGGCTCTAAGCCAACCTTATTTGATCTATGCATATGTGGACATTTGAACATGTCCTTTTATGTTTTCTCTTTATCATAATTAGTGACATGTGCCCATGTCCCTTGTATTTTAGCCCTTTGGTCTACTTTATGTGCATCATATGTTTATATGTATATTCTCATATATGTGTCATGGTCATGACATTTGTCTCTTGATTGTTGCACTTTCACTCATATTTTGATGCCATGAGGGACTTCATGCATCTACCCTTCCTCCTTTTTTACCTTTATGGACATCATTCCCCATCCCCCCAAGTAGATTGCATATATTACTACTCAAATTTACTATTCATACACTTGCTTACATTATTATATCTATCTTGAAAACCTTGTGAATGTTAGATACAACATACATCATACATTACCAACTTATGATCAGATTATATTACATTATAATGTCATGTATACCTGTTATATTAGTTTATTACACAAATATCATATATGTTTAGGATAATGCATAGGTTGTAGAACTTTTATTTTGAAGATAATTATTACGTAGGTTTAACAAATCCCCTTAAATGAGGGGGAATTCATAGGTGTTTGCCACAGAGATCAAGCCATATATGCATACTTAAAATATAGTTTTCAATGTAAAAACACAAATCATAGATCTTAGAATTAGGAAAACATAGTGGAAAATAGTAAGACATATATTAGTTTTAGTTTGGCATAGAAAAGCACATAAGGACACTAGCTTGGCCTAGTGGACACTAGCACAGTACAATACTATCCAAGGGACCACACTACTATATATCAGATATATAAATAGGAAAATATAGATTAGATAGAAAGGTATGGGAATTATAGTTTAGGTTTGTATAGTATCAATCATATATTATCAGTTATGATCAATTTATTTTTAGTTTTGACATAGAATCATACTAGTTTACTCAGATTGGGGGCATCATGCATGACATGATCACTCCCATTTTAGTTTTAGATATGCTCAAATACATATTACTATAGATTAATCTAGAATCTATATGCATAGATATCAGAATCGGGGGCATGTGTGTGGTACATTATTTCTATTTTCTCACTTATGCACCAATTGATCAAATGGAATGGCAAACTTCATGTTATTTTTCACATTATTAATCTAAACACCATTTGCATAATTTTTACACCATATTGATGCCTTACTCCATCTACAGATGTTGGCATTATTGAGTAGTCCATGAGCTACATACCCAAGTGCCTGAGAGGCCCTTGAGCTATTTTACATTTCATAGTTTCTAAGTGGCCCCAGAACCATCCTACATAGTTTCAATTACATCACACAACTCCAATTCTATTATGTAATTTTAGTTATAGATGCATTTACTAAAAATGGGTAGGAAGTGATAGATTCATATCCTACTTGAGTTCTTGAGCCACCTACATGAGAGGGTTGGGCAATCCATCAGTCTAATCTAATTTATTCATAGTTCATGATCCACCAAGCAAGGGTGAGCAATGATGGAATCAAAAATGGATTGAGTTTATGAGCTACCTACACATGGGGATTGAGAAAACCATTAGCTCAATACAAGTTATTCACCATTTGATCACTAGTTACACACACATATAGGATGTCTCCAAGTTTTTTCATTGGTTTATGTACCTAACGACATGTATTTATTCATTTCCTCTCTTTCCCTTTCTTATCTCTTTATTTAATTTTGTCTTTGATTTGATATTTATTAAGTAGGGACTAATTCATTCATGTTTCATTTGTTGGACATGTAATGGAGCATGTTTCTTATACTCAGATCTATATTCAAGCTCTTTGCCTCTTAGGTAAGTCCAGGTACACGTATTTTTCCTTTATCTTAGTCATTTCACTTTTTTATATTTATAGAATAAATGAGGGAAAATGTAGTCATATAAAATATCACTTGAGTGTAATGAGTGTTATACCCCTCTCAGGTTCTTCAATGAGTTCTCGATGATGTGTTGTTATGTGGATGACTAATGTGTCGAGTATGTCATTGAGCTCAACGTGTGAGCAAGATGTATTATAGCTAGTGGTTAATTTTATTTCAGCCACCTTGTTGTGTTGTCTTATAATAAAGTACATTATATCTCATGTAGAACCACCTTGAGCTATGTGTGTTGATGCTTGCAATAATTCATATTTTTGCATGTTGGTCACTTATGCTTTCTATGGGTTTTCTTGTCGATGTGTTACTTTTGACAATTTTACCTTGTTAAGAATGTATATGTGTTTATTCTAATAGCTTGATTGAACCCATCATAGAGTCATGTTATGTTGAATTGGTCTCAAGTAGTCAACTTATATCATTCTTGGTGTTCAACAATGTATATACTTTAAGATGGGAATAATAACAATGTTGTTGAGCTCAAGAAACATTTATTAATAAATGTAAATAAGTTTGTAAATAATTGCATACTGATATAAAAAGATATTAAAATAATATTTTTAAAAATAAGTGGATTAAATAAATAAATGCACTTATTATTCATACTCTAAAATAAATAAATAAATTATCTTGGATAATGTCATCTCAATTTATGTACAAATTAAAATACACATTTTAGTAAACATATTTTTATGTTAATAATAGTTAAATAATATTACTGGTTGGATAATACAATTAATATCATATGTTACTTATTTTTTCAAGGTAATAATAAATCTAATGGAATAAAAATAAATTAAATTAATGATGATGACAAACCCATTAGTGTATTAATAAAAAAAAATTAAAAATAAAAGAAAATAAAATAGTGAAACCCTAACCTTAAAAGAAAATAATAAAATAAAACAAGCATCTCTTTCATTTAAGAGCTAACAAAAAAGGGAGAGGGTCATTTGAAGATTGGAAAAGGGAGAAGAGGAAGAGACATTGAGGAGAAATAAGAGAGATGGAGGAGAAAGGAGAATGGAATGGAGCTTCAAGCAAGCAAGAGATTCTCCTCTTCCAAACTTTGTTATTTTTCAAAATGAATAAATAAATAGAAATAAGGAAGGTGTCTTGAAATGATTTGTTTTCATAATAATAATAATAATAATAATAATAATAATAATAATAATAATAATTAAAATTATTATTATTATTATTATTATTATTATTATTATTATTATTATTATTATTATAATACAAACTCTAGACTTATGGAAATCTCCCAATCTATCTCTTTTACCTTGTAGAATAAATATAACCAATTCTTGTTATCATTTTACATGTTTTATATATATGTGTGTGTATGTGTATGTGTATGTGTATGTGTATGTGTATGTGTATGTATATGTATATGTATGATTTTAAAATATATTAAGGTTGCTAGTTAGGGATTCATTCTAATATATATATATATATATATATATATATATATATATATATATATATATATATATATATATATATATATATATATATATATATATATAATATTAGAATGAATCCCTAACTAGCAACCTTAATATATTTTAAAATCATACATATACATATACATACACATACACATACACATACACATACACATACACATACACATACACATACACATACACATACACATACACATACACATAAACATACACACACATATATATATAAAACATGTAAAATGATAACAAGAATTGGTTATATTTATTCTACAAGGTAAAAGAGATAGATTGGGAGATTTCCAAAAGTCTAGAGTTTGTATAATAATAATAATATTAATAATAATAATAATAATAATAATAATAATAATAATAATAATAATAAGGTTAAAATATATGTGTATGTGTATGTGTATGTGTATGTGTATGTATATGTATATGTATATGTATGATTTTAAAATATATTAAGGTTGCTAGTTAGGGATTCATTCTAATATTATATATATATATATATATATATATATATATATATATATATATCCAATTGTTAAATTAGTTGTATTTAAAAATGTAAAAAATAATAATAATTAAATTAAATTAAAAAATTATGGAATTAAAATACTGTATGTTATATTTAAAAAAAAAATAGGAGAGGGGGGGGGGGGTTGTGCCATCCTAGCCCCCTACTATAAGAGAGAGAAAAAAAATTATATTTATGATGCGTTGATGGATCATTATTTATATAATAAGGTGGTGGATGAGATTTTTTGGTGGACTCATAATGGAATTTATAAGTCACAAGCATGTCATAATTGTGGAGAGGAAATAATGAATGCACTTAAAACATATTGAGTTAATTCCCATGTTACTCCTTGAAGAGGAATGCATTTATGGATGCATGGGAAATAAAATTTTATTTATGAAGACTTTTGGTTGGTTTTTAATTTTAAAATAAAAAGGAAAAGAAAAAGAAGTATAAATGTAAATGAAATTACAAAAATATAAAATAATAAAATAAAGGAATATATAAAAGAAAATAAAAGAATATATAGTCAAAGTAAATCATTGTAATAATATATATGATATAAATATTGATGTTATTTATAATCATTAACACTAGAAATATATATAGATATATTTGTATATACATATTTAAAATTAAAAAAAATGAATTTATAAATTTAGGCATATAAAAATATGCATAATTGTTCTTTTTACTATATTTAATAAAATAATATTTTATATTTCTATTAAATGAAATATCTATTAATATAGAGAGATAAATTAAATAACATGTTATTTTAGAGGAGTGTATATTTAATATTAAATGGATACACACACACACACACACACACACACACACACACACACACACACACACACACACACACACACACACACACACACACACACACACACACATATTTAATTTTGGGATTCATGTAGAGTTTACATTTGTAAGTATATTGTCAATTCCGCTCCATGATATTGATCGAGTTTAGATTTGAAAGTGTATACACATATATAATTTAAAAAAAAAACATCTTTAGTTGTAGAGTGGAGAAAATCATGTGGAAGCATAGCAGTACATATGTAATAAAGAATAATTATTTTGTTATGAGGTCATGTTATGGGATAGAAACACCTATTCGCATTGTGTAAAGAATTTGATATTGGATCATCCTTAAGTAACATTGGAAATGAATTTAACCTTTGAGGAATTTATAAGTTTTATTTTTATTGCTAACCATATAAGTACATATAGTTTAGTAATAATACATTGTTTTAGTTTTGATGGTTTTGTTCACTTCACGGAACCTTGAATATAGTGTTAAGACTAGGTTTCACCCTAATGAACATATAAATGATTTGATACTACTTTTCCACAATGATAATTTTATGAACATAATTTGACTTTAATATTAGTAATATTCCTATTGACATCATACCTGATGGGTGTTAGGAAAATAACTAGTTATACACTGTATAAGAATGCCAGTTTTGTTTGCCTAACCCAAAGGAAATGTGTAGAACTATGAATGGGTAAGTTATTATTATTATTAGTGTAATAATAATCAAAGTCATTAGATGTTGGAGTAGATTTTGGGTGCTAGAAAGTTTTATTCCATGATGATGTTATTGTAATATATATTTATTTTTTCTTTCTTTGAGCAACTTACTGAATTGTTATATATATGTTGTTATTAGTCACTAGTTTTAACATTTAAAATTGTCTATTAATTTGAAAAAGTGAAGTGGTTTAGGGAGTAGAAATCTCTTGCTCAATGTAAGTTGATCCCTTCTATTTGACTAATTTTATAGTGTAGGTTGAGGAGATCTAGTACAATAGACTGTAGGGTTATTTTGTAATGTTGTTAGATAACATTGTTTAGTAGATTACGTTGTTGTATTGTATTAATTCCTACCTAAAATATTGCAAAGAAACTTATTGTAAACCACATGGGAAAAGGTTATAGGCCTTGTTTGTAATCATAAACTTTTAATTTTACAATGATTTCTTTAGTATGTTTTGCATTAATTCTAAATGAATTATTTAAACTTGTAATACTATCTTGATATCGTATATAGTTTATGATTGTTGTGTTTCTACAAATGAGTCCTTTATTATTCGGCTACTTGATAGTATATTGAATTGTAGAGGTTATGGATTATATCAAGGTGTCAAGAAATTCAAGAATTAGTGTGTTTATGTAAGATTGAATTTATATATATATATATATATATATTTTATCACCTCTTTGAAGTAAATATAAGTTACTACAATAATAAGAATGCAACTTGTTAACTTTTTTAATGATAACTTAAAAAAAAATACTATGCTTGTTGTGTACTCATAATTAATAATGAATCAATAGAGGGTTTTAATATTGTAAAATATATTCACTTAAATTTTTTAATTCTTAATAAATGAATCAAGTTAATAAGTTAATTAAATCAATCTTGTGACAAATATATTAATGTATAATCCATTATTAGTCAACAAAACTATTAGCAAGTATTCCACCTTTATAAGCACAACCTAATGGTACTAACCACTTGTTGAAAATAAATGAAGGTGGCCTTAATAATTCAATCATGATCATATTCAAAATATCAAATTATTTCACAATATAAACATTCTAATTCACAATTTGTTTTTCAAATGGTAAAAGAATTTTTGTGAGTTATAACCTATAGTTTTCCTTTGGAAAATGAATTTTAAAAATTTATAAAGTGGTCTAAATTAGGATCTAAGTCTCAATCTCAAAACTCACTAGTTAAGAGAATTAGATTCTGGTATCGTATTAATTTTTAGCTCAACCAAGCCAAACTGCTACCTCAATTTTAAAAATCTTTTACAAAAGAAATATTTCTACCTTGTTGAATTCCTTACAAAGACACTCTGGAATTGACCTCAAATAAATTGTTATAATTTGGTTTCTTCGAAAATGAAGATTGATTAATATTGTGTTTATCTTGATATCAACCCAGGAGTTTTTGGTTTTGAATTTTATTGTCATTTTCTATTTTTTATCTCTTCTTCAAACCAAAATTATTCAAAAAACTTGTTGATGTTTAGATTTAGTTTGTGAAGTTGCTTCGAAAAGGATATGGAATAATTTGCCCTGTGTAACATTTATTAAATATGCAAATTGTAACCTCTCCTTTTGAGTCTCATATTGAATATTATCTTTTATACTTGGTTTTTGGATCCATTTATTATTTTTAGTAAGTCCTTGTACCCCATTCATGAGTAGTTTCTTGAGAGAATAAAATTTCTATTGTTAATTCTAGTTTGGTTTAGACTTTTCATTTCACATTTTTATTAAATTAGGTCTATTTTATGACTCATATGAGTGGTCCTAAACTTAAATAAATTAATTACAACTTTGGTTTAAATTTTAATATTTATGACATATTTTATACAAGTTATTTTGTGAGGCTATGGTGTGTTTGTGCTTTTGTAATTTTCAGCATTACAATCTTATCTTAATTAACCATTCTCTATTTTTATTATTTTGATACCATTATATGTTGGTTTGCATGTTAATATACATCCTAATTATGATATTAGTTTCCTTTTTTAACATTTGGGATTGTGAAAAGGGTAATCCAACTTCACTAGGTTTAATTAATCCTTCTATTATGGAATCTGAGTTGTGGACCTACAGTGTTGGCTTGTAGTTATTAAATACATTTAAATATGTGAATTATAATTTAGTGTGTTCTTTGTTACCACAAGAGGTTGAGGTGTAATTATAGTGTGATATGATTAGAACATGTTTTAGAATTTAACCATGTTGTTGCAAGTGTTATTTACCAATCATTGTTCCTTTTCTATCTATGTTATTACTGATTCTTCTATATTTATTAGTAGTAGTGTGTTTGAGTGAAACATAAAAAAAATGGTATGGTTTTATGTGTGATTGAGATGTAAATTTTGGTCATTATAATGAGTGTCACTTGAGACCATCCTATCCCTAGCTTAGCCCCAGACCTACGTTATAGTTTATTTTGATCCTTATCTAGCTTTCATGCAGATCTAACTCATCCCTAAATGTACCAAGAGAAGTCCTAGACCATCTTCTAGGCATCTAAGCCCCTAGTGCACCATATTTTATCAATTACACACTAACACACCCTTTGGACACTAGTGCACCATGTTAGTGACCAAGGGACCACACTTTTATCCTTTAGCTCTTTCCTCCTCCAATAGACATATTTCCAATTTTTAATACATGTTAGGTTCATCCTAGACCTTTTCCATATTTTGACAATAATCGGGTCAATATATATACAATACTTTTATCACTTTAGTCATTATATGTAAATTAGATGCAAATACTCATGGACAAACTCAAAAACATTTGCGCAAATCAATGTCATTAATCCCTATTCTTTCCTAATTATGCATATAGTTATCTACAACATTCCTAGGCTTAGATTACTCAAACTATAGTCTCAACCACACTCAATATGGCACTCATACTAACATTCACTTACATTTACACTAAACACTTAAGTGGGATAACTACATTAGGCTTGATCCCCTTTCAAGGTAGTAATATGTAGGCAAATATCAACACAATGGAATGTTGAGGTCACTTCCAACTTATCTAACTAACATCACACTCTTTATAATTATGTTCCTCAAATACCTTAACAACATGGAGATCTACGGTTTCACTCCTTAATTAGTGAAGAATAAGGCACAAGCAGCGAATCAGGTTTCATCTTCACAGGCATAGACATCTTAAACTCAAAAAAATACATATCCAAAAGCTCATAGTCACTACCTATGAAGGACATTATCATGCCCATGAGGACACTATCATAATGTGTTATTGTCTAGAGGACTATGCTACTATCCAAGAGGAGATTTGAGTCCATATTTTAATTTATGACACCTTAAATATATTTTGTACCAATTTTCATATTTCAATTCATTTATCTCAATTAATTTCCATCTAAGTACACACTTATGTAGTTCATTATTATTTTCAGAATAATCAAATTAGATCAATTATTGAAAAACTAGTGGTTGTATTCATTTCATACTTATTTTGTGTTTTAATATTCCATCCCTTTAACAACCTAGAGTTTTAAACTCCATAAATCCATTAAAATTTAAACCAAGAACTAACCCATTTTACACATTTCATGATAATACCCTATCTACACTTCCTTATTATACCATTGGATCAATAGATACTATCATAACAAATAATATCATAGGGAATCCTCCTATAGGATACAATCATATCCCTAATTTTAATAATGTTCCTCCTTCCAACACTAATAATCAAACTCTTCTACCACCTCTTAACACTTGCAACCAAAATAGAACAATCAACACTACTCAAATTCTTTCTTAAATGGTTCAACAAATGAATGTTATGCAAATAGTTAATAGTTACCAAATGATGCAAATTTAGTATCACATATTAAAAATGGTTAATCAACTTCCTCTTATCTTGCCTCAAAATAACCAAAAAAAATTTCTTCCTCATCTTAGAGATGTCAATGGGAATATAATTATTCAACTTCTTATGCATAATAAGATGCTTCAAAACCTTTAAAATGAACCTTTAACTCCTTTCATAGTATCCATAAATATGGGAAATATATCTCCAACTATTCAATATAATGGAGCTAAATACTCTACTTATTTATTTAAGAATTTGGTAATCTCTATAAGGAATGGGTCCAAACAAACACTTTTACTACTACTAAAATTTTATTCAAAACATTCACAAGAGATGTTTTAGAATGGTATAATCAATTATCTCAACATTATATCTCAAAATTAGAATATTTGATTAATCATTTAGTTAAATAATTTCAATAAAATGATTTACCATAAAATTGTCTTAGTCATTTTATAAATGCTAGGCAATTACCTTTAGAATCCACACATACCTTCATCAAATGGTGGAAATCATTAAATCATAAATAATATCATAACATGACTGATGATAATTTATTTAAATTATTTGTCACTGTCTTAACACCTTCCCTTCAATATAAGGTTCAATTTTTTCTCCATAAACTTTAAATGAAGCATTTGATCAAGTTAAAAGACAAAATTTCTTTATGAAATAATTGGAGCCAACCTATAGCTCAACGAAGGAATCTTTCCAAACTTTAACTAATGAAATCACAAGTATTACTCCTCAAGTGAAAGTAGGAGTAGTCAAAATAGATAATCAAATTGTTTCCCACCCACCATTAATGGTACCACAAATGGGGTAGTTATTATCTCTATCGAAACCCTTCATTTAAAATAATAACACCTCCATCATGGTATGACCCTAATAAATTATATTTGATTCATGCTAATATTGATCATTCTCTTGAAACATGTTGTGGAATTATTAAATTTTCAATCTATTTTATGTTAGGTGACACATTTGACCATGATGTTATGATCAAATTATGACATCATGATTATCTCAAAAAATTTCAAAAGAAACAGGTTACTAAACCAATACCTTCAAAACCTCAAAAATTATTTTCTAGTTCTAACATAGAACATTCAAATGAGAATATTTATGCAATTGATGTCTATTATGACCAATATTACACCAATTATTTATATTTGAATGCATCTAAAGTTAACTATAGATATAAACTTGCTCACAAAGATGATGTCACTAAACCTAAGAAATCCTCTACTGATGAGCAATTGCTTAAATATAATACAATTACTATTCCCACATCTTCCAAACCAAGTGATGAATCATTTTCATAACCATAAACCCAACCTAACTCTATTGTACCTATGAAAAATATCGTACCTCATAAACCTCATGTTCATTTTTCATCCTCTAAACCACATTGGAATTTTTTGGAAGAACTTAATTCAATGCATTATAAAATTTCCCTTATGGAATTAGTTTAAACTTCTCCCTAGCATCATAAATTCTTTATGAAATAATTAGAAAACATTAAAGAACCATAATATCATGATTCAAAAATTCCTTCTAATGCTCATCCACTTACAAAATTCCACACAAATGAAACAATCTCCACATCCTCAAAACCATCCATATAATTTTTTGAAGAGGATATGATTAATGATGATATTCTATTTGAAGCAGATGATCCATATCTATTTATTAAAATAGGGATCAACAATAACCTCAGTTGAAAAAAATTATTAGATGAAGGATCAAGAATTAATGTTGCATCTCTTTGGTTAATTCAACAAATCATATACTCAGAATAAAATCTCAAATAAACATGCCTCATATTTTGAGGATTTGATAAAACCAATCAAAAATCACTTGGTTACATTTGGATCCCACTTACCATTGGACCCAAGTCAATTCACACTAAGCTTATGGTTCTTGATCTCCCCTTATCTTACAACATACTCCTTGGTTGCCCATGGACACACTATATGCATGTCATTGCTTCTTCAAGTAGTCAATGTATCAAATTCATACATAATGGAAAACACAAAAAAATGAAGTTGATTCCTATCCATGAGTATTCAACTACTAAATCATAAATCTTAATATTATATTTTGACTATTTATCATATCAATAGTCCACCTCCACCTAAATTTGTTAACATGCATTCTGAACTACATGTGACTCACACCAATTTAGATGATGATGAACCAAATGAGTTGAATAATACTTGTAATACCACTTTATTACCTCCTTATTTATAAAAATGTCTCCCTCCATATTTACTAACACATGATCATACCATCCCCTTACTTGATGATACTACTGATACTCCTCCTCCATGCAATGCATATGAATCCTCTTATATAGAAGATGCTTTCATTTCTAATGAATATGGAGTGGTAAAACTATTTTTAGATCCTTTAAATATGTATCCTCAAAAATTTAGCAACATAGGTGTTTCCACCACTAATTCTCTTATGAAAAATGATTCATGCATTATTTCTCACACCTATGATGATAATTATATCATGGCCCAAGCCCAATCATGATATTTAGATGTACAACATTATCAAAAGACATTATAAAAAATACATGCCTTCTATTGGGTGAATATTTTGTCGGCCAGCTAACTGGTGACCAAAATAGTTCCTATCATTACAACATAGGGAGATTGGTAGTCCAATGTTGCAGGTTTACCATATCCAAAGGGGACAAATCTCTCCTCTCATCAAGGGGAGGTTCCCTATTAAATATGTGGTAGATATATACTATATATATGTAGAAAGTAAGACACAAGGGTGGGATAAACCATCCATCTCTCTTCTTTTAGAGATGATGCTAATAAACAAAGGAGAAATACTGGGTGATGGGGAAGGTGCTTCTCTTCTTTCAGAAGCAACTTTCAGCCAATAGCGAGATTCCTTCCTAAATAGTAGAAATCCTGGTGAAGCAACAAAACACACTTCTCTTCTTTCAGAAGTGCTTGTTCTTGCAAATAGTAGGACTCTTTTTTGGTAGAAAATAACTGGTAACAGGGGTGCTGAGTGACCAGCAACCTAAGAGAGAAAGACATGAAGAACAATGGGGGCACAAAGTCATCCAAAGGCTCTTTACACAGGAAAGGAAAATACAAACACACTGAAGGTACTTATGGGGGCACAAAGTCTCTCCATAGTGGGCCTTTAGGACACCTTCCTGATCACCTCCACTAGTTTTACTTACCAAATTAAATGAATAAGGACACCTCTAGATGACAAGTCAGAATAGCACAAAGTCTGGAAAAACCTACTTTCTGATTCAAATAAGAAGGAAAATGAAATTACAACATGAGCTCAAAGTCTCAGTAATGCCTTTCAAAATGGGCAGAGTTTCACTTCACGGTAAGGAGAAGATCTCCCATGTAATAAATGAGAGATTACAGTATATAGTACTCCAAGAAAGACTTGGGTGCTTTTTTTCCATAGAATGGCCCATGATGTGCATTCAATGCCTTGAATGCCTTTTCAGGTTCATCAAAGGATTACATTGAAAATAGGGTAGCTATCTTAACTATGGCATGCCATTTCATCTAACATGTCTCTTCCTTGGTATGGACTGTCTAGTCCTTTCTCTGATGTTTGCACAGCTATCCAATTCACCATTACTTCATGGAAGAAATAAATAGGCTTGCATCCTTAGATTTGTGTGCTCATAAGTTTACTCGATCCACTGTTTCACCTACTAAAAATAACTCTTTTGAAGATATTTATGATACTTTGGTCTCACTCCTCTCTTCACTGCTTAAGCACTTATTTGCTCTTTAGTTGAACCATCGCTTTAATTAAACTTGCCTTTGGAATCATCCATGTTGCTTCTTTGTCCTTTATAGCCCTTCTTGTCTAAGTATTTGGGGGGTCCTTTATGCGTCTTTGACAAGTGGCAAGTTCCACTGTTATGAAACTCATTAGAAACTTACATAAAATGGGATCCACAACATGTCTTACCTAAGCAACTTCAAAAGGGGAACGCAGATGCAAACATTTGTCACATTCCACTGAGTCATAACAAGACATGTGACATATTTTGGTTAAATTACAGAAGCTTTAGAAACCTTTTGAGAGTCTTGTAGAAGATGACACATGGTGGCCTCCACTCTACTTTATAATGGACATGTGGTGGCTTCCACTGCACTTTGTCTTTTTCCATCAGGTGCTTTTTCATGGGATTTTCTCTTTAGTTGGGATTTTCCTTTTCTTTCTTTAGGTTCATTTTTCTAAAGGAGTTCACTTTGTCTATTTTTGCTCGATACCCTCCATAAGGGTTCTTGGCCTTGGTTCACCATCCTCTGCAAGGGCACTTGTTCCTTTGGCTTTGGGGTAGCCCCTTGAACCTACTGATTGAACTAACTTTGGTTCAATAGTTCAATGGTTCAATCAGTTCATTCTTCATTATTTGGCTAAGTCCTTTATTCTTTTGCACCAAGTGCATTGAACCAACTTGGTCGTTAAACCCATTGAACCTTTGAACCAAAGTGGTTCAAAGTTCAATGGTTCAAGCTTATGTCTTTTGTCATTTGCCAATTGAAATCCTTTGATTGAACCAAGGTGCTAAACCAATCATGGAAATGACTAAGTGTTTGAAACATGTTCTTTTGAGAGCTTGTTTCTTTCCTATAGATTCAGTAGATTTTTGAGAAAGCTTTAAAAAATGAAGAACCTAAATGCTCAGAATAACTTTTGAAAGGGGAAGAGAGGATTTTGATCTGTAGGACCAAAATAGTTCTATTGTTGTCCCAAAAATGAGTGATATTTTTAGGGGACAAGAGCTGGCTCTAGTTGGGGAACTTCCTTCAGCTAAAAACTTGGAATAGCTAAGGGGAGTAGAAACTAGAATCTCTAGTGCCTTGAAGTGTGCCATTGGGCTACGGAGTCATGCTACCAAAAAAGAAAGGCTCCACAAAATGAAAGTGAAGAGCACAAAATAGAACTAAAGACTATACAAATATACATATGTACAGGTGATCATATTTGATGCCTCAAGATTTGAAGTGCTTCAGATGTCACCCACTGTGAGACAGTGAAAATGGTGTGCCATCCTGATAAACCAATAGGAAACCATTCTGTCACCAGAAATGGTGATGAGTGAATGGAGCTCTCCACCAGGAAACCAATTTTCTACATCTTCCTCTTGGCTCTTTCTTCTTCTTGCCCCATGGCAGGATGTGGTCTTCAAACTAAAAACCATAACTCCTTGCTCTCTTTATGAAGAGTTCCTTTAACTGACTTTAGAATACAGCGGTATGGTTCACCATCATAACTTGTTGTTTTACTAGTTCAGTCTAGCACATGCTTTGATTATCAGCATCAAATTCCTAACAAACCATTAGCTCAACATATCCTTTGGTGTGAAGGAGTTTGACTCTTCATCCTAAGCAGTCTCCAATTTGAGCAACAGAGGTCTACATCTAGCTGTGGAAGAATTGCTGCCATCAGATTCCAGGATCCAAGCATCATCAGAAGCTAATATTCTATTAGATTTCTCTTCATCAGAGATAGAAGATCCTTCTTGATTTGTACTATACCCTACCAATTCTTTTGATGCCTGATTTGGATCAAATCCTAGATTGCTAGCCACGGGACTTTAGTTAGCTAAGACATGAGCATCCTCTATGGTCAAGGAATAATTACCCCTGCTTAAAGGCTCAAACAAAATTTGAGTAGCAAGGGCTGAAATTTGGGTGACCATAATCTTTGCCTTAGACAGGTCCACACCTAGCTCTTCACCAATGTTTAATTGCTCAAGAATGGCTTGCAGGGATCCAAACTCAGTGGTTTGAATTTTGGATTTCTTGACATGATCAACTATGTCAAATGATTGAGATGGAATTGGAAGAGAGGATGGTATTTCATCCTTTTGGTTTTTGGGAGGGGTGGGAGGACTGATATGTGATTTTGAATTAAAAGGTACAGAGATATTTGATGTACTTAATTTTGTAGCAACTACCAGATCCTTTGGCCAAAGAGGCAGAGTAGTTCCCTACTTAGTAATTGAAATTTCTAATTGAGGTTGCTCCTTTATCTTTTCCTTATCATCTTGTTGGGCTGACTGGTTCTTGGACCTGGTGAACACTACACATGATCCATCAACTGGTTCACCTTTACTTCTAGGTTCATCCTGGTAACTCAGGAAACCAATGTGGGAGTCAGCAATTGACTCTTCTTGATCTTCCTTGAAGATGTTAGTGTCATTTTATTGATTAAACTCAAGTTGGAAAGAGAAATCATGCTCTATTTCCAAATACCCAACTGTTGAGTTGGCTGGAGGTGCTTCAATGGCAAGGTTCCTCTATGGTGGAAGAAGACGATTCGATTGCCCTTGATGTGCCTGATTAGGGAATGTCCTCCTTGGTACATCTTTGTATGAAGGAGTAGATGACCTCCCTTATGTCATTTTTCTTCTGAGGGCTAGCACTTCATTTGCTAGATTTTACACCATTGGATTAGTGGTGGCTATAGGTGAGTTATCATAAGATGAGGAAGATGCGCCTCTATTTAAATCCCTTCTTATCTTTCCATCCAAGATAAGGTCATCTTCTAACTCAGTGGCTAAGTCTTGAGAAGCTTCAAGAATTATGTGGCCAACACATCTTAGTAGAAAACTCACTTTAGGCAGTTGTGAGTTTATGAAGAAGCATTTGAGCTTCTTGAGTGTGGGCTGAGCAACTGCAAGAATCCTATTTATCAGCTTCTCAAATTTTACAATAAAATCCCTCATGGGCTCATGAGGTTCCATCCTCATCTGCATAAGTTGGGCTAGAAAATCATGAGCATCTTCTGTAGGTTTAAACCTTGCTTCAAACTTGGCTATGATAGTGTCGCAGCCAGTCACTAATCCAGTCTGCATATGGTAAAACTAGTTTGCAGAAACACCTTGTAATATCTCCATGAAAATCCTGACTGCCACATCTTCAAATTCCACCCCTATCACACCACAGGCTATGGTGAAGGCTGGAATGTGTTCATCAAGGTGGACTCTTCCATCACCAAAGAATTTGGGGAAATTCTTCCTTAAACTGAGTGGTAGCTCATGCAAGGGTGGAGTTAGATTAAGTGGGCCAAATGAGTTACCACAGGGGCCTTGAACTACCATGATTAGATTATGAACAATAGGGATAACATAATTAAGTGGAGTTGCTAAATTACAAGACAAAAATGGAAAAGAAACTAGCCCTGCTTCAACTTAAAGTTTGAGGCTTCAAACTGTGCTTTCTTTCCCAGCAACTTTGGTTTTACAGACTAGATAATATAATGGAGATGGATGAAAATGGAGGTGGATGAAAATGGTAAGGCTATAAATGGATAATGGGTAAGACCCAAATGGGAGTTGCTAGACTCTATAATGGATAAGGGTAGGGACTACTTGTTCAAGTCCCCAGCAGAGTCACCAAAAATTGTTGGGTGAATATTTTGTCGACCAACTAACTAGCATTCAAAATAGTTCCTATCACCATAGCATAGGGAGATTGGTCATCCAGATGTGCAGGTTTACTACATCACAAGGGGACAAATCTCTCCTGTCATCAAGGGGAGGTTCCCTATAGATATGTAGTAGCTATATACTATATATATGCAGAAAGTAAGACACAGGGGTGGGATAAACCATCCAGCTCTCTTCTTTAAGAGATGATGCTGATAAACAAAGGAGAAATACTAGGTGATGGGGAAGGTGCTTCTCTTATTTTAGAATCAAATTTCAGCCAAGAGCCAGATTCCTTCATAAATAGTAGAAATCTTAGTGAGGCAATAGAAGGCACTTCTCTTCTTTCAGAAGTGCTTGTCCTTTCAAACAATAAGACTCTTTCTCATATCAAGTAACTGGTAATAGGGGTGCTAAGTGACCAGCAACTTGAGAGAGAAAGACATGAAGAACAATGGGGCCACAAAGTCATCCCAAGGCTATTTACATAAGAAAGGAAAATGTAAACACACTGAATGTACTTATGGGGGCACAAAGTCTCCCCATAGTGGGCTTTCAGGACACCTTCCTGATCACCTCCATTAGTTTTGCTTACCAAATTAAATGAATAAGGACACCTCTAGACAACACAAGTCAAAACAACACAAAGTCTATAAAAAATTGCTTTCTCATTCAAATAACAAGGAAAATGAAATTACAACCTGAGCTCAAAGTCTCAGTAATGCCTTTCAAAATCGGTAGTGTTTCACTTCTTGGTAAGGGGAAGATCTCCCATGTAACAAATGAGAGATTACAATATATAGAGCTCCAAGAAAGACTTGGGTGCTTGTTTTCCATATAACAGCCTATGTTGTGCATTCAATTCCTTGAATGCCTTTTTAGGTTCATCAAAGGACTGCATTAAAAATAGGGTAGATGTCTTAACTATGGTGTGCCATTTCATCTAACATGTCTCTTCCTTGGTATGGACTATCTGGTCCTTTCTCTTATGTCTGCATCCAATTCACCATTACGTCATGGAAGAAAGAAACAAGCTTGCATCCTTGGTTTGGTACACTCAAAAGTCTACTCGATCCACTATTTCACCTACTACAAATAACTCTTTCAAAGATATTTATGATCCTTTGGTCTCACTCCTCTCTTCACTGCTTAATCGCTTCTTTTCTCTTTAGTTAAACCATCTCCTTAATTGAACTTGCCTTTGGAATCATCCATGTTGCTTCTTTGTCCTTTATAGCCCTTCTTGTCTAAGTCTTTGGGGGGTCCTTTTTGCATCTTTGACAATTGGCAAGTTCCACTATTATGAAACTCATTAGAAACTTACGAAAAATGGGATCCACAACACGTCTTCCCTGAGCAACTTCAAAAGGGGAACACGAATGCAGACACTTGTCACATTCTACTGAGTCATAACAAGACACGTGATGTATTCTACTTAACTTACAAAAGCTTTAGAAACCTTTTGAGAGTCCTGTAGAAGATGACACATGGCAGCTTCCACTCTACTTTATAATGGACACATGGCGGCTTTTGCTACACTTTGTTTTTTTCCATTAGGTGTTTTTCCATGGGCTTTTCTCTTTAGTCAGGCTTTTCCTTTGCTTTCTTCAGGTTCATTTTTTTGAAGGAGTTCACTTTGTCTATATTTGTTTGCTACCCTCTGTAAGGGTTCTTGGCCTTGGTTCACTACCCTCTGCAAGGGTACTTGTTCCTTTGGCTTTGGGGCAGCCCCTTGAACCTACCGATTAAACCAATTGATTGAACCAACTTTGGTTCAATAGTTTAATGGTTTAATCATTTCATTCTTCATTATTTGGCTAAGTCCTTTATTCTTTTACACCAAGCGTTTTGAACCAACTTGGTCATTAAACCCATTGAACCTTTGAACCAAAGTAGTTCAAAGTTCAATGGTTCAAGCTTAAGTCCTTTTCCATTTGCCAATTGAAATCCTTTGATTGAACTTAGGCACTAAACCAATCCTTGAAATGACTAAGTGTTGGAAACTTGTTCTTTTGAGAGCTTGCTTCTTTCTTACAGAGTCCATAGAATTTTGAGAAATCTTTAAAAAATGAAGAACCTGAATGCTCAAAAAAAAATTTAAAAGGGGAAGAGAGGATTTTGATCTGTAGGACCAAAATAGTTCAAATGTTGTCCCAAAAATGACTGATATTTTTAGGGGACAACACCTTCAACCATGATGTCCATTGCATTCATATCTCATCTGATATTGAATCATAACCTAAAGGTTATGTACCCCCTACTAATCCATCATTACTCCACACTTCATGGGTAATTAAACAAATCCCAATTGTGGCATCTTCTGAACCTTCTATACAACCCACTTTACTAACCGTAAATATCATTTCCTCTTCTGACAATGGTACTAATCAATTTCATTTATCACCATCTAAATCTATCCAACCAAAATCAATTGAGATAACTCTTCCTTTATTATCACCTAAAATCCCACCCTTAGAGCAAGCTAATACAATTAATACAAACTTTGTTGATTATCTCAACTTGATCTCAGCAACACAAAATCTTTATCCACTATTTCACCTAAAATTATCTTAGATGCTAAATTAATTATAGTGAGACAAATACATTCCAAATATGATAGTAAAGGTAATCAAATCATTGATATTTAAGTAGATGTTGAACACTATGGACCTTTACCAATTCTTCTTAATGCTGAAGCTATCCTAGAACTCCTCCATCCTAGAGAACCTCAACTTCCATGCCAACATCATAAGCTTGGAAACTTTTAGCAAAAGGTTCCATGTTTAAATAATTTCATTGATAGTGTGTAGCCTAAAACAAATCCTTTCTCCTCCCCCCCCTCCTTCCCCATATCATTTCTAATATGGAAATGTTATGCTTATTGAATAAACAAAAAAAAAAAATATGGTACACCTACATGTCCTCAACCAATTACCATATCTAAATAACTTACTCCTAAAGAGCACAATAATTTTAGCCTCTCTTTTTTACAAATATTTTGAAACCTTCACTTAGTCATATGAAGACATGTCTGGAATTGATCCTAGCATACTTATACATAATATCATGACTTATCCAGATGCAAAACCCATAAGACAAAAGCAATGAAAATTCCATCCTTATATTTATACATTAGTCATAATGGAATCATCAAAATTTTGATGCTAAATTCATTAAACCTATATATTACTATGAATGGGTCTCCAACATTATCCTTTTTCATAAAATGCAACGTTGGTTATTCAAATATGCATTAACTTTTTCAAATTAAATTTAGCATGTCCAAAATAAAATTTTCCCTTGGCATCAATCTATGTCATTGTCAATTCCACTATCGATTATGAAATTTTATCACTCATGGACAATTTCTCAAGATATAACCAAATTCACATAGCTCTTGAAGATCAATATAAAACAACATTTACCAAAGAATAGGGCACCTGTTGTTCTGTGAAAATGCCTTTTGGTCTTAAAAATGTCAGAGCTACCTATCAATGTGCAATAACTCATATCTTTCATGGTTTTATTAACAAAATAATCAAAACCTATGTGGATGATCTCATTAACAAATCTAAACATATTAATAATAATAATTATGATTTATCTATCATATTCAATTGACTCATTAAATAAAAAGTTAGACTCAACCCCTTCAAATGTGTGTTTAGTGTTACTTTTGGTAAACTATTAGGTTTTTTAGTCTCTTATTGGGGCATTGATCTTTATCTAGATAAAATCAAATATATTATTAACATGCCTATTCCTCACTCCATTATATATATATAAACATACCTTAGAAAACTTTGGTAAATTCATCTTTTTGTTATAGAAATGGTTTACCATATCTACTTTATTAATTCCCTTCTTAAAACAAAGTAATTATTTAGAATGGATAGACTCATGCCAAAAATCATTTAATAGCATGAAATAATCTTTGATTCATCCTCATAATATTCACCACCTTTAAATGATCATCCATTAATCCTATATACATCATCTACCCCATATCAGTTGTGGTAATGCTCACCCAATAATATGATAATTTAGATAATATGTACTATATTATCCCAATTATCGCTTAATCAATTACAGATAAAGATATACAAGATTAGAGCATGATTGTTTAGCTATCTATTTCATATTTGCAAAGCTCCATCATTATATATTATATCAAACTAGTTATGCCATTTTCCATTCTAATCCACTTCATCATTTCTTCTCCAAATATTTCATACCTAGAGATAGAATTGACAACTGAATGGTCCTATTTATGAAATTTAATCTATGAATTATTACATAAAAATATTTCAAAGGTTAGGTCATCATAGATCAACTTATGGCTTCCTCCTTACTACCTACTAATCGCCTTCAAGATGTTATTCTTGATGAAGATATCATTTATATATAAGGTATTAACCAAGTAATCTTACTCAAAGAATTTTGTTGAATTTATAAGTCGTACCCAATTTTTATGAGGCTTGACAACTCTTTACAAAATATTTGTGTACCTACAAGACCTAGGCACTTCAAGAAAGATGTGTGCAGGTATTCCCTGCCTATACCCAAGCCCAAAATAGAGGCACATGCACAATTCAGTGTGTATGTAATAAAAACTATGGATCATAGATCCGTATTTTGAAGTTTTAGAGTAGTTTGATTTTTATTATAGGTGTCTTTGATGATTTTAATAGTTTTTTTGGCCTCCTCTTTTCCCTTTGGTTTCCCTTCTTCATTTTTGGCTAAGTTTTGGCTTCCTTCCACTATTGTCACATGGTATCCCGATGTTCACATATCATGAAGAAGTTCTCGATTCACCCAAGAGTAGCATCATCTCTTCATATGGTGACCCAATACTCATCTAAGGCAAGTTTATTTCTATCATAACTTTAAGTTGCATCATTAGTTGAAGTAAAGGTGTTCCATGCATGACACTTGGAGCAAATCTACAAGACCCAAAAGATACCACATCGCATCATCTTGAGAGCTCATAGATGAACTAGTCATTAGAATTTAAATCCATAGTTATGTGTAAAAATCCCTCATCATGTGAGAAAGTCTATTAAAATCCAACTTGCCACATATCTCAGTATGATACAATAGTTTTCAAGATGATGCTACATGTCCAAAGTATAACCTAAGCCTTTTGAGATCAACATGTGGAAGCACCCAGACTGTCAAATCTAAGAATAAATGGTGTACATCTATTCATGGACCCTTTTGAGAATGATAAGTGCACCTCCAAAGGACACATGTCATGTATACATTGCTCCTATCTCTCAATCTAAAGGACTCCTTTGATAGCCTATTGAGATGACACATGTCCCTATCTGAGTTACACATTAATACAAAGTTGCCAACAGATGTCAATAAGGTTCTCAATAGCAATCAAAAGGTGTTGTGTGGTAGTAAATAATGAGTTATCCACATATATCCACATCCAAAGTGCCCAAGACCAATCAAAAAGTGCCACATGTCAATATTTGAGATGACTAAGAGGCTTAGTCACATTTAAGCCTTGTGAATGTTTAACCAAATTTGATGTGGCATGCCACATGTCAAGAGGTAGTTTGAGGTAGTTGATTGGACCCTGAGGTATTATCAAAATAAGTAAATACATAAGCAACCACTAGACATCAGGATACAATTACATACCACCCTCTAACCTTGTCAAGGAAATCTTCTATTCCTTTATACACATGTGTACCCTAATAGAATATTTCTACCAATTCTAGATCTGATCTACCAGATAGAATTTAAAGGCATGGTCATGGTACCATAAAGTAATTAAAAGCTACACCCATCACCTAAAGTGGTACATTTATTTTAAAAAAGGCTTGTTCACTATAAAAGCCTATTTCTTCACTTGTAAAAGGGTCAACATTTTTTATCAACCTCACACTATTGAAATTTGCCCTCCAAGATCACTTGTATTGGCTAAAAATTTAAAATTAATGAGAATTAATTTCACCTTATTTCATTCTTATAATTATTTGTGTGTTATTTGCATTTATTGATCCTTGTCTATGGGTACTATTTTCTCTTCCCATCATTATCTATCCCCAGCACCTTGTCATTGAAATTAAAACTCACTTATAGGTCATATTATGTGTGCATATGGGTCTATGTTGATGTTATCTATGGACCATTTATCATCCCTCTTAGTGTTGTGTTGCATTACTACACCTTTATGCAAAACACTTATGTACTTAGATTGACCTTTGTGGAATTTATGTGGAAATGTCTTATTCTCAGAGGTTTGTAGTGTGTTTATTATAGTAGAGTGCTCACTCTATTCTATGGTATCTTTTTTTTTATATTTCAGCATCTCTTACCTTTTCCTTCCCTTTTTCCACTCAAAATTTTAGGTTTAGGCTAGTGGTTGATTTACCTTTCTTCTCTTTAGGCCTATTCATTGGTCTTAAACTAGGTGCACTTAGAATAGAAGGAATTTGGCCTACTCTGAAGGCTCATCCCAAGGATCACAATGGTCCCATTTCTTGGGAATGTTCCCATCATTATAATGAGACAACTGATGCTCATGTACACAATTGAGTGCTAATACCTTTATACCTAGTTCCATATACTCTTGCACCTATGCAAGGCCTTCACACTTATCACCCCATCACAAAGCACCCCCACATGATAGAGTATCCATGAGTGCACATTTTTAAGGATAATAATTACTTCAATAATTCCATTATTTATCTAGAAACAAATAACCATGAAGAACCTAATCCTCCTCCTTGTACCACTAAATCTAAAGTATCCATTGAATAATTCCATAAGTCAAAATTTACTTGCATGAATAAACTTAGACAATTCACTTTGATGGTGAAAAAATCTTTCAACGAGCTAGGGTAGGTTGTAACTTAACAAACCCACATGGTAAAATCATACCTATATAATTTAGATAAACCTTTGACATCGTTAAATACGTGGTTGAATATGAAGCTCTAATATTAGGTATGCAATCTAAAATACATACTTTAGGTGATTCACAACTCATTTATCATAAATTTAGTGTAGATTATCAAAGTAAAAGTGAAAATATTATCACATATCATCAAATTTCCACTTCACTTGCCAAATAATTTTCCTCTTTCACCATCGAACCAATCTCATGAGAACAAAATGGTATAGCCGATTATTTTGCTTCATCATTATCATTATTTCATCCTCATCTAATTATCCATAATTATCAATTTTTTATCCAAATGAGGAAGTCACCTTCTTCTTTAAAAAATAAAAATGATTATCTAATTTGTCACATAGAAGTTTTCATTATTTGACAAAGCTCATGGTATAAAAAAATCATCTAATTCATTAAGCCTCTCACTTACCCTCCATAAGAAGATTCTCTTGAAAAGACTCAAATTTAAAAACAAGCATACAAATATGTACTTCAATACAACACCCTCTATTAGTATAATGTATAAGGTAACCTACTCTTTTTTGTAATACCATAAGAAGTTATAGTTTTTATTGAACAAGCACATGGTGGCATCTATGAAGGCCACTGTAGTGATCATACCATAGTCTATAAATGCCTACGCATGGGATATTTTTATCCTACTCTTGAAAAAGATGCCATTAATTTTTATAAAAAGTGCAATCCTTGTCAACTTCACAATGATCTCATCCAATATCCTCTAGTTGAAATCCAAATCTTGGAGTCTCCTTGGCCATGCTCTATATGGGGATTAGATCTCATTAGTAAATTACCTAGCTAAAAATATAGTCATGTGTTCATTATCACCGCCACTAAATATTTTACCAAATGGGTGGAGTCCATGCCTCTTGTTAAAATTAATGTTATTATCATTTCCAAATTTATTCTCAATTAAATCATTTATTATTTTGGAGTTCCTCATACCATCATCTCTAATAATGGTGTAAATTACAAAAAGAAGATATGAAACAATTATGTGAAAAAATTAAAATTACATACAAGTTCCCAAAACTTATCATCCTCAATGTAATTCCTAATCAAAATCCACCAACAAAATTTTGAATAAAATAATGAAGAAGACTATTAGAGAATATCGTATTGATTGGCATTGACAATGTTATCTCACACTCTAGGCTTATCACACTAGCATATGCATTGCTACTAAGGCAAAACCATTTTCATTAATATATGGTTCTAAATCAATCTTACCTCTATAATTTGAGTTACCATCCCTACACATTTCTCTTCATGGTATTATTCCTAGTAAGTAATTATGTAAATCCCATCTCCATGATCTACATTTCCTAGATGAACATCATATGGCTACCTTAAAACATAAATGCCAATACAAAGCTCGCATTGTTAAATAGCATAACAAAAACTTCAAAGTCTGAAATTTCAATATTATTGACATATTTCTCAAACTATATTATACACATGACAAAGAAGGCAAGTATGCCCAAAAATAGTGGGGTCCCTACCTTATCAAAGATATCCTTGCTCCTAGTACTTATATATTTCAAACTAATGAAGGACATATTTTTAAAGAACCCACTAATAATGAATTTTTAAATAAATATTTTATACATATTGCTTACATATTTCCATATATTTTAAATACTAACATCTCATGTAGGTTTCCTACAAAGATCTCCAATGTGCAACATTTTATTCTCACTAGACTCAGTTCTAATCATGGGTCCTTAGGTCTATCTGTACTTCCTCTAATTTATGAGTTACTACATAAGGCCATGCATACACCATCCATCCTCTTGAATATAATTTACTTACAAGTACAATATCAATGTCTCTTTTAAATCATTAATTTGTCATTTTACAAGCTATGTTCAATTATTTGATTTATCCTTTGTGAGCTACAATATAAAGACTTTAGATAGGATTAGGCCTTCCTCATAAAATACTCTTTTATTTATCTTCATCTTTTTCACCTATTTGGTTTGTCTTTTGTGAGTTGTACCCCCATAAAAAATTTTCAAATTTCTTAAACTATCTTTTTTTATGTGTTCCTTAAAATAATTAGGTAATGGTTTAAGGATTGTGATCTCATACTCTTAAAATCAGTTATTTTATTTTATGGTACTGAATCTAAAATAAAAATAAAAATCATGTTTCCATACACTTACATTATTTCTTATGATATATAATCATGCTTACATGTCATTATATCCTTTTCACATTTTCACATTTTTTGTGATTTGAGGTAATTCAATCATTCCATATGCAGTCTCTACTTTCTTGAATTTCATTCCACCTTAGGCACACCAAGGTTAGTTTCAAGAAAACATTATTATTTAAAATTAAATTACAAGAGTCCAATAAACCATTCCCTATTAATTATTTTCCTTACCTATCAATTCTAAGTTTTCTACTGATAGTTATTTTTAACACCCATGATTGATTCTCCAAATTTGTATGGAAGAGGTATAGAAAAATCCACCAAAAAGTTAAAATCCAAATCATTTAAAATAAAAGGAAATGATAAAAAGGCATCTATAAAATCAAAACTCAAAATCACACCAAAAGATGTGATTATCAAGCACATCTCATATTTTAATCAAAGCTCAAACTCCATATTTTGCCTTATGATAGAGTTGAGGTCCATTGGGATATGTGAGGCTAATATACTAGGATAAAAGACCATAAAATTATCTATAGTGCTACCTAATTTCTCATACAAGTGTATAATCTTTAAAATATACCAAAGACTCTATAAGGGGTCCTTAGGAATGGGGAACATGTTTGGGAAGGTAGGCCCATTTTAATTTTCATGCACATGGCCTTCATGGTATGATACTTATACTTCACTAGATAACCCAAATTTTTGTAACTAAGGAAATTTCTCTAGATTCCTTAATGTCAAAAGTATTATTGTCTTGCCAACTTTATTTGGATGTCTTGATTTTGATAAATATTTTATACCTTGGTATCAGTTACATTTACCCCACCACCCACTTCATATCCCATTGTAAGCACCTAAAAGTGTTAATTGGATATAAAGAGTGTCTCTTGAGTTAACCTATCCCTAGGCTAGCCATATACCTATCCTTATACATTAGAATTACATTTCCAATCATTCAATAGACCATAGTCACCTACATCTAGTCATGACATAGTTTTAAAACTATCATCTCAGACCCCAATCCAACTTGGTTTATAGTCTACCAATAGGACATTAGTGCTAATTTTGGCATATCATAGCCACATGGCATTTGTGTCCCCAATTGGGTGTTATTGCCCTTAGCCCTAGCTCTTCCCAATAGATAATTTTTTAAATGTATGCCCCTCTTAAGGTTGACCTAAGCTCATTTTATTATCCTCAAAAGTAGTAGATCCCTATAACTACAAGTCTAATTCATCTCTATTAACTAGATGTAAAATGTATGCAAAATCTATTCAAACCAAAGACAAAGTTGTGCAAAATCAATGTATTTTATCCCTATTCTACCCAACTTTCTGCATACTACCATCTACAACAGTCTTAAGTCTAGTTTTCAATCATTTCAAAGATCACACACATTTAAGGCATCCAATTCCACTTGCATTCTATCATTCACTTGGACATACATCAAGCACTAGGTGGGAGAACTAAATTGGACTTGATCCCTCCTTGGAGTATTGGGATGTAGCCAAATTTATACACAATGAGGTGTTGAGGATGTCTAGTCCATCCTACTAACACAAACAATTATTACTTATGCAATACTTGTAAGGATATTAGGGTTTGTGCATCAAATCAAGTTTTTCAAGTATAATATATAACTACAAGTTTGGATCACACAAGAACATAACATATAGACATAGGCACAGGTGCTTCTCAAAAATAGGAACAATCCTACAAAGGGGACATTAGCACCACATTGAGGACATTACACATAGATGGTACTATTGTCAAAAGTGGGTACTACTAGCTAGTGAAAAAATGAATACCAAAATTGTGTTGTTGACACAAACTATTGTATATATCTCAAATTTTAGAACCCAAATCATTCATGACAGTCATTTTTTAAATAAGTCTCTATTTATCCCTATTCATTATTATTTATAGAAATTCAAAAAAGGTCAAAATCATAATAAATTAGTGGCTTAATTATTGTATATTTATTTAATTAATTTATTCATCTCAAACCCTTAATCAAACATAGGACTTACATGTGTAAAAACCCTAAAAGTTTAAATCATTTGGTGAACCTATCTTACATTGAACATTTCTTCAAACCCTAGATTACATTCATCCAATTTTTGTGCAATAATTTAGGGATGCCTAATTCTAATTTTATAATTTTATTTAGACAACCTACCTAAATTAAAATCAATTTTACATTAGGGTTTCAATTTTATTTACGTCTAATTTAAATTATTTTAAAGAAACCCTAGATTCAAAAACTTTTAACCCTAGACACACCTAGGGTTTGTATCCTTTTATATTTATACTCAAATTTTATTTCTAAAAATAAAATTTTAGATTCACATATCTTCTAATTTATACAATCATGATCATAATGACAGAAGAAATAAATTATTTTTTATTGCAAAGTTTCATACTTTCATTTGCATGTTTATTCCCTTTACTTCATAATGAACAAAGAAAAGACATCAATACTTGTATAGATGATGACTGATATCAAATGCAACATTCATAAAATTACATATCAAGTTATCTTTATTCTATATGTAATATAATTAAGACATTATTATTTAATCACATAGACATATGAATATATGATTTCGTAAATCAACTAAAATATCTTTCATGTTGCATTATTTCCATAGCATGTTATCTTTATTCTATGTGAAAACTAATTAAGACATTATTATTTAATCACATAGACATATGCATACATAATGTTTCAAATCAACTAAAATATCTTTCATGTTGCATTCTTTCCATAACATCTCATGTTTCTTTTATGTGCAAAATAATTAATACATTATTCTTTAATCACATAGACATATGCATACATAATGTTTCAAATCAGCTAAAATATATTTCATGTTGCATTATTTATTTTCCATGTTATATTTCTCCTATATGAAATTAAATTAACAATCAAACCCATATACACATAGAGGATTTAACACATAAACTAACTACTATGTTCCAAGCTTCAATGCCATATTTTATGAACAAGAAAGAATCTCATTTTCCTCCTCATCTTCATGAGGGTGATAGCTAGTTTCCCTCTAACTAGGTCCATGTTATCATTCCACCATGAGATGAATCAACCTATAACATTATCATTAACACCCTACTTAACCTATTCACACATCTTCCGTACAGGGTGTGTGCCTACATGTTCAAACAAAAAAATCTAGGGTTTGCACTTGTGACACTATACATGATCAAATTATCAATATGAATAAGATAATTATAAGTTTAAAAAATCATAATTAACTACTACATGAAAATATTACCACATCTAAAAATAAATTTACAATACAAAGGTCTCTAGGGCACGATAGTGTAAATCATGTTTATACATCTTCAACTAGTCAATTTATGGCAAATAATGTTACATATCAAAACATAAAATCACAACAAAGTAAATTTACAAATAGTGATTCAAAAATAATTCAAAGGTAAAACAAGATTTCAAGTGAGACACTAAAGGAAATGATTAAAGCTATATCGATTAACCTACCTCCTCTACACCTAAAGAGGAGATACATATATTTTTGTGCATATCATAGAATACATGGTCACTAAATCGATTCATGTTTATCATTAAAAGGATAATACAATAGATAATGGATACAAATGAATCACAATGTGACACTTCATCTAAATAACATACAATGGCACATATGCTAATTCAAAAAGGGTCAAAATCAGAAATAATATAAAAATGGCTATCAAAACATAACTTAAAATAACAAAAGGGTCAAAAGCATAATCATATCAAGAAATAATACAAGAAGCACAAATAAAGAAAGCAAATTGACCACTCCAAAATGAGTTTAAAAATTCAATATGGTATAATTTTGGTCACAAATATATATAATAGTATGATTATCATGGTCAAGGTTTGGGTAAACAAGCCCAAGGCATCGTTTCTCCTACTCTAGAAGTTAATAACATTGGTCAACAAGGTTTCAAGTTTATTGAACATCCTAAGGCACATCAATCATAGATAAAGTTTATTAAGGAAAAGCATCTAGATACACAGGACATGTTACATAAAGATTAACATCCTAAGTTTCACAGTCAAAATCATCCTTAGCTAACAAGCATTCTCAAAACAAGTTTTCTAGCAAAAAAGCCTGAACAAAACCTTATGCCTACAACAAGCATAGATTCAAAGGGTAAAATCATAATCAAACTTCTAAAGTACAATTGAAAAAGGTTAACTTCATAGTATAAGGTAATTTTCTATAGCACACCAAGTAATTATGATTTTGACATTGAATGATATTATGCTTTTGATGATGACCAATACTCAGATTCCTACTAAAACAACATTTAAATACCACATAGCAATCAAACTATAGCAGATATTTCAATTCCTATTTTTGACATAGGCCATAGTGATAGTGAGTCTCCCATGGGACTCATTGGTTAGTATGGTTCTTACTCTTTTACATACTTTCTTCTTTCTCTCACTCTTTATACATAGTTTATTTTTTTTTTCTTGTACATAGATTATACTTAGAAAACACAAAAATAATATAACATGTCTAAATACAAAAAATATTCAAATATTTCAAAAAAATACAATTTTTTATAGATTGTATGCACTGCTATGTTTACATGTATACTACTTACCATATATTGTATATTTCTAGCTATCCTAGTATAGTCAATTTTACCACACACATATGTTTCACTTGTTATTGTTGAGTTCTTATAGATTTTATATAGTACTCTAGTCCACTACACTAATCTAGACTAGCTATCATCTACCCAATGGGGGCATTTAAAAATATCTAGGTTTATACATTTGATATATCTAACCACGTAGGGGCATATCTTACATAGTTGTTATAACCAAATTTTATCTTTACATACTATACATTTCAATTATGCATTGATTTTATCTTGATATTGGTCATTGCTCCTCATTTCTCAAATTTTTAGCTGACCATGATTAGTTAGACTTAGTATAAATGCATCCTAGAATTTACATAGACTTGTATTACATAGTTATACAAGCTTTCATTTCTAGTTCCTAGATTAGACTTGATTATGTTTCCTATGAATCTATCATCTTCAAGAGCATTTGAATATGCCATTATTATTTAGATTCTATGCTAATTCTGTATTTGTATGCATTGGACATGTTCCCATGTCCCTTGTCTATGATTTCCTACTTCTATATGTGGACATTTGAATATGTCCTTTTATGTGGCTCTACACCAAATTCCTTGTTACTTGTGTATGTGGACATTTGAACATGTCTTTGTATGTATTCATTCTCATATTTAGTGACATGTGCCCATGTATCTTATAGTGTGTCCCCTTGGCCTACATTTTGTGTGGCTCATGTGCTTGTATGTATGCTTTTACACCATGACACTTGTATTTATTTGTTAGAAAACACACACACACACACACACACACACACACACACACACACACACACACACACACACACACACACACACACACACACACACACACACACACACACACTAGTTTTTGATGTCATGAGGGACCTCATGCATCTACCCTTCCTACTTGGGAGCCATGATGAACACCATAACCCATCCCCCTAGGTAGTTACTCATATTTTATATGTTGTATACATTGATCATATCTATATTAACACCCTTGTAAAATGTTATATTACAACATACATCTTACATTTCATACTTATGCTCAGATACATTTACATTTTGATGTTATGTTTATAAATTATATTGGAATATCATGCCCATGATCCAACTAACACATTTTGCAGAGAACTTATTTAGAGGGTATTTCATACATAGGTTTCACAATAATCCTCAAAGAGGGGGAATTCACAAGGGTTTATCACAAAGATCAGGCTCCTACATTACTTTTCATAGATATATTTCAACACACAAGGTCAATTTCAAAAATTAGACTCATGCTAGACACGAAAAAAAGACTCAACAATCAGTCTAGATCACTCAAAAATCAAACTAAGCAATCCTTAGCACTCATATTGGGACACTAGTGCCGAAAGAAACTACTATCCACTACAGAGTGCTACTATCTAGTATCTAAAGCTTCAAGATAGTTTAGATCATTTAGATTAGTACACTAGGTTTAGTTCAAAAATTTCACAAATATAGTCATAGGTTTGGTAGTTATGTTCAAATATTTTAACTTAGATTCATATCAATTTCTTAGATTTGATCACTCATACATTCAGATCAATTACATAGATTCAACTACTACATACTTGATTCATATTCAATATACTTAGATACTAGATTGGTGGCATGTGCATAGCACATTAGTTTCTATATACTTAGTTTTAGATAGGTTGATCAAATGGCAAAGGAAAACTTTAACTCATTCTATATGTTATATATAGTTGTTATAACATTCCAAGTTATCACCATATTCATGCCTTACTCTTTCTATAGTGGTTGGCATTCCCAAGTGTCCCATAACTATCTAATATACTTGAGTGGTCATAGAGTCAAATACATAGTTAGATTACTCAGTTAGATACTTTCATCACTTTGTGTGCTTTAGTTATAGATGCATTTACTTCACATAGGTGGTAATGATGGAGTCATGGCCTACTTAAGTTCTTGATCCATATATATTAGAGGGTTAGGCATATTTACAAACTTATCCAAGCTATTCACAAAGATCAAGATCCACCAAGCATGCATGGGCAATGATGGAGTCAAAAATGGATTGAGTTCTTGAGCCACCCATATGACGATTGAGTAAGCCATTAGCTCAGTTTAAATTATTCAACAATATGATCACTATGCACTTTCACAGACATAGGTTGTCACTAGTTTTGTGCATTAATTTACATACCCAATGAGGTGTATCCATTCCTTTCCTCTCTCTTTACTCATTTTTACTTAGTTATTTCATTTCAACAGAGTCTTTTGCATTTGATTATCTAATAATTAAGGACTAATTTTCTCATGTTTCATTATAAGACATTGTTTTGGATCATGTTCCACATACATAGACCTAGATTCACATATTTAAACATAGCTACATGAGCTTTACTTCGAAGGTAAGTCTAGGTATGCTTCTTTTTCCTTTATGCTATTCATTTTAGTTTATTACATTACTAACATAAAGGGGGGGGATATAATCACCTAATAGTGTTAATTAGATGTTAAGAGTGTCACTTGAGTTAACTTATCCCTAGGCTATCCATAGACCTATCTTTATGTATTAGACTTACATTTCTAGTCATTCATTAGACCATAGTAACTTACAACTAGTCATGACATAGTCCTAAAACTATCATCTCATACCCCAATCCAAATTTCTTAGTAGTTTTTTAATAGGACATTAGCACCACATTTGGGACACTATAGCCACATGGCACTAGTGTCCCCAACTAGGTACTATTTTCTATAGCCCTAGCTTTTCCCAATGAATAGTTTTTCAAATGTGTACCCTCCTAAGGTTATCCTAAGCTCATTTTCTCCTCTACACAAGCAATAAAACCCTATAAACTAGGTATAATCCACCTCTATTCACTAGATGTCAAATATATGTACAAGATATTCAAACCAAAAACAAAGCTATGCAAAATCAAGGCATTTGATCCTTGTTCTACCCTAATTTATACATACTACCATCTATAGTAGCCTTAAGTCTATTTTTAGAGCATATATAAGCTCAATAACATTCAAGGCATCTAAGGCCACTCTCATTTTATCATTCACTTGTACATACATCAAACACTAGGTGAGAGAACAACATCAAAGTTGATCCTCCCTCAGATTATTGGTATGTAGGAAACTCTCTACATAGTGGGGTGTTGAGGATGTCTAGTCCATCCTAATAACACACACAAACTTATTACTTATGTCATACTTACAATTATATTAGGGTTTATACATCAAATCAAGTTTTTAAGGTAAAATACAAAGCTACAGGTTTTGGTCATGTAGGAACAAAACATACAAACATAGGCACAGGTGCTCCCCAAAAATAGGAAGAGTCTCATAAAGGGGATATTAACTCCACATTGAGGATACTATATATAGATGGCACTAATATCTAAACTAGGAACTATTATCCAATGAATACCAATATCTTGTTGATGACATAGACTACTACTTAGATCTCAAATTTTAGAACCCAAATCATTTGTAATAGTTAGTGTTTTAGATAAATCTCTATTTATCCCTATTTCTTTTTATTTATAGAAAGTAAAACAAGGTCAAAATAATAAAAAATTAGTGGCTTAATTATAACATATTTATTTAAATAATATAAACATCTGAATCCCTTAACCAAATATAGGACTTACATGTGTAAAAACATTAAAAGGTTAAATCACCCCCATTGACATGCAAGTTTATTTCTTAATCTGTTTCCCAAAAAATTTATTCCTTATTATTCATTTCTTTAAAAGGAATGTTCATAACAATTTTTTTCTAGTTTAATCCATATTAAGAAAAAAAAAATTATCTTTCAATGACTATGCATTACTTCTTTAAACTATTGCCTTATCCTTCTTAGATTTCCTTTGTTTTATTTTTTAAATCATAAGTAAATTTGTCACTCTTTTTGTGGACAACTTCATCCTATTTTTTTACTAATTTTTTTCATTATTAAGTGGGATTTGGTTGTTACTTATTATTCATCAATGTTGTTTTACTTTATGTTCTTTTTTCATCTTTGTTTATGTATGGTTTGTTACTTATTTTACATCGATGTTCAGTCTATTATTTCAATTAAATGTTTCCTTAGTTTGCTCTAGTTTATTACTTTTCTTAATTAAAGGTAAACTTGCTTGGGTTTCTTGTTCAATAAGTAGCCATGGTTTTTCAATTACTTGATTTACTCTCATTTTATGTATTTTTCCTTGGTCTTTTGGATCTAACATAGCATTTATCACCCTTTCTTACTAATTATCCAAGTGATTTATTTAGTTATGAAAAGTTAATTTATTATGATTTCCATGTGATTGTTTATTTTTCTTCTTTAGTTTTGTATCCTTAGGGTTTGTTTAAAGTAGTTAATACACCCTCCATTATCAAGAATACAAATAGAGCATGTAACCATTCAATGATAAAGTTATGTCAGGATATGTATATGATGCTTTCAATTATTTCCTACGGTCATTTCAATTTCAAAATTTCAACTTATGTTTTTTACTATAATTTATTAGTTTAGCATTATGTGTTTTAATTCTCTTTATCAATGTGCCATCCCATGTTACAATTATGTGACATGTGATGAGCTTCGAGTGGGGTATATGTATACACACAATATTTTTAACTTTACAATTTACTAGCACTTTCTCTCTTATAGAAACCTAACAAGTCTCAATCTCTCATAGTGCATGTCTTAAAAGGTACATTAGGAAAGGAGTTGGTAGAAATTTGGTTCTTCATAGGATTATTGAATCTATACCATTACCTCAAACTAATAAAATTTACCCTTATCTAATTACCTAAGAAATAAAAAACCATTCATACACTTCCCTAAGGAATTCACCATCCAAAATATCCCTTACCTAAGCAAACACCCCTTTTATTGATTTTTCCTACTACATCAACCCATTCGAGCTTGTTTAGAATCTAGCGAACATTATAGAATTCCATCATCCCAATATACCTATTTAAGCATTTTTTCATTTTATTTTTAAAATAAAATGTGATTTAATAAAAACATGAAATAATAGGGTTTATGTAGATACTTTTAGATTGGAAGAGGTTGCACACTGCTAGAATCCAATGATAGTGAGAACTCATTTTGGCCTATGAAGGCTAACCTACACACATGTGAATACTTCACAAAAATAGATTAAAAGAGAGATGGATGGATTATCGATTAGAGATCAATTTTAAGAAATGGTGCACTTCTTTAGATGGATTTTAGTGCACTATTTGTGCAATCAAGTTAAATGAAAACATAATAAATTAAAAATAGATAAATGATGTAATAATAATGCTAATTTATATTTTCCTCCTTTATTATTTCAAAAATGTAAATAAATTATTCTTCCTAATAAGCAAAATAAAAATCTACATCATCTTGAATAAGATATAATGATTCTTTATAATATTCATGGGAAGGTGCATAAACAATGCCACAGAGGGTTAGCTCAAAGGTTATGTCACTCTGATCCACAAATAAAGGCTGAGGGACTATAGGGAGATCGATTATGCTGGTCATGTCATGGACTAAATTGGGAAAAGTCATCTATAGGTAGAAATCCATGTTTATCAAGAATAACCAACAAAGCGATTGGAAACAGAAGCTTAATATATGGTTTCAAATCATATTTATTAAACATAGTAGATTGATGCCAATCTTGATAAGATTGGTGTCGATCGGTAGAATTGGTACTGATTTAGAATGAATTAGCATCAATATTCTACATCTAAGTTTAATAAATAGAGTACAAAAAAGGATAGATTTGATAATAAAAATAGATTAAATAAATGACTAAGGCTACTAATAATATTTAATATATTAAATGGATATCTAAACAAAATCTTGATTAAAAATAATGATAAATTGAAATGTAATACTTACGTTTTGATTGGTCATGAATGGAATGATCCTCTTCCACGAGCACAAGAAATACTTTTGGTTACTTAGAGAATGTGATAGAATGAGCTTAAAATATATTAGAGTACTAATACAAGGGTCATCAAAGTATTTGAATAATTAAACAATAAATCAAGGCTCTCAATGTTCTGATTCTATCCTAAATGCAAATAGAGGCTACATATTTATGTATCAATGTCAATCCAAATAATCTACACTGATCATGGGGGAATCATCACCAATTCACCCAAAACGGAGCCTTTTTTTTAATCAGGGATAAGAATAGGTCAGGAATGGGTGGAATTTGGTTGAACAATTCCACATGGAGTGAATTGATTATACGGGTAGATTCTTAGGTTATAACTGGTTTTAAAGGGTTGATAATGATAAAGGGGTAAAAGTAAGAGTCATTTACTATATTATTAAATCACAAATAATCCAAACATTAGGATATGGTTTATTTAAGTATTTAATTAAATATAGGACCTATGATACCAAATAATCATTCTTAGGGGTACAAAATTATATTGTCTACACAAACCTAGTTAAAAGCCTAACGACTCTATTTCCTATCACACAAGATCATGTTGGCCCACATTTTTGAGTAAATTCCCAAGAGGGTTTAGGTTTAATACTTGGTTATAAATACCCCATTAAATTTATTTCTAAAGGGATGATCATTTTATTGTACATCATTACATCCCACAAATCTACTTATATTATCTTTTGAAGGTTTCATTACTTAGATTTTTGCCTTGGAGTACTAGCATTCGTCTTGTGGAGGTCTTGGATGCATAGGAGAAGTTTTTTAGCCTAAATTTGATTTATCCTTGTGATCCTTACAAGCCACAACAACCTATTTCAAAGTAGAATTAGCTAATGGAGAGATTGAGGCATGATAGCTTCCCTTCAATAAGGTAAGTATTCCTAGATCTTCATTTTTATAGGTAGATATTGATAACTAATAGATCAAATTATATCTCCCCTTACTTATATTACTCCTATATTATCATGAATATAATTATATTTGCTTGTTTATTATTTCCCCCTTCATTCCACAATATTTGGTGAGCATTAGATTAACTCGTATGTTTATTTAATAGATTAGATTGCATGTTTGTTTAATATATTAGCCTAATTCCTTTCATTGTATTATAATACCTAACTAGGGTTATTACATGCTAACATTTGTCTAGAGGCCTTAGAAACCTCTCCTTCTCTATTATGTAGTAATATATCCCTTAGTTAGGTTTAGTGGATCAATAATTGGTCATGACCTTGATATAAAAAAGTATTGTTAAGTGGATTATTATTTGATTAGATTCTTTGATCTTGGATATTACTGAGTAGGATAAGTTGTAGATATATCTTATTTTATTTGAGTAAAATATGTACTTTAGGCATAAATGCACTGTGGAGGGAACTAAATGAAGTCTATGAATCCAAAAACATACTACCAACATGTCAAAGATTTCATTTCTTTGTAGAAGTAGTAATTATGTGGCTAATATGGTTGATCCCACCTAAATAATTAATGTCATACATATCAAGATATTTTTTTTGTGTTTATAGATTCCCTTAACTGATTTTGATGAATTTTGTAAATCCTGTCATATATACCCATGGGAGTGGATAAGTGTGATTGTGTAAATATTCTCACTTGAACCATTATCAATCATAACATTGTGTATGGTTTTTACATCAATGTAGGATCTTATGAACAGTGCATTAAAATCTTAATCATCATCAATTATCTCATTATAATCAAATGTGATCATGGGCCACAAAAGGTGGAATATCACTAAGTATGCCAATGATAGTATCTAGTGGATGGTCATGTTGTTGATGTAGGATGAATTTTGCATACATAATGGACCTCTTAAGTGTCTCTATTTTATTTTTTTATGTTTAGGAAAAGGATTGTTGAAGATATTCAATTTCATATTTTTTTTGTGTTTCAATCTAAATTCTTCTATGGTAGTGTCAAAATCAATAATGTTGTCATCTATAAGTTCATGTATCTTAAGTCTTAAATTGATTTTTTTTTCATTATATTCCTAATAATCTGATAATAATCACAACATGTATTTTCATCATATTTCCTTTGTCAAGGCTTATTTAGATCAAGCTCCTATGAAGGAAGGTGTGTGTAAAGGTTATAGTAAATAAATTTCTTTATTATCACAAGAGGAGGTGAAGTTAGTCATGAAAACTCCCTTTTTGAAGGAGTTTTAAAATGTAATTGGTTTGTAGGTTACAACACTGCATTGACTTTACTATTCACCTCATTATTTTTAGCATTTCATTTGACCTTATAACTTAATTTTATTTGAAACTTTGTTGTTGAAGTAGTTGTAGGAGTTGATGTATAATTAAGTTTGTTTAAATCAATAAACTTGATTTATCTATTCATCATTATATGGCATATCTCATTAAATCATTTGGAAATCTTGAATATAATCAACTCATGGAGTAATTCAAGAAAAATTTGTTTGAATATATTTTTTAATTCATTTTAACCATAACATTGGTCATCTTTGATAGAATGGTCTTATATCAAAGCAGACACTAAATAATTGGTTCATTGGGCCCTTGCTTTAGCTTATAAATTTATGTGTAGGATAAATTCTCATCAATTTTGATGTAAAATTGTGTTAGGAATTGATTAACCAAGGGGTTAAGTTATCTTACGTATTAAAGAGAGAGATCGTAGATCCATCATAGTGTATAGTCCTTAAAACTTCTTAGAAATAACTTGGTCAATAGCTTTTTGTTGTATGCACAATCCAATCATGATGCATGGAATGATATAAATGTTTATTGGAATCACCTTTACCTTCATATAGTCATAGCTTGGGAGAATCATGTTTTTAAATGGTAGGTTTTTATCTTAGGGGATAATGGTTTATGGACTAAATCATGTAAATCCATGGAATGACTAGATTTTGAAGCACCTTTCTCTAGTTGTAACACCTCAAGTGGCATAATTTAGAGTTGTAATAGTCTACACAAGGAAAAGTTTAGTAAGCAAGGTTGGAAATGTAACATGCATATCCATCATGGAAGGGGTGAAGGTTGCCTTCATAGGAATAGGTATCAAAATATGTTGAAGGATTTATGTTAGCCCCACACCTTGGGTAGATGTCACATAGGTCACTAAAGTTGTATGTGTAGGGATAGTAATAATAGTAGTGGTTTAAATACTTTAGAAGCTTGGGCCAATTTTTTTTGTTGATCTCTCTCACTCTATATAACATTACATCAATCTGATGTGGATTCATGTTAAGATATTCAATGAACTTTTCATCCTCCATGGCATCTTATTAATCTTTAGTAGTTGTATCATCAGCCTCAAAACTCATGATAATTCAATCAATAAGGTGGATAGGATATGTTTTATAATTCATAATATGCAGAAAAAATGAAGTCATGAAAGCTCTTTAGAGTGTATTAGTAACAATAGGAATCTTGGATTGGATGTTGCAACAATAGGATTGGAGGAAGGCTTGGGATTGTTCATTGGTTATTTTAGTCTTATTAGTGAATTTATATTTGATTTTTGTGGCCCATTTGATTATATAATTAATCCAAATAATATAAATTATCCATGTAAAATGATATAAAAAGAATAACTTCATTACTTTTGTTAGCCAATAGTGTTCATTTAAAATGTTCATGATTAATGTGTATATTTAAGGACTAATTAGAAATCATATATAGAAATCTAAAATAAGAAATTGTAAAAGGATCAAACCTTAGGGGAAACCTATGGTTTTACACTTTTTAATGTGTGTTTCGATTCACCAATATGTTTTACCCCAATTTAGATTAATGGGTGAGATTAATTTAAGATAAACTTTAAAATGTAATTTAGATATTACAATATGGCATTCAAGCATACAACTAAATGTAAAAGATTAAGATTAATTATTCTTATTTGAAATATGACATATGATAAATAAATAAATTACTAAGGAGATTAAGATACTTAGTTTATCAAGTTGACTATATGACTGTGACTATATTCTATAAGTGAAAATCATAATAAAGTATACCTATGTTTTTTCGATTTGAAACTAATTTGTTTTTTGCATTGGGATTATTTCATTGATATGGGTCAATATCATATGTGGATACTTATTTTTTGGTTAGTACTAACCTTTATAGAACTAGGGCACATTGACTATATGATGACTTTTAGTTGTCTCTACATTTTCATTTTTTAATCATGAACTCAGATGATGTGTGTAGTGTATGCAATTAGAAATGCATCATGTCTATAAATCAATTGTAACTCAGAGAAGATAAATCATAATTACACTTCTGATTAGGGATACATTATATAATTAGGAAAATGACCAATATGTGGATCCACTAGAACTAATTAGGGGATCTATTACCACATTAAACAATACTAGGGAGGGTTCCAAAGCCTCCAATCAAGCACAATCATGCAATAACCCTAAATAATCCCTATTTTTTCATATTCACATAACTAATAAAAATTAAATTAAAATATAATATTGTGCTCACTAAAGCTTATGGAATAAAGTGGGAGTCATAAACAACAAAATTAAACATGCATAGAAGACATATAGTCACAACAATGTATAAAAATTTCTAATGCAAAGTAGAGAAGTAAAAATGCATATCTATATACTCTTACAAAGGAGTTACAAAGTTAGGAATACCTACCTTTAAATATGAACCCATTGAGCCTCAATCTCTCCCTTGGCCAAGGTGCTTCTAAGAGGTTGTGGTATGTAAGGATGACAAGGATAAATTAGCTCTAGGCTACACAACTTATAAATGCATCCAAAAGACTTCTCTACAAGATAAGATATGTATCTCCAAAGAAAGTATGAAATCCTAAGATTTCTCCTCAAGTAGAATGGTGGATAAACATATAAACAATAGCTCTTACTTCTTCTCTTCTCTAAATAATGGAAAAATTATCTTGTACATATAGGTATATTTATCCTTAAGCCCTTCTAAAAATTTTGGCTAATAGGGTCAACCTAGTTGACCTAGTACTATTATGGACAAAAATTAATTAGGTCACAAGCTAGGTCAACCAAGATCTAACCTAGACCCTAAATGAATTTTACCCAAAATAGTACACATTTAATCTAGTTGACCTAGTATTATAACCATTTAAAGGGGGATTAATGTGTGGAAAATAAGGATGCAAGGTGAGAAATAACTGAGTGTGGAATACAGAAAAACCAAGATTAGGTATATGATTTTCATGACACAAGTGTGTATATAATAAGTGGAAAAAGGGACAACAATATTACGAAGCACTAATAGTCTGCCCACCCCTTTTTCAGTGCACCCCTTAAGTTATGCACTTAGAGATATTAAGACTCAATAGATTATTACAAGATAAATAACATGAATAAGTGATAAAAGTTTGAAAATATTATGTGTGTATATATATATATATATATATATATATATATATATATATATATATATATATATATGTCCCACTAAAATCTCATCATGGGTCATGTAAGTACAACATGAGATGGTACTTCAAGAATAGAACATGACAACACATAATGTTGATGCTAAGTAAAGTGTAGTAAGGAGAAAATAAGATAAATAAAAAGGATAGAATTAAAAAACACATACCTTTACTTACCTTAGTGTTATAGATAAAGAAGGAGACTGTGAGAGAAGTGAAGGTGTCCAATGTGAAGAATATTTAGCAAACCTATAGAGACTAGTGCAAAAAATAGAGAATTTTTGAAATTTTTGGAATATAGGCATATAATAGTGTAAAATATTCTCTAAGATGTCATGATTCTATAAATTTTTATGGTTTGAAAAATGGGTGATTAAAAACAAAGATACGATATAAATAAGGAATCTAATGGTAAATATTTAAAAGGTAAAAAATTGTGAATGGTAGGTTTAAATAGGGTGAGAAGAAAGTCATTTGCTAATTGTTTGACCTATTTTAAGATAAAAATAGAGCTTGGATAAACCAAATGAAAGAAAATAGAGATAAGATGGTGAGGAGGTGATAGTTGAGATGAGAGGGATACCCAACAACCATAACAGGTGTAGCATAGGTAGGCAATTGAGAATTTCAAACCTGTTTTTGAATAGTTATTGAAAATTAAGTGTTTTATTGAAATTTGAAAATTAGACTAATTTTAGAAACTAAGATGAACCCTAGATAGTTTCTAAGGGTAATAAAGGCAAAAAGTAGAAATGGGTTGAAAGGAGATGGCAATCTGAACCAACTAGGTCAACCCCATCGACCTAACAGGTTGAAAATTTTGATTCCACACTATCGACTTTGTAGGTATGTGTCACCTTAGTTGATTTTGGTAAACTACCGACTTAGTACCTCATTGTCAATTTAGTTATTTGAACCAGATTGCTGACTTAGTACTAAGAGGGGAAAATGAAAAGGGTTGACTTATTTTGTTAATCCAACATGGTGAAAATGAGGACTATTTGGTCAACTTAGTGGTTGACTAAGTGGCTAGAATAGTATAGAAATGTGTGAAATAGGCCAAAATAGTATTTGAAAGGTCCATAATGTTTGATTGAGTACTAAAATTACTAAATAGACTAAAATAGGTCAAACTGGTCAAAAATGGATAGATTAAGGTAAATTATGGTTTGTTTTTGTTAAAATTTGAAAATAATGTATTTGATTATAAGTGACATGGAGGTCTAAGACATATTTTATTGTTTGATGGTTGTAGGGGCATCTAAGATTATAGAATTTAGTGGATTTAGCATGGCTTCCAACCTTTTAGAGTGATTGATAGTAGAGGACCAAGCTAGGTTAAACACACTAGGTCTAGGAGGTATTATGGAGATGTGTCGAGTACCGTTGAGTGTTGATCTTGTAGTCATGTTCCTAAGATCCTAGTAATGATTGAATAATAATTTTAGATGGGTGGTGGATGGGGATACCATAGAGGTTGGTATCACCATAAAGGATTTCCATGTTATTCTTTTAATTATGATAAGAGGTATGTTAGTGATCATAGGGGTACTAGATGGACAAGAAGAGAGGTGAGCCTTAGTCTTGTGAATGATGGGTTAAGATATGATATTTTGGGCTAAGAGTTAGCCTATTTGATATGTATACAAATTATATTTTGGATAATTAGAAGGTAGTGATAGGACTTATGACATCACAAGTGTTGTGTCACAAGTGAGATGATAATATACCATTATATGCAATAGCCTCATGCCAATCCATTTTGGAGTAGGGGCCCTATATGATTTAGGTTCTATCATCCAGGTCTAAATTATGCATGATATGTATGGTATGATATCTAGAGGGTAGAAGATCATGGGCTAAGTGATTTTATTGATTTTTTGGAGATATGAGAGGTTCTCGATGTACCAACCAGCTAGGTTACCCTATGTGGTCAATGATCAATTACCTTGAGTGCAAAAATGGTAATAATATTATGTATCATGGGCCATGCCCCACATTTTAGTGCTAGAAATAGTTATGTGAATAGATATCATTTGGTAGTGATATGGGTACATCATGATAGTATGGCCAGTTTGGAGGATGGTGGCACCAATATTGACATGAACATAGATTATAGGCCATTACACCTAGTGGGTAGAGCTACATCTAGTGACACATGTACTAGGATAGTTGGGACTCCCTCACCTAGTAGCTCTAATATTGGTACCTACATTTTAGGCTAGATATGTGATAGAGTTGAAGGGGGGAGGAGGAACAAGACCACTAGTCACTAGACCAAAGATTAGACCATAGTGTGAGAGACTGTGAATATGTTAAAAATGATGGTCAACAAATAAAAAGAAGATGGATGTGGATGTAGGAGTGTCATAAGTACCAAAAATAACACCATAGCAAGAGGAGTGGTGACCACCTCATTCTCACCAATGATATTAACACAAACAGTGACAGAAAGCACAGAGGGTGGTCATCTCAGATGAACCATCAATTGGCTCATGATAGATTTGGTTAATAGAGGTACCACTCTAGCATAGTTTAAGATAGGCATGGGTGATGACCCTAATGTCTTCATTAGTTGTGTAGTGTCCTACAGATGAGGTACTTAGAAGATGAATTGATGGAGAAATTATGCTCAATGGTCATGCAGATGGGGAGATGGTGATAGATTATACTCAGATAGGTAATAATAGATGGTTGAAATGTGCTTGATTTTTTTGAGATAGATTATAGATTGATAAATTTTGAGATATATCTATGATCTAATATCTATTTGGTTTGAATTTTATAGATCTTGTGAAGGAGACTAGATGGGTATCCCTAGTGAGGGGAGTAATCCATGAGATCTTAGATGAGGTGTTGATGTCATACAACCCTACTATACTAGATGATCCCATGATACTCTCTACCTCAGATTAGGTGATCTAGTTTAGACATGCAAGAGAGGCCATAAGAGAATTACAGGCACATAGGGATGAGTGATAGCCACCAATAGGGGTGGGAACAAGAGAGGCACATGCATGGTAGGCCTTGGCATAGGAGAGAGACATGCATATGGCTGCCATGACTTAGTTGGCATAGGTACAGGCCCAGGTGGCCAACCTAAGGGATAGGTGACGGGTTTTAGATCTAAAATAGCCTCTTTACAATGTACCATTCAGAGGGGACTATCTTAAGCATCTATGGGTAGTGTGGTAAGGTCATAAGATAGATAGGATAGATCCTATCTTTAGAGCTAGAATAATTTATATTTTGTACTTTGTGAAAAAAGCATGATATATATGTAGATATATAATTTTAATAGTTAAATTATTGATCTTATGTGTTTTGTATTATGGTTGTGGTTATGGATGCATGGATATATTTCTTTCTAGTAGATGTATTTAAATTTTGTTGTATATGTTATAGGAAATATTTGTGTTGTGGTTTCTTTTCTAGCATTATGTAGGACACATGCATGGTTAAAAATAAACAAGTGAAAAGAACTTGGCTAAGTATAATCAATAAAAAAATGTATTACACACTATTTTATATTGAGAAATGTGTAATAACAAGAAATTACTAAGTAGAAAAAACCAAGAGTGGTAAACAAGAGGGTAAAAAAAATGTTTTTAAACAATTAAAAATATTAACACCAAATTAAAACAAGGAAAATCACACTAATTCACGTTGGGAAGTATGAAAATAATGTAATAAAATGAAAAAAACTTTAAAAGAACAAATCATATAACAAAATCAATTAAGTCAATCAATCATACTAAATCACATTGGGAAGTATAAAAGAGAAACAAAATTGGAAAAATTGGTCTTTAAATTAATAAAACTAATTCAAGTTGGGAAGTATGAAAAACTTAAGAAAATGGTTGGATTCGTACATGAAATCAGAAAATAGGAAGATAAAAGTGAAAAATTAATGAAGTAAGCATAAAACATACTTAATCAAGATGGGAAACATGTAAATGACATGTAATTTCATGATCAATCAAATCTTATCTCATATTTGACATATGTAATTTATGGTGTGCCTTGTATTATTGGAAAATTTTGTGAGGAAGTCTAGGTCCTATCCATGGTCTTACAATGCAACTCATAAAGGTAACATTAATGAGGTAGAATAAATGTGAAAATATGGTAAAAAGGGGATGTTGGTAATAGTAATGTGGAATTTTGGTAATTTGTGAGGAAGGTCAGGTCCTATCCATAGTCTTAAAATGTAACTCACAAATGGAACCCCTAGGAGTGTGATTAGTGAATAAAGAAATATTTCTCAAGAGGAAATATTAGGATTATAGGGAGTGAAAAAGGGAATGTAAAGATCATAACTTCGGCATCTTATGAAAAGACCTCAAGAGACATGAGGCATATTAAGGACATGAGAAGACACTAAGTGACTAGTGACCATCAACATACAAAGGAAATATATTCTCTATAGACAGAGTTTTTTAGGAAAATAAGCATGCTACTAAGATCAACTCATGAAGGTGGATTGGTACAAGAAAAGTAAAATGGCCCTGTTGACCAAATATAACTTACATGTCAAATTAGGACCCCTATAGGTAAAAACTTGACTTTATAGGTTTATATGGGGTATACTATTATGTCATTACAAGTAATATAGGTTATATTATATCATTTTATATCACATTAGCCTTGGTCATTAATCATATTAGCTAATGTATCATTTTGGGGTCAAAATAGGGTATTAAATGAGTTGTACAACCTCCTATGTAAATTTTAAGGTTTAAAAAGGTTATGTTATGTGCCATGTTTCCTATTATGTCTTAAGTAACTATTTATAACTAAAATTGGTAGGTGCTTCAGAAGAAATAGCAGCTTTCTTAGGAAAAGATAAGAGTTTGGCACTTATACAACCCATGGGGAAGTGTTCCATATGGGATATAGTCAAATATGACTATTTAGCTTCCTTAGATAAATTTCCATGATTTAATTACTTTGGAAGTGACAAAATTGGGCTAAAACCATTCTTCTCTTTTTTTGCCCTTCTAGGCACACAAAATTAGTCTTCAGGTTTGTACTTGGTATGGGCAGTTAGAGAACTTCCATGTCAAACACTTTTGAGAGGTGAAGGTACACTCATAGATATTAATTTAAATAATTTTTTTTTAATAATGATGTATTTTTATTTATGAACCATCCTCATGAATTTGATTGTGTTTTTTTGCCTGCTAATCTCTATATCCTATAGGTTTTGCTTTATTTTGGATAATTCCATATAAACTAGTTACTAAGGTTGATTTCAAATGATGTTGGATCTCTTATTAGATGGCTCCCATGTATAATTTCATTTTTAATGATGTTTTGATATTTAAATCATCTCATGTTGTAAAGGGATGCCACCATGTGAAGTCTTGGTCAGGTTGCCTTGTTTGTAGATGTTTCGTTCCATGAAAGGGTATCATGTGAGTAAGATATGGAGTTTCCCATGTATAAATTTAATATTTATCATATCCATTAATTTTTAAGTCTCATAACATCATGATTGGATCCAAATTTTAGTCTTTGTTATGCTCATAACCAACTCTTTATCCTTTTTCACTTACAATCATGTGTATGAATCTATCTATCATGCTCAAGTAGGTGTAGTAGAGGTCTCAAGATACTAGATATGTATTTAGAAGTGGTATAAAACTCTTTATATCCTCTGACTACTATAAATAGAGGAATTTTTTAGTCATGTGCAAAATATGCTCACAGACACCATAAACATGCTTAGCTATAGGGGCTTGGAAGAGAAATTAACATTGAATAGGATGTGTTGACACTTGTTTCAGATCCTTAGAGTGTGAAGAGTCCATTATAAATCATTGAAATAGGTTTATAACTCATTGAGGGATTGTATCTCTTATTCACTATTTAAAATTTCCTTATTGTCTGTGTATGTGTAAATATCCACCTACAAGTGGTTGAGTAGAAGACTAAAAATGCTTGTACGAAGAGGTTGAAACATCTAGTGAAACCTATTTAAGGTCTTAGTATGATTAAAAGGCCATGTTATACTTATTTTTAATGTTATGTGGATAAGTTAGAATGAAAAATTATGATCATGAGGTGACTATGTATTCAAAGACATAATCCCCAAAAGGTCAAAACAGAGGTCCATGAGCATTTTTTGAATAACATATGACATAGTTTCAAAATATTATGATGCATCCTAATCTGATAATATTGTATCCTATACCAAGAAAAAGGACTCAAAAAAATATTTAGGGTATAAAACTAATTTATTTTATAATTTTGAAGGCTCAAAGTTATCTAAAAAAGCACTAAATTCCTTCAATATCATCTATAGGATTTTTGAGTTTTGAGCAACCTTTATTTTCAAAGTTGGTACTAGACCATGCCATCAAAGATAAATAGTTAAAAATAGATAAAATTATACTAATGATAAAAAATATAATTATTATAATTGTATATAAACTAGTTTGGGTCCTAAGGTAACCTACAACTTTCCTTTTCCTCATAAATGTAACCTATAGGCTGGTTGTAGGTTATCATGAAGCTTGAGCTAAATACCTTGAGGACAAGCCTTAATCCAAGCATAGAAAGAACAAGTATATATATGTAATAGTGTGTATATTTTAAAAGAGGACATAAAACATGTAATAATTCCTATATCACATACACATATACCCATTGGACCCTAAAGACTCCCACACAGTCAATTGGAGGTGACTTTGGATAGACAGTGAGATAAACATGGCACCTAAGTGTTGCATTGAATAAGCTCAAGGTAACAAATTTAAAAACCATTGATAAATTTCCTAAAATATTAAATTATTTTCTTTATTAATTAATATGAAATCCTAATACATACACACACCTATAGGTACACCACAAAAAATGTCAACACAATAAAAAATTATGCATATAGTCTAGACTAGGAATGAGCATATGGAGACATGTGAGAGGTTGGAGGGATGAATGAAGGTTATAAAACCTTAATAACATTTAAAATATCCTCATGAAACCATCATGATGTATTTTTATCAAATATTTTTTTTTAAAGGTAATATATAGTCAATTTATGACTAACATACACACAGTCCACTTTTTACACAATCCATCTTGGAGATTGGGAGAGTTGGAAGGTTTATTAAACTAAAAAAAGGATAAAAATTGATAAAAAGTGTCTACATAAATTTTTTAACCCTCTAAAATCTTCACATTGTCTAAAAAAATAAAAGGAGTGCCATTTTTTGTCTCAAACAAAGGGCACTCCCTTGTGAACAAAATTGGCAGGTTTTGGAAAGATGGGTAAGAAGAGTGGTCCAAGGAGCTGAGAGAAATTTTAGGAATGTTTAGGGGTTTTAAAACCTAATAAATTTTAAATAACCTTTAACATAATTAATAATCCCATCTTGGATTTTCTAAACCTATAAAAGTTGCAGACATGCTTATTGAGCATGGTAAGGCCTAGAGCCCAAATGAAAGGTCAAATTCATTTCTAATCTTAAATTAGAATTGTAATGTATTTAACCATGTTCCTAGGGTGAAATTATTTGTGTTAAATATTATATAATTAAAATAATTCAAATTATATGGCTTAGACCCTCAAAGTTGTAGTCAAACCCACTTGGGTAGGGTTAGGCCTAGAAGCCAAAAGGTGAGTCATGGTCACTTTCACCTTGAGATGAGATTTATACCATATTTAAACATGTTTATATGATGGATAAAAATTCATTCAATATTTTTAAAGGTAAATAAGTTGTGGGGGAATCCATTTTTGGCCCAAAGACAACTTAGACTTGTGCAAAATGTGAAAATAAGCTTGATAAGTCAAGTTGAAATGCTCATATCTGCCTTGGCAGCTTACATGGAGATATAAGGATTTTATGGAGGTTTATGGAGGTATTAAAATTTGATTTTGTGTTATTTTTTTTAGTTACAATGTCTAACCTTTATGAACAAATCTTAAAGAGGTCAAAATGGGCTTAAACCCTTACAAACCCTAGTTATTGACCTGATGGAGAAAATGAGGTTGGAAATATATTATAATGGATAAATTTGACCATGAAAGTGATTTTAACTTGCATATATCTCACTCAGGATCCTTCCTATCTTGTTGGACTGTATAGATCTGTATAGATAGGGTATGAATAAGAATTTCTTGACTATTTTATGTATTGTGTAAGTTCTAACAAGATTCAAGGGATGAAACCAAGTTTGGGTGTAGTTTTAGGAATTTAATAACTTACTATGGTCATTCATTGAGTGTTCAAACAATATCTCTCATCTCAACCAATCAAAACTAGCATATTGACCAAGCTAGTGAGAAGGGTGTAAAACTTCAAGTGAGATGATTTTAACATCTACCTAATGAATATAAGGCCATGGAGGGCCTTGATGTATGTAATTCACTCTATTCCATGGACTTTTATGGAAAAATGATGCATTTTTTTGAGGCCAAGTGTGCATGGTGCATGAAAGAGGATTTATTTTATATGTAGATGGTGATAGCTCATTTTTGGAAGGTTTTAGATGACTAAGACTGGAACCATGCATGGAGAGGCATTTATGAATCCTTCCATCTCATTAAAATAATTATACCTATCCCTAGTCAGTTTTGGCACATTTAAATAGGTCCAAATCATGAACGTAATTTTTTGAACCAAAATGAGAACTTTCATGCCACTTTGCAAGAGTTTCATACCTTGTATGGCCTCTTGTCTCTTTTGGCCTTGCATGCTTTATCCCACATCCTCTTATCACACACAATTAACTCTTTTTATCAACTTGATAAGTGTCCTTGTGACCCTGTGGACTTCTCTTTTCTCCTCTCTCTCACTCTCTCTCTCTCTCTCTCTCTCTCTCTCTCCTCTCTCTCTCTCTCTCTCTCCTCTCTCTCTCTCTCTCTCTCTCTCTCTCTCTCTCTCTCTCTCTCTCTCTCTCTCTCTCTCTCTCTCTCTCTCTCTCTCTCTCTCTCTCTCTCTCTCTCTCTCTCTCTCTCTCTCTCTCTCTCTCTCAAGTTATATAATAACTAGCCATTTTGGCCATTGTAACTTATGCTCCACCTGAGTATGGCAAAGCCTTGATCATTTGCATATCATTTGATCAATAAGACTACTGATTTTAAAATATTCCATGAATATTCATAGTTTTCTCACTTAAATTTTTTATTTTGCTTAAGTGATGACTCATGTTTCCTTAGCATATTGTTTCATTCTCTCACCTATTTACAGTTGGAAAGCTTTTTCTTATAGGGCATGTGAAGTGTTCTAGGAAGTGTCAAAGTTGAGTGTGTTAGTATATTCACTAGTGTCATTTTATGTCTATTATATAGTCCTCTTATCCTAAACATTCAACCATAACCTCATAATGTAATATTGATGTGAGAAGATGTAGATTGGAGAAGTGTATGTTTAGTTAGTCTCTTGGTTTCATGTGTAACATGAAGCTAGTTGGAAGTCATCAACTTATTTCGTGTATCACATCCCTTAAGATAATTTCATTTAAATTTTTTCTCTTCCTTTCCCCCCAAATTTTATATCTATCAGTGATCCAAAGTGGTAAATCAAGGGAAATAACACTATCTAGAGATTTAGCTCATTCTTAGGCTCACCCACAACCTAGAGGTGTTTCAATTATGCTACTTAGATGAGGAGAGCTTAGACATCTCTTCAAAGGGTGAAAATCCAAGTGAAAATAGGACCTACCTTCCCATGTCATGTTCCCCATCTTTATGACCCCTTACATAGCCATCGGTCTACTATGAAGATTGGGTATTTGCATGAGAAAGTAGGTAGCACTAAAAGATTGTTTTTTTCTCTTTTTCTAATCTACTGGCCTACCACACTTTAATGGACCTTGGCTCTATCATAAGTCCAACTATGGATTTTTATCTTCAATTATAAGAATGATATATGCTTAGAATCATGTCTTTTAGTATGACTTGACTTTTAATAATTTTGAATGTTTTGCCTTTTGGATCATTGCCTTTTGTTAAATGATTTGGATTTTGAATTATTTTTTATGGATTTTATTTTAAGATTCCTCCTTCATACAGACTTGGAATGACTAGTCATGAGAGATAGATTAATACATAGGAATGAGCTTTAGGCTTAGGATAACGTAAGCTAATTATCCAAAGACAAGATTTACTATAACACTTAGGCTTAACTATGAACCAACATGTTATCTCAAGTCTTAACCATGTGTATGCTTAATTTTTGAAAAGGAAAAAGGGTAAAAAGGAGATCCAAAGTATAATGGTAAAAGGAAATTATAATTAGATGAATTATTTTCCAACTAATCACATGTTATATAAGGAATGACTAAAGGGAGCAAGGTTTGTATAACCAAGTGACAATAACAATTATTCATGTGTATATATATAAGAAAGCAAACAATCATGAAAAGAGAACAAGGGAATTTTTAAGAGAGAAAATCAAGAAGAAAAATAAGGCAATGATAAATAAGAAAACCATAAAAAAACATAAGTGAAATTATAGGCAATATAAAGTGTGAAATCAAAAATCACCATGTAAGATAAATAAGAATTTGACACAATGTCAAATGATATAAGAAATATATGAAGCTAAAGTTGGAACACATGTATAATCAAAATGAAAATGTTAAAACACCATACATATGCTCATAAGTAATGATATATTTTTCCACACACATTATCCATAACATCTGATAAGTTTTTATGAAGTTGAATGTGAATTGTAGCTAATATCTCAACTATATTTATAGAAAATTGGGAAAATACTTCACATTTAATCTCCTCAACATAAAATTTAGGAATTCTTGATGGATAATGATGATGAGGGATATCATGCAAGGGACACTTAGGAGAATGCATGGGAGTGGTTTCTATAGGTAATGAAGGGATCTCTGGTGGGGAAGGATCCATATGTGAGTGACTCATAGGTGGAGAAAGATCTATAGGTGAGGGAAGGTCCGCATGTGAGGGATTCATGGGTGGAGGAACACTAGGTGAAGAGGGGACCATAGGAGGAGATGGAACCATAGGAGGTGTAACCATGGGGGAAGAAGGGGGAGCCTTCTTTTAGGAATGACCTATGTTAGGAATGGTAGAAGGTGCAAGAATAATTAAAATATGATCTTTAATATGTTGTTGAAAGATGTGACAATGATTATTGTGATGGGTGCCACATTGGTGTTAGAGATAATATACCTCTCCATACTTGATATAATTAGATATTACCTTTGAGGGATTTATAGTCTTTTTTGAGTATTGAGGGTTAAAAGGATGCAAAGTGTTAATATATTATTGTATCTTTCAATAATGTGTGGATAAATGGTTATTTGTGTCATGAAAGTAATAGATACACTTGTGAGAAGTCTTGGTATATGTACTCATAAGAATAGGTGTAATATAAATGAAAGGAGTTTGTCAAGGTTGTTCAACTCATTTAGTGGGAAAAAGATATAGTTATGGTAAAGGAAGAAAACCATCACTAAGAGAAGGTGATCTTGGTGGAAAGTTAGGGCAAGGCTCAATAGAAAAAATGATAGGATCAGAAGCAGGAATAGACTTAGATAAAGTAGGTGTAGGAATGGGATCCAAAATAGGATATAATGAGGGAGGATTAGGGTCTACATAAATCTAAAGGAGAGTTTAATGCATTTCAAGGATAAGTAAGCTATAGGGGTCATGATACCTATCAAAGTGATAGGGCCTAGTTATAGAATGATCCATAAGCATATTCCTACGAGGTTATTTAGAAATTGGAGGTGTTCACACCATCTCTACCTTATAATAAAGAAGAAAAATGCTAAAATTAGGAATGAAATATGATGGAACATGGGAAGACACACTACAATACTGAAGCAAAGAGGAAAGATAATGGATAATCTTAGCATCATGGGCCTAAACAAGACCTCCTAAGAATGGATCATCTAAGGTATAACCATCATTATAATAAAGTGTATGAAGATTAATAATGTAGGTAGGAATGACATTGTCATATTATAAGGTGTGATGAATAGAATGTTGAGTCTTGGTAAGATAACAGGGATGTCATCACAAGTGGTTAACAAGAAAGAGGTTACAAAGAATCAAGAAGCTGAGAGATGAGATGAAGTGAGAGATTGAAAGTTTTAATCTTGAGATTGATCTTGCTAGGCTCATCATCATCAGAATATAGGAGTTCAGGGGGAATATTCCCAATGATTTTGGATGACTATTGTAACATCAAGTAGAATTAATGGGAAATTTGAATCATTGAGACTCATAAAATGGAATAGGTGGCAGGGGTTCAAGGGTATGAATCTTGGATACACCTTGGTCTTGGAATTATTCAAAATTACAAGGCTTAGTGTCACCTGAAATCCTATTTATGGATCCATTATGATTAAATTTAATGTACTAGGAAGTAGAAGAAGCAAATGATCTCATACAATGAGTACACAACCTACCAAGTAGAATATTGTAAGATAGAAAAAAGTTAAATATCATCACCTTCACATGAATGGTGATAGGTGGGATAGTAATTGGAAGCCATACACAACCTAAAGGAGGAATTTACCTTTGATCATAGCATTCACATGTGTTATATGTGGATTTAGGATTACATTTATAATATCTAAGGGTTTTGATAAAATTGAGAGAGGTTGAAAATAAGCTCCAGAACCCTCGTCAATCAAGGCACACCTTGACTTAAATATCACTAATTTGGACACTAATGAAAAGAAGAGGATCATATACATAAAGTAGAATCTAATTGGGAATCATAGAAGCAATGGGAAACTTGATGGAAAGAGAAACATCCATTATTTCATCAACATGTGTAGGCATTTCTTTGCATTATTGTAATATGTTATCTTCAGATCTAGATAACGTTGCTTCATGTCTTACTAAGGGAGGACAAGGGATGTTATTTTCAAACAAAATTTTCATAGTATGGTCACAATGATGTGAAAATTTCCTCATAATCTTGAGAAATGGGATTATGTATGGGAGATTAGTAAGCTCCATGATAGGATCCTACTCATCATAACCCGTAATAAGATTGTTAGAAAGAGGTGCATAATGTTGAGGGAGGTCCTTAGAAGGAGGAGAAGAAGTACATTGGAATGTATGTTGATAAAATGTATAAGGTTTAGTGAGAGGAAAAGTTGGTATATTATGTGAATAAGATGAAGCAGTTGATGCAACTTGGTTTTGAGAATTGATAGAAGTGTTGATAGCATCTTGAGGGTCATTGGTGATAGGTAAAGAAGATGGATGGATGGTAGAAATAGAATTGGAAGTTTTATCCAAGAGAGGAGTTGGAATTGGTTCATCAAAAGGTATAAGGTCATCTTTCCCAAACTCATTTAAGTGAGTTGGAGAATAATATTGGATAACATGAAATGTGTGAGACAATGGAGGTGTGTAGATAGCTTGAGGATCAATGAAAGCAACCACCCTTCACATATTATTCATATTAACCACATTCTCTTTAGGAGTTGGGTCAATAATACTTTCTAAATTATTGGTATAAGGGGTAGGTGTGTTCTAGTTATCTTGGTGATTTGGAAGAGGATCTTTATAGATGGTCAAATAAATAGCTTGATTTAAATCTTGAGATTTAGTATTTGTTTCATGGGCTTTTAAAGCAATGTCATAAGATTTTTGGCATTTCTTAATGATACAATCATGATCAAAATTGTTACCAAGAAGAAAATCCATAGCCAAATTATGAATCTACCTACAAGTCTCATGAGAATGACCCCAACTAGCATGAAACCAAAAAAATTTATTAGGATCATACCAAAATTTCATAAGATGATTGGGATAAAGTTATCAAGGGGATGCCTTAGTAGAAATTTTAGTAATTCTGCTAAGGATAAAGGTTTGTGAAAATTTACGTTATTAGGTGAAGATAAATGAGGGTTGATGAATTAGGTGGAAGGAAGGCTTGTTCTAAAGATTGGTTAGGAACAACAAATTGAATAGTCTGAATGGTGTCATGATATTTTGTGACACCATCATTGGTAACATGATGATTCTTGTTTTTAAGTAATATATGATTGCCTATATAAGTTTGGGATGGATCGAATTGATGCATAGGGAATTCTTGACGTTTATCTTGGTCAATAGCTTCCTCTAAGGTATGTGGAAAGAGAGTCCAAATCTAATATTATAATTTGGGATAAAGATCATTGGTAAAGAAATGGAAAAGGATATCATCAGTCATGTTATGTTCACATTTGTTGGATAATGTCTTCCATCATTTAATGAAATATTGGGTAGTTTCACTCTCAATTTGTTTACAATTGATAAAATGAGCTAAGGTATTCTCAGGAAGATCACTAGTTTGGAACTCCTTGAATACAGTATTTACTAAATCTTTCAAACTAGTAATAGAATGAGTTTTAAGCTAGTTGTACCAATATAAATCATCACCAATGAAAGTTTTGTCTAATATCTTGGTATAATCAAAGGTATTTAATTTGACCCAATATTTATATAGATTTTCAAATTTTTTAGATGACCAGTAGGATTAGTTGACCTATTGTAAGAAATGGTAGGGGTGATACCTCCTATATCGATATTAGTAATTTGATATGTGAGAAGATTATTTTGAAGATGCTTGGTTATCTTTTTGACAAGAGGAGATTGAAGGATAATATTATGATGGGAATCCTAAAGAGGAGGTGGGGGAAAATTTTTATTATGTGCACCCCATGGCATCTATTGAAGGTGGGTTTGAAGATGGATTAGGTGTTTTTACATTGCATAATTTGATTTGCATTATTAGCTTGAAAATCATTGATTTTATAAAGGGTTTGTAATAGGAGTTGATGGTTTCGAGTTGAATTATTAGCATTATTTGAAACATTAAAATTGGAAGTAGTGGCTTGGGTACCACTATGGGTGTTAGTAGGAGCTTGAGAAGAGTTGTTATAATTTGAGGCACTAGTGCTAAAATTTACTTCTGTGGCAAAAGATGTACTATTAAAGAGATGATAAGAAGTAGCACTAGAGGCATGAGTACCATGGGTATCAAATGATGCACTAGTGGAAAAATTAAGGAGAGTGGGTCTTGGAAGAGGCCCACTAGATGTAGAACTTCCAATGTTAGTAGAGATACTAGGTATGGAAGTAGAGGAAGTCAATGAAGAAGTCATAGTATAAGAAGGGGTCAAAATAGAGGTAAGAGGTTGAGAAGAAAAGAAGCTAGTATCCCCAAATCTATGTGAGAATGTGGGAGAAGGTGAATGAGGATCTTCAGCTTGACCACTAATCATGAGATGGTAAATGTTAGAATGGCTATTTTCTTGGTGTTAAGGAAATTTAGAGATAAAGAAAAGCATTTCAGGGGTATACTCTAATTCAAGTTGATCTTCAAGTAAGGAGAGATAACTACGAAGTGAAGAGGAAAGAGGAGGGGTCCTTAGTTTGTTGTGTGAATGGTTATGTGAATATTACTCTCATCCATAAGAGAAGCCATAATTTACTTATGGGAGACCCTATGAGGGTTGGTAGGACTCATCATATCCATTGAGTTCAACTAAAAGCTGTCTTTAAATAAGAAGTTTATGATGAGGGAGAAGGACTAGATAAGGTAAAAAGTGATGAAAAATCAAGGAAATATGAAGGGATAGGTAAGAGTATACATATGACTAGGTCAACTTAGTACTAAAAATAAGATCTAACTTTTGAGAAAACAAGGATACAGAGTTGATAGGGTCAACCTAGTTTTATAACCTAGGACTAAAAAAGGTAGAGAAGGATACATAGTCAAATGGGTTGACTTAGTACTATATCCTGAGGGACAGAAAATAATATTATGTTTATAGGGTTAAATCAATACTTTGGGCAATGAAAAAAGAGTCTATAAGAGACTATGTCAAACAAATTGACTATGTACTGAAACAAGAAAAAATTTGAAAGTACGTTTAAAATCAAGAAATGAAGGAAACACATAATCAATTGGGTCAATGAGGATGATCAAATTGAGGCACACAACATAAATCCTTGCACCAACCCTGGCCAATGCAAGTTTTTGTAATACAACACACATTTAAGCAAAGATAAAGTAGTTAAATTTAAAATTAAATGCTAACTAAGTGGTCATCTTAAATTTTGTTAGATTATTAGAGTATGATTTTAAGTGTGATAGAAAGTTGATTTTAAGTAAGGAAATATAAATCAATCTATGGATGGTTTCAATACATTTAGTCTAAAAGAGATCTATGTTGGTAATGGTATTGACTGGGTATTTGTGCCTTCCCCCTCACTTCACACACCACATCAATAAAGGTGTTGGGTGCTTTTCCAATATATACCTTTAACCATGTGTTAATACTTGACCATAAAACCAAGTTAAATTCCCCTTGGTGGTGAAATCTAAATAGATAGGCCTTAGGTAGATAATTATTTAAATGTATTTTAAGATTATGTAATTTGGTAGTGTGTACAAGAAAAAAAATAGTGTAACTAAATGGTATATTGAAAAACCACCTAATAGACTATGTAATCTATTGTAAGCATGCAAGCAACTGAAAGTGAAAATGTAAGCTAATTATTTAGAATATAATTGTTAATTCTAACATTGAAACATAGTACAATGTTAGTTTAGATAATATTGTATGCATATATTATAATATATATTCAATAGTGTCATTATTATACTACTAAGGCAAGGGTCTGTTAAGAACTATGTCGATAATGTCGACCTAGTCTTTTAGATAAAATATAGAATACAAAACTAGGTTGATAGGGTCGACCTAAGTTGTTGTATAAGGGTAGTTTTAAAGACTACAAATTATGAAAAATATAACTATAATGAATTAAAAAAATGACATAGAAAGAGAGAAATAAACCTTGGTGAGATGGAATATGCATAAGAAAGTGAGATTGTTGTTGAAGTGCCTTGAATTTTACTTGTAAATTTACCAACTATGTTGACTAGATCAACCTAGTTCTTTAGTTACCTATTTTCTAAAGTTTGTAAAGAATACTATATCGACAATGTCAACCTAATATTTTTTTAGAAGTCTAGAAGTGTATTGTGTCAAGTGGGTCGACTTAGTAGCCTGTCTGGAAGTGAAAACTTGTACTATGTTGATTGGGTTGACGTAGTAACTTGTAACTAATGAAGACCTAAATAAATAAAATAGATTTATTTTGATGTAATTATGTGTTAAACCTACACATAAAAGTTATAAACTATACTGGCACTGTTGATCTAGTATCATAAATATATAAAAATAATAAATAAAATGATAAAATAATGAAAGACAAGGGTTAGATTCACATTGGATTAACCAAAATGTATGAAATAAAAAATGTATCATGTCTATAATCAATCCTAACTTGGAGAAGCTAGATCATACTTTCAATTTCAATTAGGGATACATTATATAATCAAGAACATGACCAATATGGGGGTCCACTACACCTAATTAGGGGATCTCTTACCATAATAAACAATGTTAGAGAAGTTTCCAAAGCCTCCAATCAAACATAATCATGTAATAACCCTAACTAAGCCTTATGTTTTTATATTCACTAAACTAATAAAAAGTAAATTAAAGTATAATCTAGTGCTCACCAAAGCTTGTAGCAGAAAGTGGGGGTAATAAACAATAAAAGTAAACATGCATAGAAGACATATACTCATGTAAATGTATAAAAAATCCTAATATATAGAAGAGAAGTACAAATGCACATATATCTACTCTTACAAAGAAGGAACAAGGTTAGGTATACTTACCTTTGAAGACCAACCCATTAAGCCTCAATCTCTCCCTTGGCCAAGGTGCTTTGTAAGAGGTTATTATGGTATATAAGGATGAGAAGGATAAATCAATTATAGGCTACACAACCTACCAATACATCTAAAAGACTTCTCCACCTGACAATATTTATATCTCTAAAGAAAGTATGAAACCCTAAGCTTTCTCCTCAAGTAAAATGTTGGATATGTAGATGTATAATAGCTCTTACTTCTTCTCTTCTCTAAATAATGGTGAAATGATCTTTTATATATAGGAATATTTAACCCTAAGCCATTCTAAAAACTTTGATTGACAGGGTTGACCCTGTTGACCTAGTACTGTTATGGATGAAAATTCACTAGGTCATGGGCTAGCTCAGCCAAGATCTAACCTAGACCCTAAATTAATTTTACCCAAAATAGTATAGGGTCAACCCAGTCAACCTAGTACTATAACTAGTTTAAAGGAGCTTTAAGGTGAGAAAAAGAAGGATAGAAGGTGGGAAATGACTTAGGAGTGTGCATTAGATAAAAATAAGCTTATGGATATGGTTTTCAAGAGATAAATGTGTAGATAATAAGAGGGAAAAGGGGACAACAATCTTATGAAACACCAATGGTCTACCCACCCCTTTCCCAGTGTACCCCTTAAGGTGTGCACTCAAAGATATTGAGATTCGATGGGATATTGTAAGATAAATAACATCAATAAGAGATAAAAGTTTGATAATATTATGTGTGTGTGTGTGTGTGTGTATATATATATATATATATATATATAGCTCTAGAAATCAATGTCCTCCTCAAAACCCTAGGTGTGCTTGGCAAGGCTAAAAACCTACAAAAGGGGGAAATTTTAATGGGTTGAGCTAAACTCAATCACATTTTCTTGATGACTGGTCATTTCTTATCTATGTAATACTCTGAGGGATGTCAAACCACATGTAGTTCTCCCACTTACTATAATTATACAAGTGTGTTCTTTACCTATATGAATGCAGATAGTGATGTGGATTTGATACTTGTAAATTATTTATCTGAATTAAATTTAGAGTGCTTCAAAATTTTCTTGTGTCTATTCCTAGTGGTATATTCATAATTTGGAAAGAATATGGTAGATTTTTTCAATGTGAAATAGTGTATAAATGTACACCAAATAAGTGCCAAGTTTGTTTTAAATGAGATCTTGACTTGTTTTTATATGGATCTAATTTAATAATTTATCATGCCATTGACATGATACATTAATGAGTGGATCCTAAGGAATGGTTTTATTTTATAAAATACATGTTTCTAGTATTGGGTTAGTCTCGACCAGATTAGGGTAGTATCAACTAGAAATACCATTTTAATTAGGTGGAACCAACCTATGTATAGGCAAACTGAACTAAGAGTCTAGATATTTTTATGTAGGTTATTTATTAGGTTTGCAATATAAAATGAGATTATTATAGGTGTATACCAACAAATTTGAAGCCTTGATTCATAAGATAGCATGCAAGTGTGAGAGAATGGTGGTATAGAACATTATTTGAGTGCTTAAGTCATGTATGGTAAAGTACCAAAGACTAGATTTTACTATTAACACCCCCTATATTCAAAACATGTGCACATAATTTTTATTTTAATAGACTTTTTTTTAAAAAGGTCAATTTTTTATATGGCTGAATGGGATGGGAGTGGACCAATAATCCACATGGACATGTTGAGAATGGGGTTGCATGGGTTCACAAATGTTAGTATAAAACATAGATAATATGGACATATGTGTTGGATAAATCAAAGGAGGATCACAAATAATTTGGAGTGAATGAAGCAACACTTGAATGAGGCACATCCAAGGAGTAGAGGCATCAATAGTATCAATAGGAGGCATGTTCCATAGGGATAGCAGTGAAATTGGAGTTACTTAGAATAGTAGTGAAAATGAAGAATAAGGTAGACATACTTGTGTGGGTGAAGATAGTAGTCTGATAGGATTTAGTTATCGAGGCTAAGTGTAGATATCACCTATGATAAATTCATTGGGAGAGTGATCTTGAGTGACCCATAGTGAGTGAGGTAAATGATCATGATGGTTTGTTATGATTGTTTGGAAGATGCTCAAATTAGATCTACATTAGTGGATAGATTAAAATGGTTGGATATATCATGGAATACATCATTTTAATGGTCATTCTACCATAAAACCACTAATGGTAATGATAACAATGAGGATTTGGATAAGCAATAGCTGAATAATAGAGGACATGGAGTAAATTTGTAGGTGTTGATGAGTGTTGGTAATGGTGATGGCCCCAACACATGGTGTTTTATCATTAATATATTCAAAATAGGGTTGAACACTAGTGGAGGCATAAAAATCATGAGATGGTGATGGTAGGGATGGTCACTACTTAGGGGAAAGGTAGCAAACATTACTCACAACAAGGGTGTCGTATAGTTCATGTGGTTTATAAAACCCATAATTCTATTTTTATTTTTTGGGGGGAAATACAATCACTCTCCTACAGAGAAATATTGTTAAAAAAATCATAAAAAAATACATGCTTCTAAAAACTAATTACTCTTAAAAATTTTAAAATCCTAATTTATCAAAAATAAAATCTAGTCTCATTAACTTTAATACCACGTTAAAATTTAAGACCCTACCTAGGATCATACAATTCCATATACATTGATCACATCATATATAAGAAGATAAAAACACACATAAATTCTAAGTATGATAGTAAAAACAATAATAGAATAAATACACAAAACCTCTCACTTCATCCCCATTGTTTAAAGTAAGGGAGAACCCTAATGGAAGGAAGAATAGGACTGCAAGCCTTCTTGAGAAAAAATAGATACTAAACAAGGAATATTTAATCTATTAAATTATTTACTACATTCATTTCATGTTAACTCAACTCAACATATTGGTTTATATCTTTATCCAAACTTGAAAATGTAATAAAAGGTGAAAACATGTTTTCTAGACCTTAAAAATAGGCCTAAAGACTTAGTTTATTTAATAATTTTATTTTTATGTGTCTTTAAACCTTGAAACTAACTTTAAAAACTCACATTTATCTTCACTCACATATCTAAAAAAAAATATTACATTTGGTTAAGTTGTTTTCAAGTTATGATAATTTTAGTGATTCTAGTGTTCTAAATAGGCCTTCTTTTAGACCTAAAGACTGAGATTTTTAATATCTTAATTTTTAGGATTCCAAAATTATTTAAACAAATTTAAAACCTTTAAAAACATCCTAACCAACCTCTATAAAAACTTTCATGCAATTTTAAGAGTTCAATTTTTAGTTATAGAGCTTTTAGTACACAAAAACTCTAGTTGACTATTGTTTTAACCTTTTAGGACTTAGTGAATGTAAATCCTATATTTTTTAAATATTTGAAAAGAAAAAATTAGATAAATAATATGAAATAAATTCATTCACTATTTTTTATATAATTGACTAGCTTTGACTTTTCTAAAAATATTAATAAATAGTGCAAGTAAGAACTTAGCTGGAAAATAATTGATATGGATGATTTAGGTGCTAAAAACTAACATATAAGTTGTTCTGAGTGTCATAAATTTGATCATGGTGTTATAAACCCTCTTATATATTATTTACATAACTGAATAGTATCATCTATTGAAAAAGTGGTGGTAGTGTTTTGATATCGGTAGTAGTGTCCTTTGTGCAAGACTATCTCGAGATTTAAGGTGCACCTATGTCTAGATATTATACATCTATTTTCATATGCACAATTCATAAAAACCTATATTTTTCCTATAATAACTGATTTATTTTTCAAACCCTAATCCTCCATATAACTATGGAATTTGGTTTATATGAATTGAAAAGTGTGTTTTTTAGTAGGGTAGGCTGGACATCCTCAACACCCCACTATGAAGAGAGTTACCTACATACCAATACTCTGAGGAGGGATCCATCCCAATGTAGTTATCCCCACCTATGTGTTAGTGCAATTTCAAGTGATTCTAGTATTATTGTGTCCATGAGTGCCTTGAATGTGCTTGAGACTAAAAATATGTGTAATATAAGCTTAAAGTTGTTGTAGATGGTAGTATGTAGAAGTAGAGTAGAATAGGTATTGATAACCTTAATTATGTTCAATTTATTTTGAGTTTGAATGTTTATTTTTAATTTTATTCCATCTAGTGGTTAGAGGGTTAAAATTCATGTGTGTGTGTGTGTGTGTGCGTCTATATATATATATATATATAGTTTTGATGCTTGTGAAAGTGATAAAAGAGGTCTAGGCTGACCCTAGGAAGTTTTAGTTTTGAAAAGATATCGATTTATAAAAATATAGGGAAAAGGACATTAGTTCCATTTTGGGGACACTAGTTCCATGTGGCACTAGTGTCCTTATTATGGAGTGAATGTCTAGCTAGCAGAACACTAGGCACGAAGGGCCAAGATTGGGAAATGAGAGTCTAAGACTACTTTAGGGTGGATTAGGGATGTTTCTTGCCCACACAAAGGCTAGATAAGTGTGACAATAGGTTTTAAGATAGGTGTATGGTTGATATACGGATAAGGAGTCTCAAGTAGAACTCTTATCACTTAGATACCATTTTTTGGGGATTATATTTCCCCCCTCCCTTTATTCTATAAATTTATCAAAGTGAAATGACTGGGATAAAGGAAAATGAAGCATATTTGGACTTACCTAAGAGTTGAAGCCTTTGAAGTTGGGTCTGAGTATGTGAAGGATGTTTCAATGCATGTTATGTAAGTGAAAAATGCATAAATCAATCCTTACATAAGATATTTCAAAATTAAAAAGTTTAAACAGAGTGAAGAAGTAAAACTGATTAAAGATATAAGAATGAGAAAATGAATAAATACACCAAAATGGGTATGAGAACCAATACATGAACCTAGTGACAACATGTGTGTAAGTGTAGACATCCAATTTCTAACACAATTTGTGTTGAAATTGTCAATCTTACTCAAATTGCACTTAAATGCACATTTTAGGTCAAATTCCATAAACCACCCTAAATGGTTCAAACTTGTCACTTACAAGTACTAGTTTAGGTCAAAGTATCCCTAAATAGGGAAATGCATTCTATGGGCTAGCTAACTTTGATCAGATCATTTCGAGTCAAAATGACAATTTTACCATTTAGTGCTCTGGATCACTCTTTTCTTCTAATTCATTGGTACACATCACGTACCTTGTTATTTGGTGTTGGCAAAATCCTAAATGGGAATATATCTCTAACACATCTAACATTGATTTTAAATTCCTCTCCATTCAAATTACGATCTAGTAAAATAACTTTTTGACCATTTTGATTAATTGTGCACCAATTCAAAGAATTACACTAAACTTGATTAAACTTAATGAAGCTAATTAGTCCAATTTAAGAGCTTAAATAATAATTCCATAAATCTTTTTTAATATCTCATTATTGAAAATTTATTTTGACTATCTACATCACCTAGTGACATCATCTATGGGGTGGCATCCATCAAGCCATAAGTGCATAAAATATCAGTACTATGGGTCACCCATGCCTAGTTAATGCCTCCCATGCCTCTTTAATGCTTATTTATTTTGAGGATATTTATGAGTTTAATTCCAAATATTAGTATTATCCATGGCCACACATCTCAATTTTGAGATGGATGATCTTGGTTGATCATGACTAATCTCAAAAATATATAAATAGAGAGGCCATGGAAATGAATTTTAATCTTGAATATTGCAAAGTTATAATGTTAAATTGTTTCCATAATCCTTTGCATTTGATCATTGATTTTGTTTGGAAGCTTCATTGATAGGCTAGTTTGGTGATTTGGAATCATGAGCATAGGTTTTATGGAAGAGTTTTCCACCTTTGTTGACAAAGGCAAGGATTTTTTATCAAGGGAGAACATGTTATTGAGCCACATGGGTATGGTGAATTCATTTGGGAAAAAAATATGATGTTTGTTTTCTTTCATTTTTTTTCTTTCTATCTTTTGTAATTCCTATAGGAATAGATAGGCTTAGTTAGTTAGGTCTTTATTTATTTTTCATGATTTATGGACTAATGTTTGAGTAACTTACATTGTAATCATATCTACATCTTGGCACACCCAGTGGGACAAGATGTAACCCACAAAGGAAGAAGATCATTTTGAAGCTTTAAAATCTTTATTTAGATCATTAAAACTCTTTAAATTTGATTTTATAACTTTATTTTTCCATTTTTCTTTATGATAGGTTTACACAGTAACTGACGTCAATTAGTAAAACCATCATCGGTTGGATGGCTATCGTCAGTCACTATTGGTATAATTGATATCGATTATATAATTGTCATGAATTAGTAATTGTAACATCATTAGTTATATAACTAACATCGATCACTATGTTTTTCTTAAAACATAAACCCAAGAGCTCCTTTTTTGAAGTTCATTATTTCAAACCCAAAATAGCTTCAAGGCTAAAGGACATGCTATCATTTTTGTTGCAAGACCAAAGATTGACATTTGCTAAAAACATGTTTATATCAACTTTTTCATGCTTAAAAATGAACTAGGAACATTATTTTGGTGCTTAAAGTAACATTTAGGTGCTTAAATGAGTTTTTAGCATTAGTTTTCAAAGTGACAACTAAGACTAAGGGGTCAAATGAACACCACCTTATTTTCCATTTTTGGCTTAAAAATGAACTCACCTTTCCATGTTGTTTGTATTTACTTAGTTTTTAAAGTTAGATTTTGTTTGGAAAAAAGAGGGATGTCATATGTATGCTCTTCCATTTGTCCCCTTTAAGGAACCCTTGGACTAAAAAGCGTCATACCTATTTCATGCAGCCTAGTCCAAGGCTTAGAAATAATGTCATCTAAAGCACTCCCCAAAAACTTGTTAAGGTTTGGGTGATCTTGAAAATGACCCTAAAGTCTTTCTATTATATGCTTTCTTTATTTTTATGCAAACTTGGCTTACAAGGGGGATGCCATTACCTCCCACAAGTTCTTTAGGGAAGCTTTGACATGGGATTTCACCTCCCAGCATTAACTTCATTTTGCTCCTAATTGGAGTTGCATATGTGACAGATCTGCATTTGGACATTGCACTACACTGAGTGAAAAATAGGATGTAGTTGTTGCAAAAAAGACTAGACCTTTTTACAAGTGGTCAATATCATGGTCACCTAATTTTCATGCTTGTCTTTTGCATTGTTTGACATGAAAGTCATTGTGCAAATGATTCCTCTAGAAAAATCAAAACCTTGATAGTTTAATAGACCCCACTTTTCCATACCTTGTCAGTTTAGACGTAAGACATTTTTTTTGTCATTAGCTTACTTGGTCTTGATTTATGTCTAAAACTACTTGTTAACTCAATGAACTTAACCAAAACACATTGTCCTTAATTTTCTTAAGCAAGGGAGGCATTACGCTGTCCAATTGGAAAATTCACCTTTTTATTGTTCAAATTATTATCAAAAGCTTTGTGGCATATCATCTAATTTAGTGCAGTCATGCTACCCAATTGAGTCTAGATCTTTTACCCAATTTGTTTAAATCTTTCATTTATACTCCACATTCAAAATTGAATTTTTTTGAGTTATAAGGGTTGGTGTGTCAAAGTGGGTTTGCCATTTGCACACTAATCTTGTTCTAACTTGGGTTTAATTTTCCATTTGGATTGAAGGTCATTTATTAAGACTCAAAATTGCATTATCATCTTGGTGGACTTATGTCATCTTGAGTATCGCTCATGCTTTGAGTCCTAGAACATATTTTATCTTACTAGAATCATGTGGTGACGTTGTGCTGCCTATTTGGTCTTAGATTAATACTTAGTGATTCATGTATGTTTTTACATCTTGAGTTAATTAGTCCATTTTGTATTCTTTATAATCTAAAGATCTTTCCTCTAAACTTCTAGGGTCAACTTGTCAAAGTTTAAACTAGCTTTTACAGTACGGGTGTATCACAAAGATCTAGGCTTTGGTTTACTAGTTTTCACCTTGGGTCTTTGAGTTACCTTACACTCTTTCAATCTATATGATTTTAAATTTACCAAAGGTTGAGTAAAATCATGAACAAAATCTTATAAATTATGTGTGGTTTCAAACCACCCTCCTTTATAGTCTCATTAGTACCTTGGTTATTTCTTTAAAAGAGAGCTAAAGTATACTTTGTTTGGTTGCCAGACATTTGTCCAAATTTGTTCAAACACACAAAATAGCTCTTTTTAGACATGACTCAAAGGTAAACTCGTAGTGGCGCCTCTTATAGCCTTAGTTATGAAGATGAGAAATTTTATGATGGTCAAGATAACCTCATTATTTTTATGAAATCCTAGCAATAGTAGGATCTAAAGATGATTACAATGAATATCAACCCCAATAAGATCAAGATGAAGCCCTTCTTAGATTGATATAATTAGGTGCTAGACTACCTTCTAAATTTCCTATAGAAAAATTGCATACTTTAGTTAGATAAGGAGAACAAAGATGACAAAAGCAAGATTTTTCATGAATAGACATACCTTCTTCCTCTAGCAAGGGAAAATAAATACAAATAGAGTAAAAACTCATAAATCTAGATCTTCTAGATAGGATCAAAATAATAAGTCAAAAATATGTAGATCAACTTATCGTAGACTTAGCTGACTCCCTAGATGCCACTTCAATTCACAATGATGCTTTGAAAGAACAAGGAAATGTGGTTTAAAGTATGCAACAAATATTGCATGAAGACATTACCATAGTGGATCAAGATAATCTAAATGAATAGTTAAAGTCACAAGAGACCTTAGAAAGTGTTTTATTTGACATGTAACATATATTATTCAATCATCAAGAACCTCTTATTACTTTTCAAACTCAAAAACTTAAAAATTCAGTTCAAATCAAAGAAATCCCTCAAGACAATTTGGCTAGTTCTTTTCAACCAACACAAAAATTGGTAAATAAACATAAAAATTTTCAAAAAAAAAGAAAGAAACAGCCAAATTCAAGGAATGTTTTACAATCTAAGAATCAATGACCTATGTTCTCAATTCAAGGATAAAATTAGAACCAAGTCATGGATCAAAAGATATACACTCCCTATAGATCCATGCAAAACCAAGGGCACATTCCACCCCAAAGACAACAAAAATAGGGGCACATTCCACCCCAAAAGAAATGAAACTAGGGGCACATCCCACCCTAAAAACATCTTATTCAATCCACAAATGCACCAAACATGCAAGAATGTAATTATATGAAAAAAATTATTCAAAGATTGGATATGAATAATAGAGTCAAAAATTACAAATTTGATGAGATATGCCCATATCCATTTGATTTATCTATTATCCAAAAGCCATTTCCACCTCATTTTGAGGCATCCAAATCTAATAATTACAAAGGAAAAGGAGATCCACATGAGTACATATAGGCATTCTTTGTCTTATGTCAATACGTTTTTTATATTAGCAAGTACTTACTATGACTATTTCTGTGAAGCTTAGTGGGACAAGCTCTTGATTAGCTACTTAAACTACCCAAGAGATTTGTTACAGATTGGAACAACTTATCAAAAAAAATTGTTAACCATTTCTCATGTAACATAGAACATGAATTAACAATTGTTGACTTATGCAAATCCAAGTAGCACGATGGTGAAAGTTTCACTACATATATGCAAAAGTGGAGAGCATTGACAGGATGCTTTCAACATAACTTACCAGACAAATAATTGGTTGATATATTTGCAAAAAAATTGTATCCTAAAGTTGCACATAATCTATGGTTAGCTTATGCTAACTCATTTTAATAATAAGTGGACTACATATTGTGAGCTTGATTCAAGAAGCATACACTTGATAGGAGGTTGTTAATCCACTATTGATAAAAATCAAGTTAGAAATGATAAAGTAAATTACTTGCACAAAGTAAATGAAATGCAATACTATAATAAATTATAATGATTTTTAAATAAATTGATGAAATATAACAAAATTGGGTTAATATCCATGCTAAGGTGGCTGAAGTTAGGTTCAAAAAATTAGAATAGGGTCTATGAATAGGTAGGAACATAGAAAGTTAGGTTTGGGTGGGGTTAAGGGAATGAAAATAACTTGCTATTATTTTATACCATAGTGATTTTCAATGGTTAGGTGAACCATCAGTAATTGGGCAAACCATTAGTGGTTGGGGGTGATCGTCAGTAGTTTTTCTAACCATCACCATTTACCTATGGATTTATGAAGGTATTTAGAAAAGAGTTGTAGAATAGGTAGATGGTTAGATAATGGTTATGTTAAGGATTTTGTGGAGAAGAAATAAGGTATATAAAAGTCTGATCAAGTTATGGAAATTATAAATCTAAAATAACTAAAAACAAGTTGAATATACTTGTAGCTTGCGAGATGGTTGATAGTTGAAAGCCAAGGAAATTTTTATAGAGTAACATTACTTTGGCCTCAAAAGAAAATTTGGTAGAGGTTTGGGTCTCTTTTGTTGTTGTTGATTTGCTAAAGGAATATTGGATGCTAGAAAACTTGAATACCTATATGCAAGAATATTTGATAGCTTGAACATGGATACCTTTCACATCCTACTCTCCTCCTTTTATAGGCAAAGAGAGATGGATAATTTAAGGTTCCCTAGAGGGTGAGGTTACTGATCATGATTCTTGGAAGTTTTTTATCACTTCATAAGGTGAACATTTTAAATTGTGTATCATTATCTTATACACAGCTAGTGATGTGTTAATAAATTAAGAACTTAACCATTGATAGTCAACCTAACTATTGATGGTTAAGCTGACCAATAATGATTGAGTGTCTAAAGGTAAAATGATTAAAAAAGGGGTTTAAAAGGTATGGTTAAAAGGTTAAGTTAGTAGGTTGATGAGTTAGCTAACTAGGTGGTCAACTAGACTCAAGGTCTGATAGTGGTCCTAAGGCATTTTGACAAGTAGAACTATTTGTACTTTTCTAATGTATACACTAAGTGACTAGTGACCATAAATGTACAAATGAAACATATTAACTATAAACATAAATATTTTTAGGAAAATAACCATGCTACTAAGATCAAATCATGAAGGTAGATTGGTATAATGAAAAGTAAAATGGACCTACCTTCTTATAATGTGTTCCCCATTTTCTAGGACCCATTATAGAGCCATTGGTCTACTACGAAGATTGGGTATTATTGGCATCAAAATTTTCACCCTAGGAAACTCTATCAAGATCCTAAAATTTGATGTAACATTGAATCATCTCTCAAGTTATGAGAACTTGTAAGAGAGATGAATCTCTAGGATTGAAAGGGCTAGGTCCCTATATTCTTCTTTGAATGTCTATCACCTAATATAATACTTGTTTATGAAAAGAGTTATAATCTTGCATAAAATGTAAACTAAACTAAAGAGGTTATCCACCAAGACATATCCCATAGAATATAAGACTTCTACTAATCAACAATGCTTTCCAAGATCAATTCTATGAATTGAAGGATCTTAAAATTGTGTTTCAATGTGAAGGTAGCCTACTTGGGACAATCAAAAAGATAACTGACCTAGGGGAAGATTTCACACCATAGAGATAATTACATACTTGAATAAGATCATAGTACATTCAACACACTTCACATGACTTGTTAAAATTAAAACTCTTGCTTAAACATAAAGGATAAAGGGAGTAATGATGATACTATCACTTAGCTCCACTATTCATCACTCACACACTTAGACAAAATGTTCAAAACTCATAATTAGACTTGTAATTAATTCTCAAAGTGTAATTTCATATTATCAAGGCATCAACATACCAACTTTGGTCTCTTTTACAATTGCCAAAATGGCTCAATTTATAGAACTTGGGAGAAGAGAGAGAGAAGAGAAGCACAAAAGGCATAAGGACAAGTGTCAAAAAGAGAAAATTAGTTACAATACATTTGGATTAATATATGGGGTGAGAAATGCAATTTTTGGAGTTAAAAGTGTCTTTTACAATCATCCAAAACCTACAAAGTAATCACAAAATTCCTTCTTTTGCACAAAAAACTACCCCTCATGATTAGCCTTCCAAAACTATCTTATCATTGCAACTAACCAAGTATGATGATTGATTTGAGTGACAGGGGTTACTAAGAAGCCTCAACATGCATTGTATATATTCATTATCATACCTATCATTTTTACCATGCACAATCATTCAATATAGTCCTAAAATGAGCTTTTTCCATTCACCTTTCACACTTGGCATCTACAACTTTACTAATTATTCAGTTTGATCCATGAAAAAGGGTGAATTACACTTTTTAAAGGTTTCCATATCATCATTTTCAATAAATTATCTTTAAAAGGCCATCTAAATTAAAATGCATCACTTTCTCGTAAGTGTTCATTATTTGCCCATTAGACTGGCTGAAATGAAAGAGATGAAAAATAGGCTTAGGAGATTAGACACCTACTAAAATTACCATATAATATCAATCCCTAAACTCTCCCCCAAAAGTTATTCTTCCTCTTGAAAGTTATCTATTCCTAAAAAACACAAAAAAAAGTCAAAAAGAGCCCTATTCTAGCCTATTTTATATAGTTCCATACACCTAAGTCACATTTGGAGAATATATAGAGAGTCCTATACATCATCCAAGTGGTTTCATGACATTTTCCTAGCATTTGGATGTTTCATTTGCCTCCTCTTCTCAATCAGGTCCTTAAGGAGGCTTTTCAACTATTTTGAGTGAATTATGGTCTTAAAATTTATTCATAAAGGTTTGACATTATAATCTCCTCCAAATTCCACTAAGGGATCGTCAAATACTTTCTCCACCTTATAAAAATTTCTCAAGGTCCCATTCATATGGTCATGAAAGTTATGAGCTTTTTAGCTTGACCACTTGAGCCATTCTTTTGCATTCTGTGAGGGTTTGGGAGTTTTCAAGCAAAGAATTGATTTTTTGGTGATTATCTTGTCCAATGAAGGTTAAAAAATTGGTATATTTACCCCATAAACTTTTTCCCATCATTGAAATATCTCTTCAAGAGGTAAAGATTAAACCTTTCCCTTGTTTGGCATTAGGCGTAGACCTTACCAATAGGTCTACTTACACCCTTTAGATTAAAATGAGGTACTATTAGGTTTATTTTCATATTATGAGGTTTAAAACCTATTTATTATTCCAATAATCATTACAAAATCACTTAGGAGGCTTAACTAGGGTTTAAAATTAAAATGACCATCCTTACCAAGCCCTTTGCTTACCATTCCATCCCATGGTGACTATGAACTTTTTAGTGTAGGGTACCTTATTTACTTACAAGGATTATATAAATGTTTTTTTATGTGTCCTATAGTTTATCCAACATTTATTTGGTCTTTTATAGCCTTCTAGTCATCAATTTCACCATTTTTCCCAAAACTGTCATCCTCATGCATGAAAAATTACCCCTGCTCTGAGACAAAAAGAGGGTTTTACCTATTATCACATATAATAGAACTATTTTAGAGTTTATAATATGTAATAATTATTATTTTTTCCAATTTTTATCTTATAAATCCAAGGATAGACCACAAAACTTTTCAAATTCCCAAAGTAGACCTTAAACCAAGTAACTTGTGAAGGTAGGCATGGTATAGGTTGTACTTTGGAAGTTTTATGGATTTACCTAAGTTTTTTTGTGATATTTATGGATCATTCATCCTCCCATGATTTATTTATACCATATTATAACCTAATTTCCCCTTAATCATTTCCTTATGCTATTAGAAACATAGACTAGGTCTATGACTGCCTAGAAGGGGAATCATTGTTTAGGCCTAGCTCTAGGTTATTTTGAGCTTGGTTTGGTATTTAGGAATAGAATAAACACCTTATTTAATTTTTAAATTCTAATTTATGTGGTTAATCATAATTTTTATAAGGATAAGCTCCATCATTTGCATTAGTTATCTACCATTCTCAAGATTAGCCCATTTGCTCATTGGATTGAGACATCCTTAGGACTTTACTTGGAGGTCTAGGTCTAAGCTTTGGTTGATGTTTTTGGAAATTATTTCCAAATTTATTATGTTATAATACCATCCTCATGTGTTTAATTTCCTTAAAATCCTTCAAACTATATCAATTCTATGTTTAGGTCCTCAACTAGGATACCTTTGCCTTGACTAGAATAGTCATGTTCTACCCCTATAGGTGTGTCTTTGGGAAGAGTTAGGCCTTTTAGATGGTGTATTTAGGTTTTAAATTAGTTAATTGAGGTAAATTTTCATTTTTAAAATCTAAATCCACTAATACAAACTCATTTGGTATAAGTAAAACCTTACCTCCAACTCACTATTTGTCTCAGTGGTAGGTGCCAATTTACATGCTTGTAGATAACCTTTCCCATGCCTATGTACGGATAGATGGGAATGTGTGTGGAGTCATCACATAAATTTTAATCTTATATTAATAAATATTATCTCATGAGCATCACTTAGGTAATTTATAACCACTCATATGTGAAGATATGCTTAATGGACAACTTGATGAGGAAAGGGATACTTTTTGATCTCAGACCTATAGAACTTCTTGAGGTCTTTCAGTATGTTAGAGCATGGTTTTGAGTTTTTCAAACATCATAATTCTCAAGTGTCTCATTATATCTCCATCAAAAATGTATATCCCCATGGTGGGACCTATCAAAACTCACAATTCACCTTCCCCAAACACACTCTTAAATTCCCCTGCCAAAACACAAAAAGATGCAAGTTCTCTATTTTTTCCATTTAGGGAAAAGGTCCTTGTATTAGTCTCCTTGCTTGGAAAAGTATTGTCAACACCATGATTTATATTTCAAGGATACTAATTTTTTTTTTAGGCCACCAAATCACCTCATAAAACTCATGAGGGGTCAACCCTATAGAACACCTCCATACAAACCTTTACAACTCTATAAATGGCACTTAGAGAAATACACTTGACTGTATGTGAAATATGAGAGTGATACAAGAATAAAACAAACCTAGAAAGAGATTTTTTAGTTGTATTGATTCATCTTAGATCATGATCAAAAACTTTGACATAAAGATTCTCCTTTAGGCATCAACTTGATGTCATTAGGACTGTAAGTGGGTATCTATTAGCTATGTATGGACAACAAGTGTGAAATGGAGGAGCAAGATGGGAAAAAGGCCTTATGATAATCTTAAGATTATTTTAAAACATACACATACATTATGGATTCATGGAAACCTTGAAAACAAATTTAAACATTAGGTTCAATGTGAATATCCCCCTTCAAAGTACGTATAGATACATACAGAGTAGGTAGTTTGTAAACCAATCAAGCCTAGAAGAGGCTCTTCATTTTTAATAACTAAAAAATTAATATAATAATGAAAAATATATGGATAGGCACTATATAACATTTAATAAAACCTAAAACAAACAAAAACATCAAACTAAATCAATAAAAATTGAGACAAGTGCAAATAGTGACCCCCTCATGGTTTGAAGTGCATAAGAAGCTACGTAGAGTGATAAAAATGGTTCATAAATGATGAGGAAATAATAAAATACTTATTTATATGAAATTTAATTTTACTAAGATTAATATCCACCCCTAATACCATTCTTCCCAACTCTACCTGTATGGTCCACACCAAGCATCACAAGTTGACCATTTTTTTCTTGCCAAGACAAAAAGGAAAGAAAATGAGTTGTATATGTAGTTTTTTATGAAATTTATGCATTAAAATTATTTAAATGTGTTATGGTAGGTTAAAATACACTCCACCCACGTTTTTAACTTATGGTGGACTCAAGAAGTCCGTATAAATGCCCAAAAGCCCCTAAAATCAAGGAAAAACTACCATTTACTAAACACAATTGCTTCTTAGATGACATATGACTAATCCTGACATTATCATAACCTATTCCACGTTTAAAATCACCTAGGTGACAAATTTTATTACATTAAAGTCCATACAAGTCATAAATGGGCTAAAATGTGACCAAAAGGCCCCGTTTTGCATATGAGACATAGCATATGACCAATTTATGACTTTTAAACATATTAAAACATGTAAAGGACCACCTTAATACATTTTAAACACAATTTTATCCTTTTACTACCTTTTACTAGGGTTGACCAACCTTTGACTTTAGTTGACTAGCCTAATACAAAGAGGGTGGACTTCAACAAGGACTAAGGAGAGGATAAGTAAGATAATAGACCAAAATGACACCCTATAGGACACATGGGAACCTTATCAAAAAGTTAAAAATAGTATGGATTGACTAAATTTTTCTATAATTCAAGTTGATTCAACATTTTGGCAACTCCTAGGGGTAACATGATTGCCTACGTTAAGGATTAGTAGCCTTATTCTATCCATTATGCCAAAGGAGTCAGAACGCACTTGGGAAAAGTAGGACCAGAACTTAAATTAACAAAAATACATCTAAAATTACCTCAAAACACACAAATAAATAATAACACACACAATACCAAATAAAACCATAAATCAAAGACACACTTGTGCTACTAAGCACTTAGGGAACATAAGACACAATTGAAAACAAACTAGTATGTACATTCATCTTGATCATACTCCCTTCTTGGATCAAAAGGGGAGTATTTTTAATCTCCCTCCTCACTATATTAATGAGGATGCCAATCATGCTTCTTTTTGGGTGTGAAGCTAGATGACTCATGTTTTCTCTTTATTCCTTGACCTATCATGTCATTTGATGAAGTCATCTCAAATAAGTCTCCAAAGTAGATAAAGTTCTATTGGTCTAGTAAACATGCCTCATATTATTTTCCTATTGTCTCTTCATAGAAAATTTTCATATCCATGCATGGGACAACTTGTTGCAATTTCATATTTTCTTGAAGGATCCCATCCTCCTTCTTAATTGTCACACCTTCTTCAAGCCCTCCAAGAAGCACTGTGTCATGTAAATTTGGAAGCATCTCTTTTTGGAATTATTCTTTAATTATGGTGGAGTTAACTTCATATGTGACTATAGGATCAATATTCAAAACACCTTCAATAGGCCCAAGATCAACATAGATTACTCCATCATGATCTAGACTCTCTTGATGATAATACTCCTCAACAAATACCTAATCTCCAACTTCTAGCTTGTCATGGCTTGTGGTAATCTCTATAAGACTTTTAGGCCCCTTTTTTCTATCAAATTCATTTCATATGTATACAAACATACACCATAAGCCATCATCTTTTGACTGGTCTGCATCATGGAAAGGAACAATGAGAGAAAACACTTCTTTTTCTTCTTTGGGATTCAAGAGAAATCCTTCCAAGACAACCTTTTCAACAAAAGGAACATCATTTTCACAAGGATTCATATCTTTCTCATAATTTATCCAATATAAAACCTCTATTCCTTCCTCACAATACTCTCCACATAAGTTAACTGTTTCTACCTTGATGTCTTCCCTCTTTTGGTATCTCTCTTGGATGGAATCCCAAAGAGGGAAAATTTGGGAAATGCACAAAGAACTTGGGGTATTTTGAGACTTCCAAGATGAAGTTATTTCATGATCTCTTAATCTCTCCTCTAGATTAAAAATTAGGCCACACACCTCAAGCACCTCATAGGTAAGATTTGACTAATTATCACTCTCTATGGGTATCCACTCCCTTTTGACTTATTCTAAAGCATCCCTTACAATCTCAATATAAACACTAGGGATATCTTGACTACAATCATATCTAGTGTCAATATATAACATGTAGTCTTGGTAGCTATTAAGACTAATTTTTAAACTTACAATAGGATGACTTGGAGAGGAATTAGATGGACTAGGTGGAGTAAAATTTGGAGAGGACTAATTATAAGCAATATAAGGATCATGAAAAGTTTGTTCATCCTGAAGAGGAATAGGCAAAATAAGACATACCTCTTCTACTTCATGATCTTCATTTGTAAGTGGGGGTACAGGATTAATTTATTCATGTACACAATAGTCTCCCAAATCAATCTCTTCTATGGATGTATAGGGATCATGATCATATGTTTTATTACCATACTCATCAAGGAAAAGATCAAACATACCTTCAAGAGGAGAGGATGCTTCACCACCTATGACACCTTCTTCTTCTTCTTCACTAATCACATAATTCTGATTTGAATTTATCTCCACATATGGTTCAATATGAAAACTTTCCAAGGGATGTGTTATTATGGTCATTTTAGCTCCATATATTGTCTTAAAATTTATAAAAATCTAATCAGTAGAAAGTTATCATCTTATTTTAGCCATGAAGTCTCTTGACAAGCAAATGGAAAAATGAGATTGAATATCCACCACCATAATGTATTGCATAATGGCTAAAATTGGACAATCATTTAGAAATACTTTTAATCCTATAACTAATCCAAATATTTTGGTTGGATTTCCATTAGGATGAAACACACCTTTGCTATGTGGTTCATATTTTAGTCCCAACTTATCTGCAACCACGTTAGGCATGACCGTGGTACTAGCTCTTCTATCCATAATGTAATTGTGAACTAATTTGACTCCCACAATGAGTATGAGGTATAAAGGTGGAGGATTTTAATATTTGCTGGATGGTTCTAAGGTATGACTTGGTGTATTGGTGAGGGATACACCATTGTGTTTTGGAGATTGAGGGGCTACATATATGTTTACAAGTTGTTCTTATAGGAGTTCTTTTTGACTAGGCATTTGAAAGACTTCCCTAAGAGATATGTTTGTAATGTTATTATTCAAAGAATCAAAAATGTTTAGAGGGGAAGTATTTACCTTTTCTTGTATTCTTGAAGGTAGTGAAGAGGCTCTAACTCAATGTATTATAGGCTTGACAACCTTGCTCACATTCTGACTTTGATGAGGAATGTGATTAGAAGGAGGTTTTACATTAGGATTCAAACTTTATGGCCTTAGAGAGTCATTATTTGGATTCACATGCACTTATGGAACATCCCCCAAAGCTCTCTTTTTGGATCTTGTGTTGGCTAAAACTGATGTACTTTGGTTCAACACATAGTTATCCTCATTTTAAAAGTTCATAAGAATGGTACCTTGGCTACTACCATTTCCATGAGCATCCATTTACATGAGGTGTGATTCTTATGATGTCAGGAAAGGAGAAGCTCCTTCTTGTGCCACTAAGGCTTGACAACCTTTTCCACCATCATACCCAAACTAGCCTTGAGATTGTCCCCAATGATCTAAATGTTCATCTCCTTAGACTAGATTAGTATGGACTAAAACAATAGCCTTTTTGGATGGAGTGGAATCAGGATTAGAGGCATTGGTCTACCTATTGAAACCTTATTAACCTTGCCCTCTTCCTTGGTAATTGTATTGGGGTTGAGGTGTATATGTTGTTGAAGGATAATATTGGGGATTGGGTGGAAAAATTTCATGTAATTGAGCTTATTTGATCTGAGCTTGCAATGAATGAATCATTTTGTCTTTGTAAATATCATTATCCACCTTCTTGGGAGTGTTTTTAGGCTTGAAATTAGTATTGGGAGATTGTGCTATACTTTGAGCTTCAACTAAATTATGAGCCAACAAAGGCATGGAGACTCTTAGAGGTAATTTCCCAGCTTGTATCTAACTATTCTTAGCTTGAATGGCTATCTCAAATTAATTTGGTAAAGAAAACCCTACCATTTATTGAAAAATTATTTCCATATCATTTCTAATAAATTTGAGATAAGTAGGGAATAAAAATCTTAAAGGAGGCCCCATTATAGGTGGTAACTATGCCATGTCTTTTGAAACCTTTTATTGATATCTCCCATAGATTCATTAGGACCTAGTCTTAGCATAATCAACTAGTGAATTAGTTAAGTTTGGCCACTCTTATTCTAAAACATCTTCATCAATAATTTTCCAAAATCATCCCAACTAGTGATGTAACCACCCTCCAATGTACTATACCAATCAAGTGCCTTACCCTTTAAAGACATGGAAAGTAATCTAATATCTATGTTAACTTGGTGATATTGTGGACATTGTAAAAGTTTAAAATGTCCCTAATTTCCTTAGATGGGGTAATAGGACCTTTTCCATTTAAATTAGGGAGACTTTTGGTAGCATTGGGAGGAATAAGATCATATACAGGAAGGTTAATTGGATTTTTGGTGTTGAAGGCTAGGAAGGGATGTTGCTTAGACATCTCTTCTTCCTCCTCTTGATCTATCTCCTCAAATTCTTCTTCAAAAACTTATTTTTTAGGATCTCTAAATGTTAATAATGGTTTAGGGTGTTGTTCCTCAAGAGGAGTTTTAGGTAGGACTTTATTGAATTCTCTATTAGAAGATGATATATTGAAGACCACAGAGTTTAATGTGGAAACATTTATCTACAACTAGAAATTATGACCTTTTGGAGTTTATAAATGCTATATTAGAAACACTTTTTCAACCTTATGCTTGTCAAGACTAACATTCACCTTGACATGGAAATAATTAAGACTAGCTATCCCACCAGGTGTGTTAGAACTACTGGCATCAAATTATGCACCCTAGGACACTATATCAAGCTCCTATAATTTGATGCAACATTGAATCATTTCTAAAGTTGTGAGAACTTGTAAGAGAGAATAATATCTAGGATTAAAAGGGATAGCTCCCTAGATTATTATTTGAATGTCTATCACCTAATCTAATGCTTGTTTATGAAAATATTTAGAAGATTGAATAAAATTTAAACTATAATAAAGAGGTGATACACCAAGACATATACCATAGACTATAAGAATTATACTAACTAACAATGTTTTCCAAGATTAATTCTATGAATTAAAGGATCTTAACATAGTTTTTCAATGTGGAGGTAGCCTACTTAGGACAATCAACAAGATAACTAACCTAGGGGTATATTTCAAACCATAGAGACAATTTCATACTTGAAGTAGAGCCTAATACATTCAACACACTTCACATGACCTATTAAAATTATAACTCTTTCTTAAAAATGAAATATAAAGGGAGTAAGGATGATGTTATCACTTAGCTCCACTATTCATCAATCACACACTTAGAAAAAAATTTCAAAAATAAGAATTATACTTGTATTAAATGTTAAAAGTTTAATGTAATATTAGTAGGGCTTTAACATACAAACTATAGTCTCTTTTACAATGGCCAAATTGGCTCAATTTATAGAACTTGGGAGAAGAGAGAGAGAAGAGAAGTTCAAAATGCACAAGGACATGTGTCCAAAAGATAAATTTAATTACAATGCATGCTTATGAAGATATGGTGTGAGCCATGTAATTTTAGGAGCTACAAGTGTTATTTCTAATCATCTAAAACATACAAAGTAGTCAAGAAATTCCTTCATTTGTGTAGAAAACTACCCCTCATGATTAGCCTTCCAAAACTACCTTATCATTGAAATTGACCAAGTATGATGATGGATTTGAGTGAGAGGGGTTACTAATAAGCCTTCAAATTCATTAGAGAGGTTCCTAATCATCCATATCATTCAAGACAATCCCAAAATTAGCTCTTTCCATGCACCTTTCAAACTTCGCACCTAAAACTTTCCCAATTATTTAGTTTTATCCATGAATAATGGTGAATGACACTTGTGAAAGGTGTAAATATTATTATTGTCAATAAATTATCCTTAAAAGGCCTTCAAAATTGAAATTCGTCACTTTCTCATAAGTGTTCACTATTTACCCACTAGATTGGCTGAAATGAAAGAGATGGTAGATAGAATTAGGAGATTAGACACATAATAAAATGACCATTATTACTCATATCAAGTCCTAAAATATACCCCAAAAGTTATTTTTCCACTTGAAAGTTCTCCATGCATTTAAAACACACAAAAAGGTCATAAAGAGCCATGTTATAGCCTATTATATACAGTTTCATACACCTACATCACATGTGGAGAATATATAGAGAGTCCTCTACATCATCCAATTGTTTTCATGGCATTTACCCTACATATAGATGCTTCATTTTCCTCCTCTTCTCAATTAGGTCCTTAAGGAGGGTTTTCAAGGGTTTTGAGTGAATTATGATCTTAACCTTTGTTCATAAAGGTTTGACATTGGAATCTCATCCAAATTACACTAAGGGATCCTCAAGGACTCTCTCCACCTTCTACAAATTCTTCAAGGTCCCATGAATATGGCAATGAAAGTTATGATCTTTTCAACTTGACCACTAAAGCCATTCTTGTGCATTCTATGAGGGTTTGTGAGCATTCAACCCAATAATTGAGTTTTTGTTGATTCTATTATCCAATGAAGGTTCAAAAACTTGTATATTTACCTAGAAAACATGTTACCATTATTATAATATCTCAAGATATAAATATGAAACCTTATCCCTAATTAGCATTAGGCCTAAACCTTGCCAATAGGTTTGCCTGCATCGTTGAGCTAAAAATGAGGTAATAATATATTTATTTTCATATTATGATTTTTAAAACCTACTTATTAGTCCCTAATAATGATCAAATCACTTAATAAGCTTAACTAAGGTCAAAAATTAAAATGACCATCCTTACTAAGTCCTTTGCTTATCATTCCTTCCCATGGTGATTGCATCCTTTACAATGTAGGGTACACTATTTGATTTCAAGGCTTATATAAGGGTTTTTTTAAGGTTTAATAAATATTATACAACATTTATTTTTTCTTTCATTTACTTTTGGTCATCAATTTCACCATTTTCCCCAAAATTGTCATCCTCATGTATGAGAAAACTGCCCCTACTCTGAGACAAAAAGAGAGGGTTATCCCTATTATCTCATCCAATAAAACTATTTTATAGTGTATATTATGTAATATTTATTACTTTTACCAATTTTAAGATTATAACTCTAAGTATAGACTACCAAACTCTTCGAATTCCCAAAGCAGACCTTAAACCAAGCAACTTATGAAGGTAGGCAAGGTATAGGTTATAGTTTCAAGGTTTTATGGATTGAATTGAGGTTTTTTGTGATATTTAAGGATAAAAAATGCATAAAATAATTTATTTAAACCATATTATAACATAATTTCCCCTTAATCACTTCCTTATGTAGTTAGAAACATAGACTAGGTCTATGACTTCATAGAAGGGGAATCATTGTTTAAGCCTAACTATAAGTTATTTTGAGCTTGGTTTGGTCTTTAATAATGCAATACACACATTATATAATTTATAAAATCTAATTTAGGTGATTATTCATCATTTTTAGAAGGCTAAGCTACATATTTTGCATCAGTTATCTCTCATTATCAAGATTAGGCCATTTTCTCATTAGACTGAGACATCCTTAGGACTTTACCTATAGGTCTAGGTATGAGCTTTGGTTGATGTTTATGCACCTTATTTCCATTATTATTAGGTTATAATACCATAATAATAATTTTAATTTCCTTATAATTCTTTAAATTATATCAATTCTATGTTTAGGTCCTTAATTAGGATACCTTTGCCATGACTGTAATGATCATTTTCTACCCCTATAAGTGTGTCCCTAGGTAGAGTTAGGCCTTGTAGATGGTTTATTTAAGTTTAAAATGAATTATTTGATGTCAATTTTCATTTTTTTAAGCCAAATAAACTAATACAAACTCATTTGGTACAAGTAAAACCTTACCTCCAACTCACAATTTGTCTCAGCTGTAGGTGCCAATTTACATGCCTGTAGATGACCTTTCTTAAGCCTATATATGGATAGAGGGGAGTGTGTGGGTATTAATCACACAAAGTTCCATATTATATTAAGAAATATCATCTTATGAGCATCACTTGGGTCATTTATAACCACTCATATGTGAATATATGCGTAATGGACAACTTGATGAGGAAAGGGTTACATTTTGATCTAAGACCTATTAAACATACTGAGGTCTTTCAGTATGTTGGAGCATGGTTTTGAGTTTTTAAAACAACATAATTATCAATAATTTCATTCTCTCCATATTTTCAATGTATATCCCATGGTGGGACTTATAAAAACTCATAATTCACCTTCCCCAAACACACTCTTGAATTCCCATGCCAAAACATAAAAAGATGCAAGTTCTTTATTTTGTCCATTTAGGGAAAAGGTCCCTGTATAAGTCTCCTTACTTGGAAAAGTATTATAAACACCATGATTTATATCTTAAGGGTATTAATAATTTTTTTTAGGCCACAAAATTACCTCATAAAACTCATGAGGGCTCAACCCTGTAGAACACCTCTATATAAACCTCTATAACTCTGCAAATGGCACTTGGATAAATGCACTTGAGTATATGTGAGATAATGAGGATGATTCACCACTAAAATAAACATAGGAATAAATTTATTAGGTGTATTGATGAATATTGGATCATGATCAGCAAATTGGACACAAAGATACTCCTTCAGGCATCAACATGACATCATTAGGACTGTAAGTGGGTATCTATTAGTTGTGTATGGATAACAAGTGTGAAATGGAGGAGAAAGATGGGTAAAAATACTCATGAGAACCTAAATATTATTTTAAACCATCCACATATATTATGGATTCATGTAAACCTTGAAAAAACTTTAAAGCATTAGGTTTAACATGAATATCCCCATTTAATGTACCTACAGATGCATACAAAGCAAACAATTTGCAAACCAACCAAGCCTAGAAGAAGCTCTTCATGTTTGATGAATCCAAAATAAATATAATCATGAAAAACCTATTGAGAAGCACTGTATAACCTTGAGGAACACCTAAAATGAACAAAACCATCAAACCAAATCAATAAAATTTGAGACAAGTGCAAATAGTGACCCCCTCATTGTTTGAAGTGCATAAGAAGCCGCTTGAAGTGTTAAAAATGGTTTTTAAAGGATGAAGCACTAATATAATAATTATTTACATGAAATTTGGGTGTACTAAGAATAATATCCACCTCTAAGGCCATTATTCCTAACTCTACTTGTATGGTCCACACCAAGCATCACAAGTTGACCCTTTTTTGCTTGCCAAGATAAGAAGGAAATAAAATGATTTTAAAATGTACTCTATGATGAAATTTATGCATTAAAATAATTTAAATTGGTGAGGGGAGGTAAAGAGACACTCCACCCACATTTTTAGCTGATGGTGGACTCAAGAAGTCCGTACAAGTGCTTAAAAGCCCCTAAAATTAAGGAAAAACTATCATTTGATATACATAATTTATCATTTCCTGAAATATATCTAATATTGACATGATAATTACATCTTAAATATTTAAACTCACCTTGGTGACAAATTTTCTTGCATTAAAGTCTGTATAAGTCATTAAATGGGCTAAAATGTGACCAAAAGGCCCCTTTTTTGCATATGAGACATAACATATAACAAATTTATGACTTGTAAACATATTAAAACATGTAAAGGACCACCTTAAGACATTTAAAACACAATTTTATCCTTTGACTATGTTTGACCAGGGTTGACTAAGTTTTGACTTTAGTTGACTAGCCTAGTACAAAGACGGTGGACTTCAACAAGGAGTAGGGAGAGGATAAGTAAGACAATAGACGAACATGACACCCTCTATGACACATGGGAACCTTATTAAAAATTTAAAAATAGTATGGGTTGAATAAATTTTACTATAAGTCAAATTGAGTAATAGGTACTTACATGATAAAATAGGTAGCACTAATAGATTTTTTTATTCTCCTTTTCTAATCTACTAGCCTACCACACCCCAAAAGACCTCAACTATACCATGAGGCCAACTAAATAATTTGATATTCAATTATATTAATTAAATGTGCTTATAATCATGTCTTTTAGTGTGATTTAACTTTTAAGAATATTTTTTCCTTTTATATCATTGCCTTTTGTAAAATGGCTTGTATTTTAACTTTTTATGGCTTTTTAATATTCCTCGTCCATATGAATTTGGAATTACCAATCATGAGATATGTATTTATACACATGAATTAGAATTAGGTTAACTCTAAAGGAAGCTAAGTAACCAAATATAAAGACTGACTAGGACACTTAGGCTTAATAATGAACTAGCATGTGATCTCAAGTCTCAATCATGTATATGCTGAGTTTATGAAAAAGGAAGGGAAAATGGAGATCCAAACATGGACCAGTGAAATTAACGTATAATGAGATGCATTTTTTGCTAATTGATCACATGGTAAAATTATATAAGGATAAAAGGGAATAGGTTTTGCATAACCAAGTCACAATGATAATTATCTATGAAAAATAGAGATAAGAAAGCAAATAATCATGAAGGCACAATAAGAGATTTTTTAGAAAAAAATAAAGAAATAAAGAAAAGACAATGATAAAGAAAGACAAACATATAACAATATAAATAATAGTATAATAAAGATATATTATAAAAGGTAAGATCACTATATATTAAAAATATGAATTTGACACAACATCAAATGATATAATAGATAGATAAAAATAAAATTAGATCACACATCCAATTAAAATGTAAATGCAAAGGCACCATTCATGTTATCATAAATACTAAAAATCTACCCACACACATTATCCAAGACATTGGATAAATCTCTATGAAGATGAATACAAACTGATCCTAATGTCTCATCAATTTTTAATCAAAGGTGGGAAAACACTTCTCTTATAATATCCTCAACTGAAAACTAATGAATACTTAATGAATCATGTTGAGGAGGGAAATTAGGCAAGGGATGTTTAAGGGAATTCATGGGTTAAATATCTATGGGATATGCAAGAATCATCGATGGAGAAGTATCCACAGGTGAAGGACTCGTGAGTGGAGAAGGATTCATAAGTGAAGGAATCATGGATGGTTGAAAAAAAGGTGATGAAGGGACCATAAGAGGAGATGAAACCACTGGAGGTGGAGCCATGGGAAAATAAGTAGAATCCTTCTTATAGGGATGACCTATGGGAGGAATGAATGAAGGTTCAAGAATAGATATAAGGTGATCCTTAAGGTGTTATTGAAAGATATAGCAATAATTAGTGTGTTGGGTACCACATTGGCACAAAAGAAAATACACCTCACCATATTTATGTATATATTTAGGTAGAACCATTTATAGAGGCATGGTTTTTTATGAGGAAGGAGAGGAAAGATGTAAAGTATCAATATACTATCACAACTTATGATAATGGGTGAAAGAATAATTATTTGTCTTATGAAATCAACATATATGCTTGTGAGTGGTATTAGGAGAAGCACTCATAGAAGGAAGTATAACAAGAGTGGGAGAATATGAAAAAGACACATCAGCCCATTTTTTAGGTAATGGATCCATCTTATGCAAGGGAAGCAAACCATCACCAAGGGAAGGAGGTGGTGATGGATGAGGAATAGAACTAGGCTCAACTGAAGGAGAAATGGGATGAGATTATAGCTAGAAAAAGAATAGGCTCTGATAAGGGATTGACTAACGGAGAAGTGGGATCTATAGAAGGTATAAGAAAGGTTACACTAATATTTGGAATAAACTAACTATAGTGATCAGAGTACCTATTAAAATGGTAAGGCTTGGTCATAGCATAATCTATGATTATACTCCTACGAGGCTCCTTAGAAACTAGAGGTGTTGGTGCCATCTCTACCCTATGATAAAGAGGAAAAATACTAAATTTAGGAACTATAAATTAAGGAAGATAGGAAGATACGTAAAAAGACTCAAGTAAATAAAAATGATAACAAAAAATCTTGACATCACAGGCCTATATAAGACTACCTAAAAAAAGATCATCTAGGTAATAACCATCATTGTAATTCAAGGTGTGAATATCAATGACATAAGTAGGGATGGCCTTATCATCTAAGGAAGTGTGATGAATATAATGTTGAGTCTTGGTCAAGACTATAGGAATGTCAACACAAAGAGGCTTAAGAGAATGAGGCTATAAGGAGTAGGAAGTTACAACATGAGGTAAGGTGAGAGATTAGAAGTTTTAATCTTTAGGTTAATCTCATAAGGATCATCATCACTAGAATCTAAGGAATTAGGAGGAATGTTCCAAATGAGTTTAAGATGACCGTTATAACCTCAAGTTAAATTAATGAGAAATTTGAGATGCTAAGACTCATAAAATGGAATGTTGGGCAAAGGTTCAAGAGTAAGAATCTTGAAGACACTATGGTCTTGGAATTTTTTGAAATTCCAATGGTTAGTGTTACCTTGAATCCTATAAATGGCTCCATTATGAGGGATTTTAATGCATTGGCAGGTGGAAGAAGCAACAATTCTCATATGGTGAGTCCATAGCCTACCAAGTAAAATGTTATAAGAAAGAGGAAAGTTAAATATCATCACCATCACATGAATGGTGATAGGTGGGATGGTAATGGGAATCCACACACAACCTAAAAGAGGCATTTTCATTCTATCATATCCTTTATAGGTACTATTTAGACTTGAGATTGTATTTTGAATATCCAAGGGTCTTAATGAAGTCAAGAGAGGCAAAATAGGTGCCAAAACCCTCATCAATCAATGCATGCTTAACGTGGATGTCTATTATTTGAACACCACTGAATAAGAGAGGATCATCTACATGAAGTAGAATCTCATTAGGAATCATAGAAGCTATAGGAAATTTTAAGGAAAGATAAGTGTCTATAGTTTCATCAATGTTGTTAGACATCTCTTCACATTATTGTAATATATTATCCTCAGATCCAGATAGGGTTGCTTCTCATCCTACTAGGGTAGCATGAGGGACATTAATCTTGAATAATATTTACATAAGATGGTTTATATGATGTGGAGAAGTCCTCATAATCTCAAGGAACAGAATTTGGGATTGGAGATTAGTGAAATCTATGATGGGATCCCCCTTATCATAACCCATAAGAAGTTTGTTAGATATATGTGTATAATGATTATGGAGGTCCTTATAAGGAGGAACCGAAGTGAATTGGAATTTATGTTGGTAAGAAGAGGAAGGTTTGGAACAATTTTGTAAATCATATTGTGATGATGAAGTAACTAGTTCAAGTTGATTTTGAGAATTGGTAGAATAAGTGTGAATAGAAATTGGAGTATCATTAGTTTTAGAAGATGATGGAAGAGTGGTATAAATATAAAATGAAGTTTAATCCAAGGGAGAATCATAAATTGGATCATCAAATGTAATAAGGTCATATTGCCCCAACTCATTAAAATGAGTTGGAAAAGAATCATGGATAACATGATATGTTCTAGATGAAGGAGTGTAGATAGGTTGGGAATCAATAAAAGAAACCACCCTTCACATATTATTCCTATTAACTAAATTATATTTAGAAGTGGGTTCAACAAAACTTTCTACATTATTAGTGGAAGGGGTGGCTTTGTCTTGATTATCTTTGATAGGTTTATGATTATGAAGAGGATATTTATAGATAACTAAATGAGAGTTGGCTTGATTTAAGAATTGAGTTTTATTATGTGATTTATAATACTTAAAAGTAATTTCATAATATTTTTGATTATTTTGGATGATATAATAATGATCAAAATTGGGACCTAAAATAAAGTCCATATCTAAATTATGAAGTTATCTACATGTCTCACGAGAATGAACCTAACTAGCCTAAAACCAACAAAACTTGTTAGGATCATGCCAAGATTTCATAGGATAGGTAGGGTCAACTTCTTGTGGAAGAGGTCTAGGTATATTCTTACGAAATTTAGCTAAGGATATAGGTTTATGAATGTTAATGTTTTTTGGTGAAGATAAGTGAGGATTGGTGTATTGTTGAGAAGGGGGAGCTAGTTTTGACAAAGGGTAAGAATGATAGCTTGAACATTGTGAATGGTGTCATTAGAATATATAACACCATTATTGGTAACATTATAATTTTTATTCTTAAGTAAGAGATGAGGACCTAAAAAATGTTGGGGTGGCTCGAATTGATGCATAAGGAAATCTTGTCATTTAGTTTGGTCAATAGCTTCCTCCAATATACATGAAGAGAGTGTGGAACTAATATTGAAGTTTAGGAAAAAGGGCATTGGTAAAAGGATGGAAAATATTGTCATTGGCCATGTTATGTTACATTTGTTTAACAATGTTTTCCATCTATTAAAAAAGGCTTGAGCAGTTTCATTTTCAAGTTGTTTGCATTTTATGAAGTGGACCAAAGTGTTTTTAAGAAGATCACTAGTTTGGAATTCTTGAACTAAAGCATTCTCTAAATCCTCTAAACTATTAATGGAATGAGTTCTAAGTTGTTTATACCAATCCTAGGCATCACCTATGAGAGTTTTGGGTAAGATTTTGGTAGCAACAAAGGTGTGCAATTTAACCCAATCCTTATAAAGATTTATAAATGTTTTAAGATGAAGGGTGGGATTGGCTGATCCATTATAATAAATTATAGGTGTGATATCTCCTATATTAATGTTAGCAATATGAGTAGTGAGAGGTTCATTTTGGAGATGCTTAATGGTTTTGTTGAACAAAAGAGGTTGAGGAATGAGATTTCTTTGAGAATATTTAAGAGGAGGAGAAAAATTCTCATTATGTGTGCCCAAAGCCATTGGTTAAGGATGAGATTGAAGATGGAGGAGGTGGTTTTGCATTCTCATCATTTGATTTGTGTCATGAGCTTGAAAGGTATTCATTTGATTGAGTATTTGTAATAATAGTTGATGTGTTTGATTAGCATTTTTATAAGCGTTAGAGATGGTATTAATGGCTTGGGTAAAATTATTATTGTTGATAGGAATTTGAGAGGAATTATGATAATGTGAGGCACTAGTGGAAAAATTTTATTGTGTATCAAAATATGGACTAGTGAATGCTTGAGAAGAAGAAGCACTAGTAGCATGATTACCTTGGGTAGAAAATGATGCACTAGTGGAAGGATTAAGGATAGTGGATCTTATGAGAGGCCCACTAGATATAGAACCTACCATGTTAGTGGATATACTAGGCATGGAGGTGGAAGAAGTTAGAGAAAAAGAAGTCATGTTATAATAAGGGGTAATAATAGAAAGAAGAGGTTGATAATCAAAGAAAAAGGTACCCCTAAATCTAGTTGAGAATATAGGAGTAGGTGCATGAGTATCTTCAACTTGATCACTAATCATAAGATTCTAAATAGTAGAAGGATATTTTCCATGATGTTGAAGAAATTCAAAGATAAAAAAGAGAATTTATGGGGTATACTTTAATTGAGGTTGGTATTCTAATGCAAAAAGAGGACTAGACTATGAAGAGTTATTAGGAGGGGTCACGTAGTTCATTGTGTGAGTGGGAATATGAACATTACTAGCATCCAAGAGAGGATCCCTACTCTATTTATGGGAGATCCTATGAGGGTTGGTGAAATTAATTATGTTTGATGACTACAACTCAATATTTTCATCAAGTAGAAAGTCCATGATGAAGGGAAAGAAAGAGAGATGAGAAAGAAAGGAAATAGGAAATGATAGAAATAGTATAGGGTTGACTAGGTCAACCTAGCATAAAAACAAGGTTTGAAAATAGTACAAGGTTGACTAGGTCAATCTAGTATAATGAACATAGTAAAAAAGAGGAGAAAATGTGGTCTATAAATAGTATAAGTTCAACTGGGTTGATCCAGTATAGTCAATAGAGGATATAAAATGTATAGGTTCAATTGGGTCAATCTAGTACAATAGAAAGGGAAAATTAAGAAGCCTATAACAGATTATGAACTAAAACTAGATAAATTTTATAAGTAATTTAGAAAATAAATATCTAAAAGTAAATAAATAATCAATTGGATTAATGATGGCCAATCTAATTTAATCGTACAAAATAAAACCTTGCACCAATGCTAGCTAATTTAAGTTTTTGATCTAAAAAATACAATTGAGAAAAGAGAAACTAATCAACTTGAAAAGTAAATAGCTAACTAAGGAGTCAACTTGAATGTTTATTAGATTATTAAGATATGTTTTTAAATGTGATGGGAAGTTGGATGTAATCAAAGAACTAGAATGGCAATCTAAGGATGGTTATAGGTAGTTTGGGTTGAAAGGGATCTATAATGGTAATGATACATACTTGGTATTGGGGCCTACACCCTCACTTCACACACCACAGTGATAAGGGTGTTAGGTGCTTAGCTATAATATACCATTAACCATGCTTTATACTTGACCATAACATCATGTCAGCTTCCTCCTTAGTGATAAAATCCAATTAGGTTGGCCTTGGGTAGACAAATGTTAAAATGGTTATTTATATTTTTTGATTTGGTCATGTGTGCATAAAATAGAAAATAGTGAAACTAAATAGTTAATTTAAAACCACCTAATTAATCTATGTGATCTATTATATAAATACAATCAATAAAAAAAGAAAGTGTGAATTAATTAATAACATATAAGGTTAATTCCAACTTTGAAACAAGGTCTAATATTGATATAATCAATAGTGTATGAAAAAAGTATAGAAAATGGTTGAACCTATATTATGGAAGCAAGGTTTAAAAATGAGTAGGGTCAGTAAAGTTGACTTGTTTATCTAGATAGCACATAGAGTACAAAATTGGGTTGCTAGGGGCAATCCAGTTAACTATCCAAGGGAAATTTTAAAGAATACAAACTATAAAAGGAAAGACTATAAATAAAGAGATATAGAGATAAAAAGGAACCTTGGTAGATCAAATATGTAAATAATGAAGATTATTATTTAATAACCTTGATATATGACTATAAATTCTACTAACTAGGTCAATTGGGTCGATCAAGCTTTGCAAAAACATATTGAGTGCTTAAAATGTACATAGTCATATAGGTTGACCTAGTAGTATATAATGGATGTCTAGAAGTCTAAAAACTTGTACTAGGTTAATAGGGTTGATCTAGTATCCTATACCTGAAATATTATGCACAAAATTTAGATATTGGGTTGACAAAGTTGATCTAGTATGGAAAATATATGATAAAAATAATGATGAAAGAATGAAAGAAAAGAAATAAGGTGAGAAAACACTATAAGGTTTAGTGTTGTCACTTCAAATTTTACCCTTTGAGGAGATTAGAAGTCTCTCCTAATTTAATTGGCACAATGGAACCACTTTAGGGCTGTGGCTAACCTAAAGTTGAAGTGGATATCCAGATGTATCACTATAACTCAAACCTATTGCTAAATTTTTGGGGGCAAAAATGGAGAAGGATAATTGAAAATGAATATAATATAGGGGAGTTGATACACCAAATATATTTTCTAATCACACCACTTATAATGCACTTGGAATCAAGGATAATCCCACACATACACTTCATCTACTTCAACACTCCTCCTCTACATCAATGTTTCAAGCATGTGGTCTTGAAGAGATATTAGGCTAGGAGGACTTAGATAATAGTTGAATAAGCTACTCACTAAACCTTTAATCCACATTAGACACTTTTTTTTGGCCTACAAAAGATAACTCTTAAATCACACAAATCACTAGGAAGAGTAACATGTGAAGGTAAGCAAAATACATTTACACAAGACCAATAAACAAAACATGAACTTAGTGAAATATTGAATGAGGTACAAAAAATTCCTCATTAATTCAAGAAAAAAATTTGGTAAGGCTTCACCATACCCAGTGGAGAGATGCCTACAACAACCAAAAAAGCTAGAATTTATAGCAATTATGAGAGGAGAGAGAGAAAGTGAAGCTTAAGAGTCAGTAAGACACTTGTCAATAAAATAGGAGTTATCATAGTCATAAAATCAAGAATGATATATGTCCTACAAGGAAAATAAGGAAAAATTTATCTCAACTTAGCTAACTCCTCCATATGTGGCATAAATTCTCTTTGCTTACATAAGAAACTGCCCTCATGATTTGCCTTCACAAAACTACCTCACCACTAAATAGGGTTAGGTATGATGATTGATATAAAGGGGGGGGGATAAACATAATACTTCACATGCATTAGGTTGGTCCTCAATCATTACTATTCCTTTTTTCATGAGCAATCATCTCAAACAGTGACAAATAACTCCTCATGCACCTCTCACACTTGGAACCTAGAACCTTTCTAATTATACAATATGATCCATGAAAAAGGACGGATGACACATTTCAATAGTTTCCAATTCATCAAGCTCATCAATCAAGCCTTTAAATTCTTCCAAATTGGATTTACAATATTTTTCACTAAGTGTTCACTATCTACCCACTAGACTAGCTAAGATGAAAGAGGTATAAAACACACATAGGATATTAGATGGTTAAATAAATGGACTTGAGGACTTAGAAAAATTCCCAATCTCTCTCCTAAAATTGGTTTCATCCTTTGAAACTTCTTTATGCCTACAAAACATAGAAAATTGTCAAAGAAAGCCTTGTTAAACCCATTTCATACAAGTGGGGTACACCTCAATCACATTTCTCAAGTCCTTAGAAATTCCTCTACATCTTACAATTTTCTTATGGCCTTTTCGTTAAATATGGATGCTTTTAATGCCTTCTTTCCCCAATTGGGTCCTTAATGAGGGTTTTGAGGTGGTTTAAGGTCTTAACATTTATTCATAGAGTCTATATGTTTAAGTCATATCTAAATGAAACTAGGGGCTTATTAGGGACCCTACCTAACTCCCTTGATCATTTTTAGGTTCTGTGCAAAGTTTTGGAGAAGTTCCATCATCTTAAGATGGCCACTCATGCCATTTTTGAGCATTCTATGAGGTCTAAGTTTATTTAAAGCCAAAAATGTATTATTGGAGACCTCCTCTACATATTTATGGCTTAAAAACCTCCAAAAACATCCCAAAAACATGTTTCCATCATTATAAAGGCTCACTAAGGGATATAAATGAAAAGACCCCCCACTTAGGCATTAGGCCTAATGTTGCCTAGTATGTCTACCCTACACTCTAGTGGAAAATGAACCTTATTAACACTTTACATAAATTTATATAGTTTTAAAAAATAATTTACACCTAAATTAACTTGATTCAAATCATTATAGTGATTTCCAAATGCTAGGACTAGAAGTGACTCCCTATTTGGTGTGAGGTTTGTACTTTGCTCACTAGGTCTGTGAATAGGTCTTGTTCCATATAACACCTTATTTTAATATATGAATTTTATCTTGGTTTTATAGGTTTAATTGGATGTGATACAACTTAAAACACCTTCTTTAAATGTCCACTTAAGTTTTGGTCACTAATTTAGTCCATACTCTAAAGTTGCAGGTTTTGGTGCAAGGGAAAAGTGCCCCTTGTATGAGATAAAACAAGGTAACTTTTTCCTATTAGTCTCACAAAAAAAATATTTGAGAGGGTCAATCAGGTTCCAATTATGATCTTCAAAAAAAATTATCTTATAACTCCAAAATTTTACCCTTCAAACAACATAAATTCCAAGACTGAGTTTACATAAGCCGACTGCTTGTAGGGTTTGTGGAAGTGGACTATGTATGTCTAAATTAGATTCAAGTTTGCTTGATTTACATTATATATAGATTTTTAACACTACCATGGCCCTGATAGATAAATTTAAAGTTCCATTCATCATTTTAACACCACCCTTATTCATATATACATGTTGAGACATCAGACTAGGCTTTTTCAACATAGGGCAAAGACACTTTGTTTGATGGCTCTTGTAGGTGTTATAGGTTTGTTTAATCCTTGATAATAAATTTTTGACACATATTCATGGATCATATGTATTTTATCACACTTTTTTATACCTTTTTATTCATCTCATGCTATATGGGCATCTAAGTATACCCCTTTTTAGGTTATTACCTGTTATTGAGACATTCTAGTCTGTAGGTTACTCTTGTAGATGTTATTCTATTATGAAACTAGTTTGGGATGTTATAAATTCCATATTTTAAACATAAATATCTAATTATAATTTTATTCTATCCCCTTTTACTTTGGAAAGGCAAAACATTCTCACAAACCTCAAAAAGAGACACTTCCTATTTCCTGAGATGACACAGTCAACTATGTTCTACCTTAAAGGAATGTACTAGGCTTACAAAGACCCTGGTACTGACACCTTAAGATAATATTTGAACCCTCTTGGTATTAAAAAGTTTATCCTACACATATACTCACATGAATGGTCATAAAACATCACCACAGCTTCAATATGATCACTGTCTACCCTTACCTACTATAGGTTGACATTTTGACCTTGTACAAATAGAGGATGAGCTTAGGGAGTCAGAATAGGGATTTATAATTATTATAGGATCATTATAAAATTATAAAATAATTGGAGACATCATGAATCATCTTAGTGCATTAGCAAGCTGTCATTTGCAACCTAGTGTAGAAGGAGACACTTTTAGGTTTAGGCTTGTAGACACTATTGAAGCTTTTAGTGTGTTTGAGAGCACTTTTTTCATCTTTCAATACTCATGATATTGAAACTAGGTATAGAAAGATTAAATTTAATTCATATACTTTAATTGTGGCTTATTTAAGCTTAGAGTCCCTTACACAAGGGTCTCCAAACTCTATGGTACCACCTATAAATGGGTTTCTGATACACCATAATGAGCTATAATATGGGCAAGTTGAAACCTTTCATAAATGTGAAATTTGTGTACTTTCCATAGGTATATCACTAAACTTTTGACAATTATAATAAGTTTTATCACCTTTCTACCTCTCCATATGTCACCATGATATTAGTAGGGTCTTGTAGATGTAAAACTCTGAGTTATAAGGTAGAGAGGATAGAATTGAGCACTAATATGCAAGTGCAAAGATTTAAAACCACTTAAAATGAATTTTAAACCCTAAAATGGACAAAATAAATCAATAACACATTGAAATAAAGTTAAAACACCCTCCTCCACATGGAAATCACCTACCTATAGGTGAAAAGAGAAAATAGAGAAGGAAAATGTGAACAATGTGTAAAATTAGGCCTCATGGGCAGACCTATCTCTTTTATCTATCCTGTAAGGGATTATTTACATCATGGGAATCTTGAAAATACTCTCTAAAACTATTCTCTCAATGTGAAAATATCCTATACTGATGCTTGCAATGTACTCTCATAGCTACCTAAATAAGACAAGTATAGGAGATTTCTTGAGTTCTTGAGACTTCCACAAGCCAAAATACAATGAAAAAAATATGGAGAGGTGTTATAAAACCTTGAAATAATAAAATCCATTAGACCAAAACAAAAAAAATGAAACAGGGTCAAAAGGGGACCCCTCATGGATGAAGAAGCATAAAAATCTGCCAGGAGTCTATGTGATGGTTCATAAAGGAAAAGCCATGAAACTTAAAATTCTTTCCATGAAAATGAATCTAACTTAGATTACTTTCAACTCTAAAGAGAATTCATCCTAACTCCACCTATATGGATTGTACTATGCATCCAAAGTTAACCCTTCTTGGCTTGTGAAGGAAAAAAAGGAAAAGAATCAAAATTCAATATTTATGATTTTGTTTCTATAAAAAAGGTGTGGTAAAGACCTCAAGGAGATGAACAGACACTAATACCATGTTTTAATCTAAAGGTGAGCTCACCAAGTCTATACAAGTGCCATTAATGGCCTATTTTCAAGGAGAAATTATTTGTTTCTACATGAAACTAATTCTTGAACTAACTATAACCACTTCCTAACATATCTTAACCTCCTCCATGTTTAAATTCACCTTTGTGAAAAATATTCTTCCTTTGAAAGTTCTTATAAGTCATTTAAAAGGCCAAAATATGACCAAAAAGGCATTTTTGCATATGAGGCATGGTAAAGGATCAATTTTATGACTTAGGAGAAATTAAAAACACCTAAATTACCACATCAGAACATTTTAAAAACATTTTTAGCCTTTGACCATGTTTGACTAAAGTTGACTGTGGTTGACTAGACTAGTATAAGGAAGCCATACTTAGACCAAGGCTAGAACAAGGATGGGTGAAATGATTAGACCAACATGATACCTCTATAAGACATATAAGATCCTTTGAAAAAGTTTAAATATGTATGGGTTGACCCAATTTGAATAAAAGTCAAATTTGGTCAACACTTTTGGTAATTCCTAGGGGTAACATGCTTGCCTATATTAAGGACCAGTAGCCTTATTCCATCCATTGGGTAAAGGGAGTCAGATGCACTTTGAGACAATAGGATCAGACCTTTACTTGACTAATAGGACAAATTATTGACCTAAAAATACATAAAGGAAAGACAACACACAATAAGACCAAGCAAACACACTAAAAAAAGGTACACTTGTGCTACTAAGCACTTAGGGAAAACAAGACATAACAATAAGAAAAACAATTATGTACATTCAACCTAAACATACCTCCCTTCATAGATCAAAAGGTAATTACCTTGAATCTCCCTCCTTATGAGATTAATGAGGATGCCAAGTATTCTTATTTTTGGATGTAGTGCTAGATGACTCATGTTTCCTTTTTGCGCCTTGGTTTGGCATGTCATTTGATGGAGTCATCTCCCATAATCCTCCAAGGTAGATGAAGTATTCTTGACCTTGGAAGCATGTCTCATACTACTATCCTTTTGTCTCATTATGGCATATTTGCATATCTATGAAGGGGATAACCTATTTTAAGTCTATACCTTATTAAAAGACCTCATTGCCCTTCTCATTTGCTATAATCTCTTCAAAACCTTTAATAAGTGTTGTGTCATATCTCTCTATAAATTTTTCTTATTTAAACTCCCTCTTGGTGTTTGTAGGAGAAGCTTCACGTGAGATTATAGAATCAAACTCAAACCTTCTTCAAAAAACTCATAGTCATCATAAATTACTCTATCATAGTTTAGAGTATCTTTATGATGATGCCTTTCAACACATGTTTACTCCTCAATAACATGGGTTTGTGTTATTAGGAATTTTTTCCCCTCATTATATGCATATTTTTTGAGCATTTTCATATATGTGTGCCACATGTCTTCTTATTGAAACACATCTTATTGCTAATCTTGTCTTGTAATAAACTCTAAAGGACTTGTAGGCCTCATGAAACCTTCAACTTCATTGAAAATTTCCTCAAATCTCTACCACAAGTCATCATCCTCTTTTGGCTCAACATCATGAAGGTGAAAAATAAGATAAAATCCTTCCTCTTTGGAATCCAAAAGAACCTCCTTCAAAGTTTCTTCTTCAACACAACAAATGACATCTTTATTACGATTATAATATAAAGTTTCTTCACAAGGAATCAGCCCTTCCTCATCAATAATCCAATCTAAAATCTATATCTCCTTATCCCTCTTAGTGATGCCAATACTATACATCTATAAACCAAGAAGTTTAGCCCAAGAAGGCTCCCAAGGAGCAATGCAATCTTCACCATTATAAGGGGAAAATGATTTAGTTAGAGGAGGTGTAAAGATGGTTTTAATGGATTCTTGAGGATGAATTGGAGGGAGTTGAGTAGTCTCAATTTTCTCTCCACTTCTAACTTCTCCACTTAAACTTTATTTGTTATTCTTTCAACAAATTTCCATTAATTCTTTCCATCTTAGGAAGGTAATCTTAGAGATTTCTCCATGGGACTGAGATGCAAATGGAGGGGTAAATGATATGTTTAAGAAACTTAGGGTTTCATTGGGTTTGGTATCTTGTTTCTAACTTGGAAATATAGGCTTAGGAAACTCTCCATTTTCTAATTCCATGATGGATTTAAAATTTGGTTTGCTAATTCGATCTTATTGTCAAGATGGGCCTCAAAACTCAAACTTCCTTTCTCAAAATCTTATCTAAATAAATCAACCTACTCAACAATGATGTCCTCCTTCCTTTGGATACTCTCTTATATGGACCTCCAATAAGGGAAACTTTGGGGAATTCATGAAGGAATTGAGAAATTTTGAAGCATGCTTGGATTAGCATTTTGAGTGGGCAAAGTTGACACACTTGAAGGATGATGTAGGGTATATTTTGGCTGCCAAGACTGAGCTAGTTCATGAGGTCTCAACCTTTCTTCTACGTGTAAAATTAGGTCAAAAATATCCATCATCTCATTAGTAATACCTTTAAAATTATCTCTCTCTATAGGCATCCATTCTTCCTTGACATACTTTAAAGTATTTCTCACACTCTTGATATAATCATTATGTATGACTTGACCACAACCATTTCTAATATCAAGATCTAACATATAGTATTTTTAGCCAATGAGAGTCTTCTAAAAAATTTCATTGGAATGAGTTGGAGAGGAACTAAGTGGATTAGGTGAATCATAATATTTATAGGGCTGATAATAAGTAACATAGGATTGATAGGGATCATGACAAGCTTGGCCAAGGACTTGTTCATATTGAGAGGGAAAAGGCAAAGATGAATATGTCTTCCCAACTTGTGTTAAGACAAACTCAACATCAAAATTATCCATGAATAATTCATGATAAGTCTATAAAACAAGAAAACAACCTAAAATAGAGTACCTAGGATACTTAACCAATATATTTATGTTTGGAGTTACCATTGGTGCTTATTGAAATTACTTCTAAAGGATGATATCTTGAGGAAAACACTAAAACTCCTCAAATTCTTAGAACAAGAGTCCCATTGGGAATGATAAAAATATTATCACTTGATTTTTCACCCTTTGAGGAGATGACAAATCTCTCCTCATTCAAGTGGCACAATGGAACCACCTCAGGGATGTGGTTGACCCAAAGTTGTAGTGGATCTCTAGATTAGGGTTAGTTCCCTTGATGTATCACTATAACTCAAACCTATTGCTAACTTTTGGAGGGTGAAAAGGGAGAAGGATAATTGAAAATGAATCTAATATAGGGGAGGTGATACACCAAATATATTGTCTACTCACACCACTTACAATACACATGGAATCAAGGAGAATCCCACACATATACTTCATCTAATTCAACACTCCTCTTCTACATCAATGTTTTAAGCATGGAGTCTTGAAGACAACTTAGGTGAGGAGGACTTATAAAATATGGATTCTAGAAACACTAATGAGTAATATACTCACTACACCTACAATCCACATTAGAAACTTATGGCTAACTTGCAAAAGAGAGCTCTCAAATCACACAAGGCACTAGGAATAGTAACATTTGAAGGTAAGCAAAATACACTTGCACAAGGCCAACAAGCGAAACATGCACTTAGTGAAATATTGAATGAGTTAAAAAAAATTATTCATTGATTCAAGGAAAAAATTTGGAAGGGCTTCACCATACCCAGGTGGAGAGATGCCTACAATAACAAAAAAGACCATAATTTATAGCAATTATGAGAGGAGAGAGAGAAAGTGAAGCTCAAAAGTCACTAAGACACTTAAAAAATAAAGAGGAAGATTTGTGATAGTCATAGAATTAGTAATGAGATAGGTCTTAGGGAAATTAAGGATAAATGTCCCTCAACTTCGCTAACTCATCCATATGTAACATAGATTCTCTTTACTTTCACTAGAAACTACCCTCATGATTTTCCTTTACAAAACTAAATCACCACTAAATATGGTTAGATTTCATGATTTATATAAATGGGAGGGGTTACTAAAAATACCTCAAATTCATTGGATTTATCCTCAATAATTCATATTCCTTTGTCCATGAGCAATCATCTCAAATAGTCATAAATAACTCCTCATGCACCTCTCACACTTGGCACCAAAAACCTTTCCAATTATATAATATTATAAATTCATAAGGAGGGATGACACATTTGAATAGTTTCCAAGTCATCAAGTTCATCAATCAAGCCTTAAAAGGCTTCCCAATTGGAGTTTCACCATTTTTCACTATGTGCTAACTATCTACCCTCTAAACTAGTTAAGATGAAAGAGGTAGAAAACACACTTAGGAGATTAGATGGTTCAATATATGTACTTGATTACTTATAAAAAGTCCCAATATCTCTCTTAAAAGTGGTTTCAACCTTTGAAACATCTTCATGCCTTATAGACACATTAAATTGTCAAAGAAAGCCATGTTAGACCCCTTTCATAAAAGTAGGGTACACCTCAATCACATTTATCAAGCCCATATAAATTCCTCTACATCTTATAATTGTTTTCATGGCCTTTCCACTGCATATAGATTCTTTAAATGCTTTCTTTCCCAAATTGTGTCTTTAATGAGGGGTTTGGAGGATTTTCGGGTGGTTTTAGGTCTTAACATTTGTTCATAGAGTCTAGATGTTTAAGTCCTATCTAAATTCCATTGGGGAATTTTCAAGGACCCTCCATAACTCCTTTGATCATTTTGAGGTTCCATGTAAATTGTTGGAAAAGTTTCAAGCATCTCAAGATGGTCACTTGTGCCATTTCTAAGCATTCTATGAGGTTTCATTTAATTTCAAGCCAAAAATGGATTCCTGGAGACCTCCCCTACATCTAAATGGATTTAAAAACTCCAAAAACATCCCAAAAACATTTTGCCATCATTATAATAGATCACTAAGAGCTATAAATGAAAAGACCCCCCACTCAAGCATTAGGCCTAATGTTGTCTAGTAGGTCTACCTTGTACTATGGTGAAAAATGAACCTCTTTTACACTTTATATGAATTTATATTGTTTTAAAACCACTTAAACCTCCATAAACATGATTCAAAGTATTATAATTCTTTCCAAAGGCTAGGACTATAAGTGACTCCATAATTGGAGTGAGGTTTGCACTTTGCTCACTAGGTCTGCCTTTAGGTCTTATTTCATAGAGCACCTTATTTTAATTAAGGAATTTTATCTTGGTTTTTTAGGTTTAAATGGATGTGATATAGCTTTAAAAACCTTCTTGAAAGTTCCCCTTAAGTTTTGGTGACTAATTTAGTCCATACTCCAAAGATGTAGGTTTTAGTGCAAGGGAAAATAGCCCCCTATATGAGACAAAATAGGGAGAAATTTTAATATTATTATCACAAAAAAAATAATTTTATAGGTTAATTCAGGTCCCAATGATGTTCTTCAAAATAAAATTAGCTTATAATTCCAAAACTAAGTTTGCATAGGCAGATTGCTTGCAGGGTTTGTGGAAGTGGACTATGTATGTCCAAATTAGATTTAACTTTATTTGGTTTCCAATATACAAATATTTTAAACACTAACATTGAATTTATAGATAAATTTAAAGTTCCATTAATAACTTCAACCCCAACCTTATTCATCATATGCATGTTGAGACATCAGACTAGGCTTTTTCAACATAGCACTGAGACACTTGGTTTCATGGCTCCTATAGGTGTTATAGGTTTGTTTAATCCTTAAAAAGAAATGTTTGAAACCTCTTCATGTATCCATAGTATTATCTCACACTTTTTTATGACTTTTTATTTATTTCATTCTATATGGGCATCTACGTATACCCCTTTTTAGGTCACTCCCTGTTATTGAGATGTTCTAGTCTATATGTTACTCTTGTAGATGTTATTTTATTGTGAAACTAGGTTGGAATGTTATAAATTAAATATTTTAAACATAAATATATACTTATAATTAAATTCCATCCCATTTTACTTTATAAATTCCAAACATTCTCACAAACCTCAAAAATGGGCACTACCTATTTCATGAGATGACACAGTCAACTATGTTCTACCTTGAAGGAATGTATTAGGCTTATGAATACCTTGGTCATGATCCATTAAGATTGTATTTGAACCATATTGGGATTAACATGTGTTTCCTACACTTATACTCATATGAATTCCCATAAAATATCACCACAACTTTAAGAAAATCATTGTTTGCCCCTGCCTGCTATAGGTTGGCATTTTGACCTTGTACAGATAGATGATGAGCTTGGGGAGTTAGAATAAGGCTTTATCATTATTATAAATCATTATAAAATTAAAAAAAAAATATGAGACATCATGAATCATCTGAATTCATTTTCAAGGTCTCATTTTTAACCTAGTGGAGAAGGAGACACTTTTAGGTTCAAACCTGTAGACACTACTAAAGATTTTAGTGTGTTTGAGAGCACTTTTAGACCTGTAGAATACTTCCCTCAACTTGACATAATCCCTTCAAAATTTTTAAATTAATTTTCCATTCCAATGGATACAAATCTAGATAATTAAGAACATCAAAGGGATTCTGAAACTATGGTATATGTTACTCACAAAACCAACAAGTCCTCTATTTTGGCCTTTTGGGATAATATGCCTAATATCACAGTCAACACTCTTTTGATCATGGTTTTCCACTTTAAATGCTCATGATATTTAAACTAGTTCTTCCAATATGAAATTAAATGCATATAATTTTAGGGTGGCTTCTTTAAGACCTAAATCCTTTACATAAGGGTCTCCAAACTCTATGGTACCACTTATAGATGGGGTTCTAATACACCACAATGAACTATAATATGGGAAAGTTGAAACATTTCATAAATGTGAAATTTTTGTAGTTTCCCTAGGAATATCACTACAATTTTCACAATTATAAGCAATTTTATCACCTTCCTACCTCTCCATACGTCACCATGACATTAGTAGGGTCTTATAGATGTAAAACTCTAAGTTATAAGGTAGAGAAGATGGAATTGAGCACTAATATATAAGGGAAATGATTTCAAAACACTTAAAATGAATTATAAATCATCAAGTGGACAACCTACATCAATAAAACATTGAAATCAACTTCAAACACCCTCCTCCATGTGGAAATCACTTGCTTATACGTGAAAAGAGAAAACAAAGAAGGAAAATGTGGATAATGTGTAAAATTAGGACTCATTGGTAGACCTATCTATTTTATCAATCCTTAAAGGTCTGATTTACATCAAGGGAATATTTAAAAAACTCTCTAAAACTCTTATCTCAATGTGAAAATATCTTATATTGATGTTTGCATTGCACTCTCATGGCTACCTAGCTAAGACAAGTCTAAGAGAGTTTCCTTAAGTTCTTGAGACTTACACAAGCTAAAATATAATTAAAAAACTATGAAGATGTGTTATAAAACCTTCATAAACACTTTAAATAATCAAATCCACCAAACCAACACAAAAAATTCTAAAACAAGCTCAAAAGGAGACCCCTCATGGATGAAGCATAAAAAGCTACCTGGAGTTGAAGTGATGGTTCATAAAGGAGAAATGATGAATTTGAAACTTATTGACAAAAATATGAAGTTGACTCAGATTCTTTTCAACCCCCAAGATCATTCCTCCCAAATCCACTTGTATGGACTATACTATGCATCCAAAATTGACCGTTCTTGGCTTGTAAAGGCAAAAAGAAAGAAAAGAAATAAAATACAATATTTCTAACTTTGTCTCTACAAACCAGGCATGGTAAAGACCTCAAGGAGATGTAGAGACATTATTACCACATTTTAATTTAAAGGTGAGCTCACCAAGTTCATACAAGTGCCATTAATGGTCTATTTTCAAGTAAAAACTACCTCTTTCTACATGAAACTAATTCTTGAACTAATTCTAACAACTTCCTAATATATCTTGACCTCTTCCATGTTGAAATTCACCTTTTTGATAAATATTCTTCCTTTGAAAGTTCTTACAAGTCATTTAATAAGACAAAATATGACCAAAAAGGCATTTTTGCATATGAGACATGGTAAAGGATCAATTTTATGACTTAGGAACTATTTAAAACACCTAAATGACCACATTAGGATTTTCAAAACAATTTAATCCTTTGACCATGTTTGACTACATTTGACATTGGTTGACTAGACTAGTACAAGGAAGTTATACTTAGACCAAGGCTAGATTAGGGATGGGTGAGATGATTAGAGTAAAATGAGACCTCCATAAGACATATAAGAGCCTTTGAAAAAATTTAAATATGTAGGGGTTTACCCAATTTGACTAAAATTCAGTATTGGTCAACACTTTTGGCAATTACTAAGGGTAAAATGCTTACCTATGTTAAGGACCCATAGCCTTATCCCATCCATTGGGAAAAGGGAGTCACATGCACTTTGATAAAATAGGATCAGACCTTGACTTGACTAACAAGACAACTAATGGACCTAAAAACACACAAAATAAAGGCAACACATAATAAGACCAAGCAAACACATAAAGCAAAGGCACACTTGTGCTTCTAAGCACTTAGGGAAAATAAGACACAACATCAATGAGACTAATTATGTACATTCGACCTAAACATACCTCCATTCTTAGATCAAAAGGGAATTAACTTGAATCTCCCTCCTCATGAGATGAATGAGGATGCCAAACATGCTTCCTTTTGGATATAGTACTAGATGACTCATGTTTCCTTTTTGCTCCTTGGTTTGGCATGTCATTTGCTAGAGTCATCTCCCACAAGCCTCCAATGTAGATGAAGTATTATTAACCTTGGAAACATGTCTCATACTACTATCCTTTTGTCTCATTATGTTATATTTGCATATCTATACCTTCTTGAAAGACCTCATTATCCTTCTCATTTTCTACAATATCTTAAAATCCTTCAAGAAGTGTTGTGTCATATCTTTGTAGTAATGTTTCTTGTTCAAAATCCCTCTTGTTTTTGGTATGAGTAGCTTCACATGAGGTTATAAAATCAAACTTCAAACCTTCTTCAAAAAACACATAGTCATCATCAATTGCTCTATCATGGTTTGGAGTATCTTGATGATGATGTCTTTCAACACATGTTTTCTCCTCAACAACTTGGGTTTGTGTTCTTTGGAGTTTTTCCCTCTCATTATATTCATATTATTTGAACATTTACATATATGTGTGCCACATGTCTTCTTCTTGAAACACATCTTCTTACTTGTCATGTCCTATAGTTAGCTCTAAAGGACTTGTAGGCCCCATGAAACCTTTAACTTCATTAAAAATGTCCTCAAATCTATACCAAAAGTCATCATCCTCTTTTGGGTCAGCATCATGAAGGTGAAAACAAGAGAAACTTCTTCCTCTTTGGAATCCAAAAGAACCTCCTTCAAACATTCTTCTTCAACACAAGGAATGTCATCTTCATTACAAATATAATCTAAAGATTATTCACAAGGAGTCAACCATTTCTCATCATTAATCCAATCTAATATATTTATCTCCTTCTACCTCTTAGTGATTCTAATACTAGGCATCTCAAAACTAGGAAGTTTTCCCCAAGAAGTCTCCCAAGGAGTAATGCAGTCTTAACCATTATAAGGGCAAAATGGATTAGTTAGAGGAGGTGGAAATATGGGTTAAATGGCTTCTTGGGGATGGTTTGGAGGGATTTTAGTAGTCTCAAGTCTCTCTCCAATTCCAACTTCTCCACTTAAACACGTTTTGTTCTTATTTCCACAAACTGCCATTACTTCTTTCCATCTTAGGAAGGTAGGCTTAAAGAATTCTCTATGGGGTTGAGATGCAAATAGAGGGGTAAATGATAGGCCTAAAAAACTTGGGGTTTCCTTTGGATTGGTATCTTGTTTCCAACTTGGAAAGCTAGTCTTAGGAATATCTCCATTCTTTATTGCCATGATGGATTGCCTTAAAACTTAGTTTTCCAATTCAATCTTCTTGTCAAGATGGGCCTCAAAACTCAAACTTTCTTTCTAAAACTCTTATCCAAATAAATCAACCTAATCAATAATGATGTCCTCATTCCTTTTGCTACTATGTTAGATAGACCTCCAAGAAGGGAAACTTTTGGGAATATATGAAGGACTTGGGGCATATTAATCATGCTTGGATTAGCATTTTGAGTAGGCAAAGTTGACACACTTGAAGGTTGATGTGAGGTATATTAGGGCTGCCAAGATTGAGCTAGTTCAAGATCTCTCAACCTTTTGTATAGGTTTAAAATTAGGAAAAAAAACATTAAAAATCTAATTAGTAAGGCCTTTCTAATTAACTCTCTCTATAGGAATCCATTCTTCCTTGACATGATCCAAAGCATTTCTCACACTCTTGATAAAATCAATAGGAATAACTTGACCACAACCATTTTTATTATCAAGGTCTAACATATAGTATTTTTATCCAATGAGATTCTTCTTGAAACTTTCAATGGAATGACTTGGAGATGAACTAGGTGGATTATGTGAAGAACAAGCTTGACAAGGCTTATTTTAGGCAACATAAGATTGATAAGGATCATGCCAAGCTTGGCCAAGGACTTGTTAATATTGAGAGGGAAAAGGCAAAGATGGATATGTCTCCTCAACTTATGTTAAGACAAACTCAAAATCAAAATTATCCATGAATAACTCATGAGAAGTGTATATAACAATAAAACAACCTCAAATAGAGTACCTAGGATACTTAACTAGTATATTTATGCTTGGAGTTGCCATGGTGCTTAGTGAAATCACCTCTAAATGTTGATATCTTGAGCAGAACACCAAAACTCATCAAATTATTGGAATAAGAGTCCCACCAAGCATGCCAAATATTGTTTTCACTTGAACTTACACCCTTTTAGGAGATGAAAAGTATCTCCTTGTTCAAGTGGCACAATGGAACCACCTCAGGGTTTTGGGTGACCTAAAGTTGAAGTAGATCTTTATATTAGGGCTAGTTCCCTTGATGTATCATTATAGCTCAAACTTATTGCTAACTTTTGGGGTGTGAAAAGGGAGAAGGATAACTGAAAATTAATATAATATAGGGGAGGTGATACACCAAAAATATGGTCAACTCACACCACTTAAAATGCACTAAAAATCAAGAAGAATCCCACCCATACACTTTATCCAATTCAACCTCCTCTTCTACATCAATGTTTCAAGAATGGGGTCTTGAAGAGAGATTAATATAGAAATAATTATACAATATGAATTATATAAACACTAATGAATAAGCTACTCAATACACTTATAATCCACATTAGACACTTATTTTTGACTTGCAAAAGAGAGCTCTTAAATCACATAAGGCACTAGGAAGAGTAACATGTGAAGGTAATCAAAATACACTTTCACAAGACCAACAACCAAAAAATTAACTTAGTGAAATATTTAATGAGGTAAAATAGCATTATTAATTAATTCAAGAGAAAAATTTAGTAGGGCTTCACCATACTCAGGTGGAGAGATGCCTACAATAGCTAAAAAGGCTAGAATCTATAAGAATTGTGAGAGGAGAGAGAGAAAGTGAAGCTCAAGAATCACTAAGACACTTGTCAAGAAAATATGAATTGTGATAGTCATAGAGTCAAGCATGATATAGGTCCTACATGGAAAATAAGGACAAATGTCCCTCGACTCAGCTATCTCCTCCATATGTGGCATAGATTCTCTTTACTTACACAAGAAACTACCCTCATGATTTGCCTTCACAAAACATCACCACTAAATAGGGTTAGGTCTGATGATTTATCTAAAGGGGAAGTATTACCAAAAGTCCCTCACATGCATTATATTTTTCCTTAATCATTCATATTCCTCTATCCATGAGCAATCATCTCAAATAGTCAAAAATAAGTCCTTCTCATGTACCTCTTACACTTGGCACCTAAAAAATTTCCAGTTATACAAACTGATCCATGCATAAGGAGATATTACACATTTCAAGAGTGTCCAAGTAATTAGGTTCATCAATCAATCCTTAAAAGGATTCCCAATTGGATTTTCACCATTTTTCACTAAGTGTTCACTATCTACCCCCTAGACTGGCTAAGATAAAAGAGGTAATAAACACACTTAGGATATTATATGGTTAAATATATTGACTTTTGTAGTTACAAAAAGTCCCAATCTCAATCCTAAAAGTGGTTACATCCTTTGAAAATTCTCCATGCCTTCCAAACATAGAAAATTGTGAAAGAAAGCCCTATTAGACACCTTATATATAAGTGGGGTACACCTTAATCAAAATTTTAAGGTCCATAGAAAGTCTTATACATCTTATAATTATTTTCATGGCCTTTTCACTACATTTATATGCTTCAAATTCCTTCTTTATCTAATTGGGTCCTTAATGAGGGTTTTAGAGGGTTTTAGGGTGGTTTCAAGTCTTAACATCTGTTCATAGAGTATATACATTGAATTCATATATAAATTCCATTTATTACTTCTTGGGGACCATTCCTAACTCCCCTAATCATTCTGAGGTTCCATGTAATGTTTTGGATAAGTTCTAAGCATCTCAAGATGGTCACTCATGCCATTTTGAGCATTTTGTGAGGTGTGAGTTCATTTAAAGCCAAAAATGGATTCTTGGAGACCTCCCCTACATATTAGTGACTCATCACCTCCAAAAACATCCCCAATTTTTTTTCATCATCATAATATATCACTAAGAGCTAGAAATGAAAAAAAACCCCACTTAGGCATTAGGCCCAATTTTGCCTAGTAGGTCTGCCCTACACTCTAGTGGAAAATGACCCCTATTGACACTTTTCATGAATTTATATAATTTTAACACATAATTAAAAACTCCATTAACATTATTAAAATCATTTTAATTATTTCCATAGGCTAGGACTAGAAGTGACTCCCTATTTGGAGTGAATTTTGCACTTTGCTCACTAAGTCTACCTGTAGGTCTTATTGCATAGAGCACTATGTTTGCATTAGGGAATTTTATATTGGTTTTATATTTTTAAATGGATTTTATATAGATTAAAACACATTATTTAAAGTTCCCCTTAAATTTTGGTCAATAATTTATTCCATACTCCAAAGTTGCAGGTTTTGGTGCAAGGGAAAAGTGCCCCTTGTCTGAGATAGAATAGGGGAAATTTTCCTATTATTCTCAAAAAAAATTATATAAGGTCACTAAGATTATAAGGATTATATTAAAAAAAAATTATCTTATAATTCAAATATTTAACCCTTCAAACAATACAAATTCCAAGACTAAGTTTACATAGGCAGAGTGCTTGCAGGGTTTGTGGAAGTGGAATGTGTATATCCAGATTAGATTTAATTTTTATTGTTTTCTAATATATATAGATTTTTTTTTAAAAATGTAACTGATATATAAATTTAAATTTCCATTCATCACTTTAACCCCACACTAATTCATCATATGCATGTTGAGACATCAGACTAGGCCTTTTCAACATAGGGCTGAGATACTTTGTTTGATGGCTCTTATAGGTGTTATAGGTTTGTTTAATCCTTGAAAAAAAATGTTTAAAACATATTAATGGATCATAAGTATTATATCACAATTTTTTATGAGTTTTTATTCATCTTATGCTATATGGGCATATGAGTATACCCCTTTTTAGGTCATTGCATGCTATTGAGACATTCTAGTCTATAAGTTACTCTTGTAGATGTTATTTTCTTGTGAAACTAGGTTGGGATGTTATAAATTACATATTTGGAACCTAAATATAAAATTATAATTTTATTTTATTCCATTTTACTTTTTAAAGGCCAAACATTCTCACAAACGTCAAAAAAGGGGCACTACCTATTTCCTGAGATGACACAGTCAACTATGATTTGCCTTGAAGGGATGTATTAGACTTATGAAGACCCTAGTAATGATTCCTTAAGATATTATTTGAACCATATTTGTATTAACAAGTGTCTCCTACACTTATACTCACATGAATTCCCATAAAACATCACCATAACTTCAAGAAAATCATTGTCTATCCCTGCCTACTATAGGTTGGTATTTTGACCTTATACAAATAGAGGATGAGCTTAGGGAGTTAAAATAGGGATTTATAATTATTATAAGATAATTATAAAATGAAAAAATAATTGGATACATCATTAATAATCTGAATTCATTAGCAAGGTCTTGTTTTTAGCCTAGTGGAGAAGGAGATAATTTTAGGTTTAGGCTTGTAGACACTACTGAAGCTTTTATTGTGTTTGAGAGCACTTTTAGACCTCTAGAATACTTCCCTCCACTTGACATCATCCCTTTAAAATTTGTACATTCATTTTACATATGAAGGGATATAAATATAGCTAATTAAGAACATCAAAGGGATTTTGGAACTATGGTATATGTTACTCACAAAACTAATAGGTCCTCTATTTTGGCCTTTCGTGATAATAGGCCTGAAATCACAATGAAAACTCTTTTGATCATGGTTTACCTCTTTCAATGCTCATGTTATTGAAACTAGGTCTTCTAAGATCAAATTCAATGTATATAATTTTAGGGTCGCTTCCTTAAGACCTGAATCCTTTACACAAGGGTCTCCAAACTCTATGGTACCACATGCAGATGGGGTTTCGATACACCACAATGAAATATAATATGGGAAAGTTGAAACATTTCATAAATTTGAACTTTGTGTAATTTCAATAGGCCATATAAATTCAATTTTACAATTCTAATCAATTTGAGCACCTATCTACCTCTCCATATGTCACCATGATGTCAACAGGGTCCTATAGATGTAAAACTCTAAGTTATAAGGTAGAGAGGATAGAATTGAGCACTAATATGCAAGGGAAAAGATTTAAAACTACTTAAAATACATTTTCAACCCTTAGAAGGACAACCTCCATCAAGAACACATTGAAATAAACTTTAAACACCATCTTTCACATGGAAATCATCTGCCTATAGGTGAAAAGAGAAAATAAAAAAGGAAAATGTGGATAATGTGTAAAATTAGGCCTCATGGGCAGACCTATCTCTTTTATCTATCCTTCAAGCACTGATTTCCATCATGGGAATATTCAAAACATTCTCTAAAAATATTCTCTCAACATGAAAGTCTCTTATACCGATGCTTACAATGCACTCTCATGGTTGCCTAGCTGAGATAAGTATAAAAGAGATTCCTTAAGTTATTGAGACATCCACAAGCCAAAAGACAATGAAAAAACTATTGAAAGGTGTTATAAAACCTTGAGAAATTTTTTAAATAATGAAATCCATCAGACCAAAACAAAAAATTCTTAAATAGGCTCAAAAGGAGACACCTCATGGATGGAGAAGCATAAAAAGCTACTTAGAGTCTATGTGATGGTTCATAAAAGAGAGGTCATGAAACTAAAACTTATTTCCATGAAAATGAAGAAAAATTAGATTCATTTTAACCTATAGGATAATTCCTCCTAACTTCACCTGTATAGACCATATGATGCATCCAAAGTTGACCTTTCTTGGCTTGTGAAGGCAAAAAGAAGGAAAAGAAGAAAAATTCAATATTTATGAATTTTTTCCTAAAAAATAGGTGTGGTAAAGACTTCAAGGAGAGGAAGAAACACTATTACCACATTTTAAGCTGAAGGTGAGCTCACCAAGTCCGTATAAGTGGTATTAATGGCTTATTTTTAAGGAGAAACTATCTATTTCTACATTAAAATAATTATTTAACTAACTATAACCACGTATTAACATCTCATAAACTACTTTATGTTTAAATTCACCTTTATGATAAATATTCTTCCTTTGAAAGTTCTTATAAGTCATTTAATAAGTGAAACTATGACTAAAAAGGCATTTTTGCATATGAGGCATGGTAAAGGATCAATTTTATGACTTAAAAACAATTTAAAATGGCTAAATTACCACATTAGGACATTTTAAAAATAATTTTATCCTTTGACCATATTTGACCAAGGTTGACTTTGGTTGACTAGACTAGTACAAGGAAGCTATACTTAGACCAAGGCTAAAGCAGGGATGGGTGAGATGCTTAGACCAACATGAGAGCTTTATAAGACATATAAAAGAATTTGAAAAAAATTAAATATGTATGGGTTGAACCAATTTGAATAAAATTCAAATTTATTCAAAAGTTAGTTCACATCGGGTTTACCAGAATATATATAATCAAAAATGCATCATGTCTATAAATTAATCTTGTATCAGAGAAGATAGAGCATACCTACACTTCTGATTGGGAATAAATTTTTTAATCAAGAGCATGAACAATATGGGGATCTAATAGAGCTGATTATGGGATCACTTGTAACAATACACCATGCTAAGAAAGGTTCCAAAGCCTACAGTCTAACAAAATCATGCAACAACCCTAAAAGAGTCCTAGGTTTAATGTTCACTCTATATCTAATAAATAAGAAAGTAAATATAATATATTTCACACCAAATATTATGGCATAAATTAGGGGTTAGAAATGAAAAAAACTAAACTACACATGCGTAGAAAAAAAATACTCACGTCAATGCATATGGAATCCTAATGCATGGGAGAGAAGCACAACTGCATTATCTATCTACTCTTACAAAGTATAAATAAAGTTAGGAATACTTACCTTTGAAGATGAACCCACCAAGCATCAATCTCTCCCTTGGCCAAGGTGGTTCACAAGTGATTGTTGTGGTATGTAAGGATAACAAATATAAATTAGCTCTAGGATACATAGCCTATTTCAGAAGACTTCTCCATAAAATAAGATTCATATCTCCAAATAAAATATCAAACCCTAAGATTTATTCCTAAAATATAATGGTCAATAAGTATATGTTCATTCTCACTTATTCTTATTTGATTCTCTATTCTCAAATGGTTGGAAATGAACTTGTAGATATAGGTGATTCTTTCCCTAAATCCTTCTGAATATGTTAGATGTACACGGTCGACCTAGTAATTTCTTTAGAGGTATATCACTAGGTCCTAGGCGAGGTCAATCAAATGGCTAATGAAACTCCTAGTGAAAAATATCCCTAAATAGTAGAGGTTGGACCCTATCAACCTTATACAATAATTAGAGCTTGAAAACTACATAGGGTCAACCCAATCGACCTAGTATAGTCAACTAGTGAAAGGGGGTCAAGGCAAGAGCAAGGAGGATAAAATATGACAAATGATTGGAATGGGTACAACTAAGAAGAATAATCTTAGGGTAAATGGTTTTATGAGACAAGTGTGTAGATGGTAAGTGGCAAAAGAGAAAACAGTCATATAAAGTATTAATGGGTTGCCCACCCCTTTCTTGTTGTACCCCTTAACATATGCACATATTAAGATTAAGACTCAACAGGTTCTTGTAAGATAAAAATTATTAGTAATCAATAAAAGTTTTAAAATATTATGTGTATACAGTTTCCTATGGATTATTTGGTTTTATTTAACTTTATAGTTTGTGAGCTACATTGTAATACCTTGGATACAACTAGGTATTCCTCAAAAACACACTTTACTAGCACCATTAATACCTTTGGGTTATTTTTTTTATTAAAAATTAAATTTGGCATTTGTTTTCATTTTGGTTCTTATATATCTCTTTCATTTTTGTCTTTTTATTCCATTGTTTGCCTTAGTAGCTTTATGATTATTCCCCTCCCCCCATTATTTAGCATTCACTTCATTGGTGTTCACCTTGTGAGTTATAGTGTAATACCATGAATAGTACTTGAAACTCCTCACATACCACATTAAAACATATTTAAACCACTTTTTGAGATGACTACTAATTTCATTAGTATTTTTACTAGATCTAATGTAGGCTAGTATGGCTTCTCTATTAACATGACTATCATAAGCATAGCCCCTCCCGTTCATAACACTATTTTAAATCCTTGTGATAAACTTAGAGAATATTCATCATTATATCACTTATTACATATATGGGTCTCTCACTATCCCCATGTTTCCATTATCTCCTTTCATTTGAGGCTCACATTGATTAGTTTTGAGATTGCACACTTGTAGTCAAGTCTAGTAGTGTTTAAACAACTCAATATTTAGGTCCTTTTCTCTAGTGACCAAGCGTAATATCTCTTATGTTTTTCACCTATTTCAATCATTTTTTGTTCTTTGAATATGTATGGAGGAGGAGGAATAGAAAAGGCCAAAATAATTTAAAAGACCAATCATAGAATACAAACAAAAGGTAATGATTCAAAGGTAAAAACAATCTTAAAAGTTAGATCAAACCAAAATATGTGATCTATATTTGGTACATATCCTATCTTAGTTAGGTTTCAAACTCCATAGTTGGCCTCATGATATATTTGATGTCCATTGAGGTGTATTAGACCAGAATACTAGGGTAAGAGGTCTCATTATATCATATACTATCTAGTGCCACCTATTTTCTCATGGAAGTACCTAATATTTGTAGTAGTTTGATGACTCTATAATGGGTCTTGAGGAATGGGGAACACATTATGCAAAGGTAGTTCCATTTTAATATTCATTCATATATACTTCATGGGATGATCTATGTACTTCACTTATTAGACTAAACTTTGTGTTCATTAGTAAAAATGTCCTAAGTCATTGGTATTGATATTTGTTAGCCTTTTTCACTTGCCTAGTATGTCTCATTCTTTCTAAGGATGTTCACATCACTCATGTGTCACCTCATGTCCCTTATTTACATCATATTTTATTTATATCCCCCTTGTTAGATATTGATTTTAGTTAATCACATCTTTAATCACCTCTACCTACATATACTTCTTGGATTATAGTTTATGAGTTGTATTGTAAGATCTTGGATAGGACCAGGCCTTCTTCAAAATCACCCTTACACCATTTTATTACTACACCATCTCATTATCATACTATTCATGTCATTAGTTAGTTGCGTTTTCTTACATTGCATCTTAGAACAAGCACTAAGCTTGAGTTTTCATTTATCCATCATGTTCTTGTTTTATTTCTATGAACTTCACTTATCTTACATATGGCATTTGGCATTATTACACATTTCTCTTTCTATATTATTTCTTCATGTTTTTCTTACATCTTGACTTAAATTTAATTCTTAGTCATTCACATTTTTATTTATGTTTGATTCAACATGATTATCTTACATGGGGTTACTTGTCACTTACATATCTTTGTTAAAGTTTTCTTGCATTGATATTTAATTTGTCATTCATGTTTTACATACTTTCCAACATGATTTAGTATGTTCTACATTCCTATTTTACTTTTATATTTTACATACTTTCCATCAAGATTTAGTATATTCTACATATTTTTTTCCATTAATGTTTTACATGCTTTCTAATGTGATTTAGTGTATTCTACATTCACTTGCCATAATTTTTTCATTCACTTTCCATCAATAATTTAGTTCTAACCTTTCCTTAAAAATCCTAATTTTCTAATTTTCTTAAATAATTCATTTCTACTTTCACCATCCTATGCATTCACACATTGCTTCTATTTTTAGTCTTTATCCCTAGGATTTCTCAACTACATTGCACCCTCCATGATCTAGATTAGGATGTTTGCATACAATCATTTAGAGGAAAGGTATGTTAAGGTATATATATGGTATTTTTATTTTCTCTGATTTCATTTTAACATTACTTTCTATATGTCATTTCTAGTTATTTTAGTGTCATGTGTTTCTATGTTCTTTCTCTAAGCACCATCCCCTATTGCACCTATGTGACACATGATGAGATTCAAGTAGGGCATATATATACACATTATTATCAAAATTTACCACTTACTAACATTTTCTATATTTAAGGAATGCATTGAATCTCAATCTCTTTGAGTGTATGCCTTAAGAAGTGCATCGTGAAAGGGATGGGCAGACCATTGGTACTTTACAAGATTGTTGTCCCTTTTTCCTCTTTCTATCTACACACTTATCTCCTAAAAACCATTACCCTAATATTTTCTTCCTATTTTTAACCCTACTCTAGTAATTTACCATATTCATTATCCCTTTCCCTAACCTAAACCCCCTTTCTAAAGTTTACATGACTAAGTTGGCCACATCGACCTTGTATTATTATTTACAAAGATTACTAAGAACTAGGTCAGTCATGGGTGACATAGTCCATAACCTAGTTAGTTTTTGCCAATTTCAATACTAGGTTAACTTTTTCAGCCTAAATATTTGAAAACTTTTAGGGTTATATCCACCTATATAAACACATTCATCTCCATCATTTAGTAAGATATATTGTGCATTCACTTATCCATTATTCTACTTGAGGAGTAAGCTTAGGGTTTTATATTTTCTTTGTAGATACAAATCTTGTCTTGTGGAGAAGTCTTTTGGATGGTTTTATAGGTTGTGTATCCTAGATATGATTTATCCTTGTCATCCTTACATACCAAAAAAACCTCTTATGAAGCACCTTGGCCAAGGGAGAGATTGAGGCTTGACAAGTTCATCTTCGAAGGTAAGTATTCCTAACTTTGTTCCTCATTTATAAGAGTAGATAGATATGTATTTGTAATTCTCTTCTATGTATGAGGATTTTGTATACATTTACAAGATTATATTTATTATATTCATGTTTACTTTTAGTGTTTATTACCCTCCCACTTTGTGCCACAAGCTTTAGTGAACACTAGATTAGACTTTTGTTTTTCTTATTATTAGTTTAGTGAATATGAAAACATAGGACCTAGTAAGTTTATTGTGTAATTTTTATTGACTAGAGGCTTTAAAACCATCCCTAGTGATATTATTATGGTAAAATATCCCATGATTAGTTCTAGGAGATCCATATTGATCATAACCCCAATTATCTAATGTATCCCCAATCAAAAGTGTAAGTATGATCTATCTTCTCTGAGCTAGTATTGATTTATAGATATACTATATTTCCTATTGTATACAAAATATAATACTGCACATTCTTCTGCTCATTCCCTTAAATTTCCAATAGACCCTCAAGGTACCACTTAATTCCTTTCCCATTACACAAACCATTTATTTGGTACCTCATATGTTCCCTATTACATCCCCTCCACTTTTTACCCGAGTGCCCATGGCTTCAACCATCCCTAACATCCTCATTTATTCATATCCATCTTCCCCATCCATTCAATCAATTAGAACCTTATTGGTACCCCCATTGGGCATGTCTTAAGTCTAGATCCCTAATATCATCCTAATTTCAACAAGTACTAATATAGTTCTTTGGTGCACATCTCTAGTGATCAAGACCATACTGATGATTCCTTTGATGATAAAAAAACTCCCATAATCACCCCTTATAGTCTTCACTACCTTAGATCCTTCTAAAATGATGTCTAAAGCTGACTCAAGTAAAATAAAAAATAAAAATAAGAAGGTAGAACACACTTGGCCTTTAACACAAGTCTTTACTTCCCCAATTTAGCCTCCTTTGCCAGTTAATATGACTCCTCTAGCACCAATTCTAGTGGCTCCTCACTTTGCTCCCTAGACCCCTTTTTCCATCACCTTAGGCACATAGGGATTTGACTTTAATAATCTAATATCTTCATTTTTATTGAATACCCCTCTCATGAGAGTCATTTCGCCTCAAGTGGGAATAAACCAAGGTCAATGGAAAGTGCATATTTTCTTTTGGGACTCTCTGTTCATCCTACCTCCTTATAACCCTATGCATCCTCCTCCTCCATTGATTTCATAATTCACATATTTCACTTTCTCTATATCCCCTTTATCTCATCTTTCTCTTATCACTATAATATCTAGTACCCCACCAACACATCCCAAAACTTGAAGAATAGTCCCAATATCATAGGTGCTAGAGATGATAGTACAAGGTGACCCAAACATGCAATGGGATATCAACCACATAGTAGGGAGTATGAAGAGGATCCTCACACACAATTTCATTAAGGAGGGAAACTCTATGGTCTAGTAGACCCAATAGGACTTTTTCTCTCTCACCAAGGTGAGGAATATCATGGGAGAAGAAAATATAGTGGAGGACCCACTCTCATTTCTCTGGGAAACCCATTACATGTCAAAGAAACTTATTAAAGACATGAAAATCTAGGTCCAAATTCTAGAGGCACAGGTGAAGAGATCCTTTCCCATAAAGATAATTAAGAAGTTTAATCACACCCTCCTAAGAATTTTATCAACTTTGGGAAAGCTGGTAGGTACTATGGTGGATGGCCAGTGCTCATCTAATGTATCTAAGCCTATTTTTAAAGGATCACTAAGATTATTAGTAAATGTAGGAAGCTAATGATTATAATCAATATGGGTATGTTCCTTGAGTTAAAATTAATGCCCATTTACTAATTGGGATTATATTAGACATATATTGAGGGCATGAAAAATGTTATTAAGGAGTGATTTGATTTATTCCAAACTATGATGGATCCCTTAGAGGATGGTAGGAAGAATATATTGGCTTACTTTAAGGAAGTCAATATCTTAGTGTTATTCCACCCATAAAACACTTTGCTAGATATGGGTGAATTTAGATTCCACCTAGGTCACTTTGACCAGGTTATGAATAAAAAGGTAGCGATAATAAATCAAGTTGAAGCCTAGGTAGTTTTCAATATCTCAACCCAAACCACAATGATCATCATATAGGTGTTTGAAGTCTAGGTGGCTATGAAATATCCCCTCCATATATACTAAAGGCTCATGGCCTAGGTAGAGATGATCTTCAGAGAGCCTTTGATGAACCTTGCTAGGCTATATCACTAATTTAACCTCATGGTAGCCATATTGGAGGTGAAATAAGCAAAGTATTAATAATTAGGAGTTATCTCATTTATTTTACCTTCATGTATTGGTTAAGTGGTCCCCTATGGATATTTTTGAATTTAATTATGGGTATTTTATCCTTTATTTGATTTATGTATTTGTAAAAACTAAGAGTGGCCATCATGACCTAGGATGGGAATCTCACACTACTTGGAGGTAAATCCCACCCTTATCTATAAATATATAACTACATTATATTTTTAAGGTTAACAATTATTTATCTCCAAAGTGTTATCATAATAAAGATATGATTTAACATGTGGTTTCCTTCACCCTTTTGGATTATATAAAGTTAGACATGATTGATACATTTGTGATATAGCTTTTTATTTTTATGATTACAATTTTAGCCTTTGTGAAACACATAATTTATCTATCAAGGTATCCATAGTTTAATTTTTAATGAATTTTAGCACTCATATAATTATTTTAATGCTCTAACATTTTATGAATGCAATGGTTATGGTGTTCTTATTTTCTATAGCCTCTTTACGAACTCTTTTTACTTTACTTATAATATTGATAACATGTGTGTTAGTTTTTAACCTTTTTAGAATTTAATGTGTTATTTACTGTGGAATTGTAGTATTAATATTTAGTGAGGGTTCAAAGATCAATCATTATTAACTAATTCCCCAGACTCTTTTCATAATTTAGTATTGGGTCAAAACCTTTGGTGAAACTTAGCACATAGTGTTGGAACTATGGCAGATACAATTATCTTGATTATTGAAGCATTAATCTCATTCTAATATAGAAACACTCTTTAATACCTTACTCTTCCCTCTCTTCTATATTTATTTACCCCCTCCCCCCCCCCCTTAATTTAGAAATCGGTAAATCAAAGTACATGAACATTAAAAATAGAATCAAATAATTAACTTATTAGTTAAGCAATCGGTATTGAACTTTTGTTGGTAGCACTACATCTCTTAGAGATTATTCTATGTAGGATCTATAGTGAAGCCAAATGCCTAAAACTATGCCCTAGGCTAATTTCACACTAGTCCTAAAATGGAGGATAAAATTCCATCATTTTTCCAACTATTCTCTTTGAAAATACACAATTTCATGAGTGTTTTAGAACAATATCTTGGACCAAACAAGAACTGGTGTTAGGAGGGATTATTTATTATGAATAATTATTAGTAGTAACCTAGGCTTTAAATAAGTATTTTATTAATTGAGTCTTGTTTCCCTCCTTTATGCTTTCTAAATTTTTGTGTGATTCAAACACACATAACAATAACTAGTGCTAGGAGGTCTTTAAGAATTTATGCATTGAGTGTTGACTTATTTGAGATTATAATTTTTGGTGGTAATGCACTAACTATTACTTGTTTTTGAAACACCCTAGAGTCCAATTCAACCATCACTAGAGCTAGGTCCCATCATGACCAATTGGTGGTTTCATCATTTTAATTCCATAGGAGATCAATAGACCTAGACCTAAAATAGTTCCCACTAGCTTGTGTTCATAGCCTTTCCTAAATAAATCACCCAAGATGTCCTAGTTAGCTGGTTTGGCCATTAAAATCTCAAGAGTTGTCCATGAATTACATAAAAACCCTTAGAGATATCTTCCTTATTTCACTCCTAGTGTAGGATGGACTATTGAAGAGCATGTTACCTCCTACAAGACTATCCTAAGGATTCTAAATGTGGAACATGAGGATATGGCATGTAATATTTTCCCCTTCACATATATGTACTTAGCCTATCACTAGTTTATCAACTTCCACAATAACTTGATCTTCATCTGGGACCATTTTAATATGGCCTTCCTCAAAACCCAGACCATGAGTCCACAAAGAATGAACTAGATGCCATTAATAAAATGGTATAAAAAATCAATAATGACTTCCTTAGGATATAAAGGAAGATGATAAAATATAATTATAGAGTTCTGACATGAACTTCACATATCAAAGACCAAATGGGAACTATAAACATCCCCACAATATATCAAAATTATATCCCAATAGGTTACTATAATTTAATGTATTTGAAATAACCCTGCCTAACTATTATTAAGTGCGTAACATGGTCACCAAAAGGAAATCATGGAATTCCATAGCTAAGAATAAAATAGGCCATAAAAGTGTATTAGTGAGGTGTAGGTGTTTTAACATTTATAAATGAGAAACTACACACTTAGAAATAGATAAAAACAACCACCCTTCACTTCCTCAACTCCCCTCAACAATGGTTCAATCCCACTTGACTAAAATTCTAGGAATGACCCACCACATCAAAAACATTAAGAATCAAAAACTCCTATAGAAGATTCACTAGTCTAGAAAAAAAGAGGCTATAATATAGTAGAGGAAATTAAGAATATTAAATCCAACATCGTGCTCTATGAACTTGCTCAGATCCTTGAGCAACATGATCTTCTACTAAAATCCTTGATTGAGAAGCTGACTCAGCCAACCCATGTGAAAATAAAAATAAACCATACCAATATGATCATTCATAAGAATAAGATGGAATTGATTCCATTCCTCTTGACCATCATTTTTTTTGGAAAAAAGCTACATAATTTATTAGTGGATTTAAAAGCCTCATCTAAGATAATGTTTTATTGTCTATGAGAAGTTATGGTTAGTCATTATTAAGTTAGATAAGGTAGTGTTTCATCTAGAAAAGTCTAAATACAAAGTTTTAGGTGATCTTATAAATCCTCACATGCAAGTGGAATCCAATCTTAGGATTAACACTTGATAGACATCTAGGAGGTATGGATTTTCAAGGCCTATGACATGATCCTTAGTAGAAATTGGTCTAAAACCCTAAATGGGCACATGGACACAAAATTGTGTCATATGTGATTATTATGGAGAGGTGTAGTTAATAAAATTAGAGTAGATAGAGATACTTGCATAAAACATATGATAACTAAGTAAAATATGATTAATGAAAAAGTAAAACTAGCATCATTAGACCTCAGGATCTATACGCTAATCATGAAACTAGCCAAAGATAAAGATAACAATCAACCAAATTTTCCTAATCTATGGTCTCTCTATGTAGATGGGGCCCATTCCAAATAAGTTAGTGGGGATAGTGATATACTAATATATCCCCAAGGGGTAAACATATAACATTATATAGGTTGCAATTCCACTACAAAAATAATCTAGTAGAGTATAAAGTGATAATCTTAGGATTGTAATTTACATTAAAACACAAGGCAAACAATCTAAGAGTATTTATCGATTTTGAGATGGTAGTCAACCATATCAATAATAACATTGAATTCAAACTATCATACCTACGAAGGTATAAAAATTAGGCTTAGGAGTTAATCTAAATGTTTAAGTTGTTCAATGGCATCCCTATTCCTAGGGAAGAAAATCAAGTTGTTGACTCATTAGTGTTTACAACAACAAATTTGACCCTTAAATGACATCAAGCTGTAAGAATTCTCTATGAAATATGTCCCTTGTCATTATGTGCTTGATAATGTAAAAAAATTACAAGTCTTTGAATATGATTAGTAGACTATCAATTTTATTAATAGCATGAGTGTATTTAAAACCTAGATAATAAATGATCCAGATAGAGACAACTTTAAAACTAGGATACATAAATATGGGATCCTTAATATTCATGGGAATAGGATATTGAAGGGGATGATTTCATTGGAAATAGAATTTGATACTTTGTACCCCACATTAAAAAAAACCCAAGTTTAAGAACTAAAAGAGCTAACTCATCAACGTTAACCCTATGGAAAATCCTCATACTATCAATGTGGGTCCTGAGTGGATAGATTTTAAATTAGCTAGGTTATTAAAACTAATATTGAGGTACAAATATGTGATTACCTAGTCCCATAGATGCCTTAAGGTCTTAGACATAAGACTAATCACTCATACTATCTCCCTCAAAATAGGTTATAAACCATTTAGGTAGAGATAAAGATTGGTAAACCCAATCATAGAACCTTTAATACACAAAAAGGTCCATAAGTTACTCTCTGCTAGGATAATTTTCCTAGTTCACTCATCTAGTCGGGTGGCCAACCTCATTTCCATGAAAAATAAAAATGGATAAATCCACCTATGTGTAGACTTATAGAACTTAAACCAAGCCTTAGACAAATACATTTACCCATTACCTTCCCTTGATAAAGTAATCAAATGGTGAGTAGATCCCAAATTATGTCCTTTATAGATGGTTTTTTAGGATACAACTAGGTCTTGATTAATTCATAAGAATGGGTCAAAGCTACATTCACCACCAAATGGGGCATGTTTTCCTAAAATTAAATGCCCTTTGGGTTTATCAATGTTGGGGAAATATTTAAAAGAGTGATGGATTTTGATTTTGAAGGACTAATTAGTAAATGTATAATAATTTAAATGGATGACTTGATTGTGTTTTCTAAATATAGGTTAGATCACATAAACCACTTTGACAAAGTATTCAAGAGATGTTGGAGTTATGGTATTTTCCTAAACCCAAAGAATAGTGTGTTCAGTATCACCAAATGTAATATTCTCAGTCATATTGTCAGAGAAGGTATTACTATCGACCCATAAATATCCAATGTGATTTATAAATTACCTTTACCTAAAATAATAAAGATTTTAAATCATTCTTTAGGAAAATCAATTTGGTTCATAAGTTCATTTTTAGATTTGCCAAAATTTTAAAACCCTTGAATGTTTTGTTGATATAAGATGTGAAGGTGGACTGGTACACATAATCAAAGAAATTTTTTCATGATATTAAAGATGACATTATCCAAGCACTAGTGATTATCAACCTAGAATACATGAAATATTTATACATTTACCCCTTTTCTTCAAAACACACCATTAATTCCTACCTCACCCAAAGATTAGATGGAAAGGAACATCCCATTGATTTCATGAGAGCCAATCTCAAGGATGTAGAACTAAGGTATTATACTCTAGAAAAACATGCCTATGTCCTAGTTAAAGCTATAAAAAGTTTAGGCTATAAATTCTCAAAAATAATGTGCACACAGTCATCCCATACTTAGACATAAGGTAAATGTTGGGGTAAAATGAATTAGGTGAACATAGAGGTAGATGGATGATGAAGTTATAAGAATATGACTTAGAGATAAAATTGACCAATTATTCAGAGGACATGGTCTAACCAAACTGATAGTTGAAATAGACCTAAGGATAATTGTACATTAAGTAGACCAAGATATAATGCCATAACTATAATGGTATGCACCAATTATGCATTTCTTATTCAATTAGAAAACATCTCCTAGACTCAACCATACATAGGAGATATCCCTCCATTTGAAGGCTACATAATATATGCTAAACAAGTTGATTCTCTTAAAAAGGAATCATGAAGGATTCTACCTCAGATGTTTGTCATAGAATTAATACAAGGAAATGATGGAAAGTTTCCATGAAAGACTAGGAGATTTTTACCCTATAATAAATGCCATGGCACAAACTTATTTAGGTGGCATACTATTAACCTACTTTATTTAAAGATGTCAATATCCATGTAGGTGTTTTTCATTAGTCTTAGACCTTTTCTAAGAGGTAAATCCATATGATAATGCCACTATAACCCATGGTGGAATCAAAACCATTTTCCCAATGGGGGCTATATTTCATTAGAGTCATCAACCCCAATTCATTGAATGTTCATAATTTTATCTCATGGACACATGTTATTACACAAGGTGGTCTGAGGTAGTTTAAACAAAGATAAACACTACTACCAAATTCATCAAGTTCATGGATAACAATATAACCACATATTTTGGGATCCCAATCTCTTTGGTATGTGATAAAAATTCTACCTTCCAATCCATGGAGTTTATAAAATGGGCTTGTGACAATGGTATCACACTCAGGTTCTCATCCAATCACTATCCATAAGGAAACAAATTGGTAGAGTCCACCAATAATAATTTAATAGATTCCATCAATAAGACTACAGGGGAGAAACCTCAAGAATGGAACTCATTACTAAATTTCACTCTATGGGATAACCACACTAGGTATAAACAATCCCTCAAGATCTCTCATTTCCTTTTCATTTATGGATTAGATCCAATCATATTGGTTATGTTTAGGCTACCAAATTATAAATTCATGCAACATTTCATAGAAACAAATGATAAAGTAAATTCTAGTCTCCTAGATATCATTCAATTATAAGAAGCCCAAGATGAAGCTCTATTAAGCTTTAGTAAACATCAAGGTACTGTCAAATGATGATTTGGTAAAAGGGATAAGATCAATACCTTTAAGATCTTTGATCTAGTATTAATGTGGGATAATACTAATGAAAATAAAGGCCAACACTAAAAGTTTTATCCTCTCTAGATTGGCCCCTATAAGATAGCTAAGATCTAGGGCAAAACACCTTTCACCTCAAGGACCTAAAGGGAAATAACCGATTATTGTCAATAAATGGATAGTTCTTAAATCACTAACTTTAAACTATCCCATCTAATTTAATTTCAAAATAACCTTAGAGAAGAATGGTAATGTATATATTAGGTTATTTTTATTTAGTTGTGTATTTTAATTTCCTTTTATGTGCTTTATTTCTCTATTATTTTTTCTCTTTTGTTTGGTTGTGTATATTAGAGAGTTTTCAAGGATGTCATGGTGATGTCATGAAGATGTCATGGTGAGTGGATGAAGTGCCTTGATAGTCTATGTGATAATGATAAAGTGTGTAATGTGCTTGTCCTAGTGTGTTTAAAGTTGGCTTGGTTGATCTTTAGTTCTAGCATGATTAGAGATGTTTAGGGATGAGTATGGTGATTTGAGCATGTGAAAGGGGTCTTATAAATGGTCAAGGATTATTGGATATATTTTTTAAATAAGTGTAATTCACCTAGTTAATCATTTTTCTCATCTAGAAATTTTGGGTCCAATGATAGAAAATCTATGTAGGCCGTTTGTTAATGTCACCATTGCCAAGTGTGGATGAGTTAGGGGGATTTGGTCATATGGTTTTGATCACATTAGTCCCTAGTTTATATGAAATAATTATTAGGTCATGAAAATAAGTTAAATCAAATATATATGGTAAAAATTTGGGATCTTAAGAATTTTGATAGTGTTTTTCCATACTTAGCCAAATTTACAATATAGAAAGAAAAGCTGAGTAAGCATATTTATGGTGGCATATCTTGCATGTACATGTTTCATCAAAACATGATCATATGGGTTTGTTTAGTTTTGTGCCTATTTAATTTTCACTAAATTTTAGGTCAATAACTAAATCATGACAAAATATATGCAAGTACAAAGTTGGTTTCCCAAGTAGTTTGCAATGTTTCCCAGATTATCGCAAACTATCATGCAGACTTTGATGAACCAATAAGTTTTTAAATTTATTTTAGGTATGTAGAAGGTTAATTTTGTCAAATTATATAATGGATATTTTTTATATAATTTCAAAGAATCTACCCTAAAAATTTGGGGTCTTAAAGTGTTGTCCATCTGAACATATAAATCTTCAAAGTTATACTTACAGACAATGATGGGTCAGAGACCATCAATTTTATTCACTTTGAAGCATAAGGTCAAAGGTTGTAAGAATAGGTGAAAAGTGTCACAATATTACTAGTCTAATAGAATATAAATGGTGAGTATTGGTTCATACTAACAAAGATCAATGGTACAAGACAAGTCAAGAGTCAACATTGCACAAGAGGCTACCAAGTGGCACAAACGCATGAAATGATAGTAAAATGATTAAAAGGCATGCAAGGGTGAAGAGTTTCATGATATTATGAGTTATAAGCTATATATAATGGTAATAATTTATATTTAAAGACCTCATTGATCCATAGAGATTGATGGTGCATATTTAGTCAATATTGTAAGGGTGCATGAGATGAGGTCAAAGTGACTCAAGTTTAACATTTAGATACTAAATCACTATGGGTTAAAGACCAATATATTTAAAATTATATAAATGGAGTGATTTTATTACAAATTTTTATGAAATAACAAGATGATGACAAGTGTTCAATATTTAGTCGTGACCATTTGAATTTGAATATTTGAATTTTATAATGGAAAAGACTAGTGTTTGATTTCTATGCCATATCTTTCAATCTACCATGAATTTACTCATGGTGTAAAAATAAAAATTGTAGAGTAATCCAAGGTGAATGTAAAAATATATATTTTATGATCTAAAATTTAGTTTATTAAAAAATATTGAGGTTCAAATTTGACTATGTTTTCATGTATGTCCTACAAATAACCTAGGAAGGATGTTTGAGCTTGTATTGGTGTTGTTTCAATGTTTAATGATGAATTATATATTTGGGAGTGTTTTAGACTCCATAAATATAATTTATTTACATTATTAAGGATTTAAAAATTGTATTTAGTATGAATAAAATATTATAATGTGACTATGTGTTCATTCATAATGACTATGTGTACAAAGAGTTGTTTAAGTGAATTATGCTTAAGTAGAAGGGTAATATGATGGTTGTTATAAATTAAATAATATATATATAGATAATTTGGAATGGGCCCGTGCATTTTAAAAGTGTTTTTATGTTTTTGGTTTTCTTGGAGAAGTGTCAAAGAGCTGAATGGGTCTCTATATGACCTAAAAGTGACTTAGGCCTATTTGAAAGTGTGTTGTGCTTAAGTGTGACCTATGTAAGATGCCTTAAGGGTGAAGTCATGTCTTTTAGATGAAAAATATGTTTATAATTCATGATATATCTCTATGTAGTTAAATGAAAGATGATTATTTCTAGACTTTGTGTGGAAAGTTTGTAAGAGAAACTTGTGCAAGTTAGACGTGAGAATTGTGAAGTGAAGAAGAGGTAGAGTGCTTAGTTGATGAATTGATGAGTAGAGTAGATATATGACTATGTGTATGAATTTTAGGTCATATTTATTATTTATAAAAAAATTATCTTATAGTTTAAGTATATGTGAAAAGGTTTGAATGTGAATATAAGGATAATTTTAGTAAAAAAGGAGAGAGATTATGACATGCCTATGTGAGAGGTTTATTTTAGATAGAGTGAAAGATTATGCAAGGGTTAGATAAATAGATATACAACTCAGTTTTGAATATATCAGTTATAAGGTGGAGGTTTTCACTTTAAGGAGGGTCTAAAGGATTTGATCTTCCTTAGGGGAAGTTGCTCCTTGTGAAATAGGTGTTTGTTCAGGGGGATATGATCAAAGTTTACTGGTCTAAAAGATTTGATTAGTATCTTGTTTTTTTTATTTCTTATAAGATATTAATCCATGTGTTGTATACTTGAGAGTGGGTTTTATTCCCCATGAGGGTTTCCAATAAAAACTATGTGTTATGTGTTTAATCTTATGTATGCATTGAATGAATGAGCTCTCTTGTTAATATTACTTGATCAAGTTGATATATGCTAATTGGTTAATAGTTTAAAGGACTATAATTGAAATTGAAATATCTATGGTCACTGATTCACCCCACCCTCCTTAGTGATTATACCTCTAAAAATTGGCATTAGATTAGGTCCTTTGGTAAAGGTTTGATAACTTGAAGGTGATCTAAGGTACAATATGGGTAGTCATCAAGGAGGTTTCCCTAATAAGCAAGCACTGATATTCAATGGATCTAACTATGCATTTTTGAGTGCCAAGATGAGGACATACATTATGTACCTAGTGTTTGATGTATGGAAATATATTTTAGATGGTTATGTTTCTCCTACTACTCCTCTATTTAGTGTTGTAGATAAGAAGTTGTTTGAAAACAATTTCAAGGCACTGAATGCTATCACTTATGGCCTTTCAAAGACTAAATACACCAAGGCAATCCATTGTAAATTGGATAAAGAGATATGGGATATAATGTAGATCAATTATGAAGTAAATTCAAAGGTCAAACTTGCTAAGTTGCAAACTCATATAAGGTAATTTGAAAGTCTCAAGATGAATGAAGAAGATTATGTGGCATCCTTTCTATAGATAGTTAATGAGATTGTGAACATCATCAAAGGTCTTGAAGAGAACCTTGAAGAGGCTATTATTATCAAAGTTGTTTCCAGAATCCGGATAACATGAGTGCAATGAAGACGTGATCACACAAGATAAACAAGTGAACACCACAAGATGCTAAAGCAATTTGACAATAACAAGAAGATAAATTGTAAAAAACAAAATAGAGAAAACCAAATATCAATTAGAATAGAATGGCCAAAATGAGGACTACAAATATGAGAGTATGAAAGTAACTCCTCCATAAAAGCTAGAAAAGGCACCCCAAGAATAGAATGTAACTCCTCCATGAAAGGTGGTGACAAGGTGCTAAGAATAGAGAAGTAACTCCCATCAAGGAAGTTACTTATGACATTCTTATGACACCTATGACACATCTATGACACACACCTCCACATAAGCTAGCCTATCCCACAAATGTAGGAAAACTCCATGTATGCACAAGAAATACAATTTCCCTAATTAATAAATAGGGAAAAATAAAAACCTACACTAATACCCCCCCATAAGCACAACTTAGGTGGGAAGTGTGGAAATATAAAATGGGTCCCGACAACTAGGCCTGATGAGGTACCCATGTACAAATGCAATCTCCCATAAGATAGAGAAAAGGAGAAAACCCATAGGAAAAAAAACTCCCCCCCAAAAGAGAGACATAAAAGAAAAGAAGAGGCTAGAAGGCCCCCTGAAGATGATGCTACTGTAGATGTAGACCGCACCCCAAGAAGAGCTTGTAGATGAATGAACTTGCTCTCAGTGAAAGGTTTGGTGAAGATGTCTGCAACCTACTCTGAAGACTGGTAAAATATCAAGTCAATGACTTGACTACGAATAAGCTCTTGAATGAAATACATGTGAATCTCTATGTTCTTGGTCCACTGGTGCTGAACTAGATTCCTACAAATCTGTATGGTACTCTGATTGTCACAATAAATGATGGTGGGTTGCGTGATAGGAATGCCAAACTTAGAAAGAATCCCCTAAAGCCAAATAGCCTTAGTAGCTTCATTAACAACTCCCCTATATTCTACCTTTATGGATGATATGGAAATAGCATTTTGCTTCTTGCTAGACAATTGATAAGACCTGAACCTAGAGAGAAACTATAATCAAAAGTGGACTTATGAGTCTGTGAATCGCCAGCCTAGTCTGAATCTGTATATCCAACCAAGTCAACCTTTGTACCAAATTTGTAGTGAATCCCATATCTATGTGAACCCTATATGTAATTCAAGATCCTCTTATCAGCTTTCTAATGCAACTCATGGGGTTCTTGCATGAATCTGGAGATAAGTCCCACTGTATATGAAATGGCAGGCCTGGTGTGAGTCAAGTAGATGAGACTACCAACAAGTTATCGATATCGAGTGGCATCAACCAATGGTGAAGAACAATTAGTCTCAAGCTTTACTCTTAATAGAAAGGGAGTCAGAGATGGCTTCTAATCAACCATGTGAAATTGAGCCAATAAGTCGAGACCATACTTAGGATGTGCAAGAGAAATCCCTAAATCTGACTGTGAGATCTTGATGCCAAGGAAGTAATGCAACAAACCCAAGTCTGTCATGTCAAATCTATCCTAAAGAGATGGCTTCACTAATGCAATAGCTGATGAAGAACTCCTGATGATCAAAAGGTCATCAACATATAGAACCAAAATCAGAAGTGAATCATCCTATCACAAGAAGTAGACATTAGGATCAGAATGGCACCTAGTGAAACCCGATGTGAGAAAGAAGGAATCTATCTTAGCATACCAAGCCTGAGGGGCCTATTTGAGGCCATAGATAGATTTTGTAATTCTATATACTAAAGAAGAATCTTGAACAAATCTTGGTGGCTTCTCCATATAGATCTCCTCCTCAAGGTCTCCGTGAAGAAAGGCACTCTTCACATCCATCTGATGCACATCCCAACCATGTGCTATGGCAATAACCAAGGTGAGTCAAATAGAAGTCATCTTTGCAACGGGTGTAAAGGTCTCTAAGTAGTCAATGCCTACCACCTGTGAGAAACCTTTGGCGACCAATCATGTCTTGTACTTATCGACTGACCCATCTGCTCCATACATGGTTCGATATATCCACCTACATCGAACCATCTTTCTTCCCTTAGGAAGTGAATTCAAATCCCAAGTGTGATTTTTGATTAAGAAAGAATATTCTTCCTCCATAGTACTATCCCACTCAAGTACCCCTGATGCCTCTCAAAAAGTATGTGGATCTGAAACTAAAGCAAAGAAGGAATGTGGATCTCTCTAAAAATCCCCCTTAGTATGCATGTCATCTGTGGGGTCTCCTACCCATGTGCCAACACTCTCAAGTGTCTGTCTAGCCCAAAGTGGCCCAAAAGTGGGTGAGCCAAGTGCTAACTCCTCATCCTTTGACTGACTAGAGGTGGATGACACTGCATCACTATACTCACTATCTAAACTCGAAGAAGAAGAAGATGACTCTGGCTTAAGAACCTGCTATGGCTGATCTGAATCTGATGAGGAATCATGATGAAGAAGTAGATCTGATGAGGGAGAAGAAGTGTCAAGTGTTGAGTCTCTAGGACTCTCTTGAAAATGGACACTTCTCTCAATGAACAACTCATGAGTGACTAGATCTAGAAGGTGATATCCCTTAATACCATCCAGATATCCTACAAAGATGTAAGGCTTGGACTAACATTCCATAGCTTTGCATTTCTTCTTTGAAATGCGGGCCATGGTTAGGGATCTGAAAACCCTGAGGTGCTCAACATCAGGTTTCCTTTTATGCCAAGCTTTAAAGGGTGTTATCCCTTTCAAAGCTTTATGAGGAACCCTATTCTGAATGTAGCAAGCATAATTGATGGCTTCGGCCCAGTACTGTGGTGCTAAGGATTTGGAGTGAATCATACAGCTAGCCATCTCTTTCAAGAACCTATTATTACATTTTGCAACCCCATTCTGTGAAGGACTGAAGGTGACTGTATGCTGCAAATCAATGCCCTCTGTGGTGTAAAACTGCTCAAACCTGATGCTGACATACTCCCCTCCATTATCAATTCAAAGAACCTTGATGGATTTCTCACTCTATTTCTCAACAAGAGCCTTGAAGTCTAGAAAATTTTCAAACACTTCAGACTTTTGTTTGAGAAAATATATCCAAATGTACCTAGAGAAATCATCAATGAAAATGAGGATGTACTTGGCCCTTGTGAAAGATGGTTTGGGAAAGGGTCCCAATACATCACTGTGGACTAACTCCAAAAGTTGTGAAGCCCTCCAAGCTTTGCCTTTGTCAAATTTTGCTTCAGGATGCTTCCCAAGGGAGCACCCCTCGCAATGTCCTTTTGAGAATTGGACACGAGGCAAGCCAATGACCATGTCATTTTTACAAAGTTGCTCAAGATAGTGGTAGTGAAGGTGTCCAAACTGCTCATGCCATAATTTGATAACTCCATCTAAATGAGCCACCAATGTTGTAGGAGAAGAATCTGATGCAAAATGTGAAAAAGTGTATAACCTAGCTTGGTGATCTACCCTTCCCACTGCCACTGTAGTATCACTATGCAATTCCCTGAGAGATACTAAATTTGGTGAAAACTCAACTCTCATGCCTTGACCAATGTGAGTGATTTGGTACACTGATAGGAGATTGGTTGAAAGAGAAGGAACACTTAGAACATTGTTGAATGTTCCTCCTTCCATTTCAACTGACCCTCTCCCTACAACAAAAATTGATGTGTCATCACCCAAACTAATTGAAGTCATGCTACAAGGCTCTAAAGATGAAAACTCAACTAGTGAAGAGCCCATGTGGTGGGAAGCACCCGAGTTGATGACCCATGAAGATGTGGAAGTTGTTGTAGCTACAATGGCCTTGCCCTTTTCTTTCTCCTTACCCTTGCCTTTTGCCTTAGTAGAATCTTGGGTTGATGAATTCTGCTTGATGGACTCAGGAACACCTATGTTGTTCTTCTCTAGAAGATGAGTTAGGTGTTCTATTTGTTTCTTCATGCACTTGTGTTCATCATGCCCATTCTTTTTACAATAGGCACACTTAACCTTCTCCTTCTTAGGTTTAGCATTGGAAGATGAATACTCAGTGTTGTTTTTGGTAGGATTGGTGTTTTCTTTCTTTTTCTCTTGATCTTTATTCTTTTTCTTCTTCTCCTTTGTTGACGTCTTGTCCTTACCATTTCTAACTATCAAAGCTTGGGGTTGAGTAGACTTCATTGTGCCCATCTAAGTTAGCTTATCTTGCTCCCTAGTCAAGTCGGAAATGAATGAATCCAAAGAAGGCATTTTCCATGCAGTGCCAAGGGCACTTTTAGTGGCACAGAAAGTGGAGACAAAGACTGAATAACTTGGACCTAACTTTGTGAGAATAGAAAGTATGAGTTGATCATCTTTCTTCTCTATCCCACATTATTTTAATTGCAATCTCAGGGCCTTAAACTTAGTGAAGAAGTCCTATAGGGTGTCAAATGTTGGGAAATACAGAAGCACAATTGATTACCATATACAAGCAACTTAAATATATGGAATTAAACTAGAATCACAAGTAACTAGAATTCAAAAATAACATAGAATATGAGAGACAATACATAACTTGTATTAATACTCATCTAGAAAAGAATATAATATAGAAGATGCCACTTCTTCTTCACACCTCTCAGAGGCTTCCCACACCTCAAGTGTACTGTAATTCTTTCCTCAAAGCTCTCTCTCTTACGGTCCCAACACATAACTCAAACACAGAGTTGGTGTTCACCTCCAACCAGTCAGTATCCACTACTGCCAGTACTATGAGTATATACACATACTCAACCAAGTGCACAACACACTCTAAGTAGATCTCCCATGAACCTGCAACAACCTGCAACTCAAATGATCTTACTTTGGAAGGATCTTCCTTGCCTTTCTCTTTGCTCTTTAGACTGAGTACACACCGTACTCAAAGTAGATCTATCCTGATCTTGCTCCCTGTTGTGTTGTTGTCCTCCCTGATCTTGCACCCTTGTAAATCAATCTAGTTCTACACACCTGCAAACTTGGATCTTGCACACACATACACTTGTAGATCAATGATCTTACTTACCATGTAGATCTCCTAACATAGCCATGCACACTTGTTGACCAAGATCATACATACATGAAGAACCCTTCTGATTCTCCAAACCAACACCCACACTTGGCACTGTGGCACTAGGAGGAACACACCATGCTCTCTTCACACATAGAAGGATCTTATTTTGATCACTTACTCTCTAGCACACCTTTATAATATAGCTTATGAGTCTATTAAATAGATCTCATGCAAACAATAATTAGACACTTAATTACAATAATTAGATCTGCAGCTCAAGACTAAAATTAGCCTTCTTCATGAAAACCCTTGATTTATTAACAAACTATCCATAAAACTCACAGTTCAAACTGCATAGGCGACTGACATTGGTCCCTATTTGCCTAGAGGTGACCGACGCTGGCCGATTCTGACCGACATCGATTTCTCTTCTATCTGCACCCTGCCAACATCAGTTGGCCTGACCGATGTTGGTGTCTATGACACTCAGCAACCTCCTCCCTTGTTTACATCAGTGAAGCTTTTAACTCCACAACCTAACAATATCCCACTTAAAGATAAAAAACTACATTATACCTATACCTGTACCCCATCTAATCTATTTCCTGGCTTGTATCCCTCTTCAAGCTCAACCCTGAAGACCAACCACCACACCACCTATGGTGCACCTCCTGTCGTCTGAGTAACCTACCACATTTGAACCTACAAACCCATGTAGTGAAGTCCTAACCCTACATAACATGAATCCCTACTACTGGTCCCTCTCAAATACCTAAGAACCCACTTCCTTGAATTGGCTCCTAACTCTCAATAGCACCCACTACTTGGGCAAACTCAGGTCTATACCAAACCTCATGTGATTTCAGGCACTGAACTGTCTAACCCTTTGTGTGCTTTGGTTCTACATCCTACGTATTAAACCTAGCCAACACCTAATTCATATTAGCTCCCATTAGAGATAAAATCAACCTGTGATCTTCCATGTCTCTTATGCCAAAGAATTTCACTGCTCTAAATTCCTCATGACATGCCACTGAACTAACCTTACCTTTAGCTTAGCAAAACCCTATATGTCTGAACCTACACCAAGCTCATCCTCCACATACAGTAACAGGATAATGTTGTGACCATCATCCCCCTGGTAAGATAAACACAATGGTTATATTGACATTGACTAAAGCCCTACTTTCTCATCCACCTGGTACCACTTGTCAGCCCTATACCACTATCTTACAGCTTCCTCAAGACCATATGACCTGGCCTTCCATCTCACATGTCCATTCACTCTATTCTTCAGCTAAGGTATCCATTCGTCTCAGTGCTTTCATACCGGCTGGCAACCCTACCAAATCTCCTACTTGGTTTTGCATCATATTCCTGCCATGCTCCCATTATTTCTTGGATCCTTCCTGCTCTATAGTGAGAAACAAGTATAAAGAAGAGGAAAAATGAATTTGAAGCTTAGTTACCACTTCAATCCTCCATATGGGTGTTTGAGACTTCTTGACAGCTTGCTGTCCACCCAAAAATCCATTACAGTGACCGACCTCAGTCACCACACAGTCTGCATCCAACTGACATCGATTCCATGTGCCTGTCCTGAGTACCAACCCCACTGACATTGGTGTCTACCTACTGCTGACATTGGTCCTCCTAATCGATGTCAGTCTTGCTGTCACTGACATCAATCCTCTTGATCGACATCAGTCTTACCCTACTCAACACCACCAACTCTAGTCTGCACATGATTGACATCAACACCTATCTATTCGACATTGATTCCCCTTAACTAATGCTGGTAACTGTGTTCACCTTTGAGTGATGACTATTTTTTACCCATGAACTCCTTTGAATCAATCCCATGTCCAAACTGCCCTACTCAAAAGTATCTAGCCCCATCCACTAAACTCTATTCGTCATCTCCTCCAAGAACACCAAGGCTTTCAAGTTCTTAAGTTTGTCAAACACATATGTCTTCCACTTAAGAACATGCATCTCCTTCTTGCTCATGTGACCAAGCCTACAAAACCATGTCTCCATAATAAAAGTAGAATTAGTAATATAAGCAAGTAGATAAAGAGTACCTACTTTCTTACCACTAGCTAATTCAAGTGCATCCACTGTGAGAGTTCTTGTGCATCTCTCATCACTCAACTTTTCTAATGAAATTAGCCATATCTTCAACACTGGGACCTGCATGACCTCCTTCAACACCCATGTGTTGGCTGCCTACAATTTTAGCTTCACTTCCCCTAATTCTTTGGCAAGCCACACCAGCCCCTAAATAAATCTTTCCAAAGTCTCCAAGGACCTTACCATGGAAAAATACTCTATTTCGAACTACATGGAAAGAGGCAACAGAATATATAAAACAAGATTCTACTTTCTCCAAGAAACATACCAGAGCATCCTATGCAACATCTGCTTCTTTAGTTCCTTCATGCTGATATTTTACCAACCAACAATCTTTCTTTTCCTGCTCTTTCTTTCCATAGGACCGTAACTGACCATTCATGCTTTTCAATTCCTCCATTCTTAGTGTACTTTATTTTGCCATTGCTCTACTCCCACTCAATCAAAAACCCCTGAGAGTGACCTATAACCAAACACAAAACCTGCTCCCTGTAACCTTAGCTCTGATACCACTTGTTGGGAAATACAGAAGCACAATTGATTACCATAAACAAGCAACTTAAATATGCAAAATTAAACTAGAATCACAAGTAACTAGAATTCAAAAATAACACAGAATATGAGATACAATACACAACTTGTTTTAATACTCATCCAAAAAAGAATACAATAAAGAAGATGTCACTTCTTCTTCACACCTCTCAGAGGCTTCCCACACCTCAAGTGTATAGTAATTATTTCCTCAAAGCTCTCTCTCTTACGGTCCCAACACACAACTCAAACACAGAGTTAGTGTTCACCTCCAACTAGTCAATATCCATTACTGCCATTACTTTGATTATATACACATACTCAACCAAGTGCACAACACACTCCAAGTAGATCTCCCATTAACCTACAACAACTTGAAACTCAAATGATCTTACTTTGGAAGGATCTTCCTTGCCTTCCTCTTTGCTCTCTAGACCGAGTACACACCATACTCCAAGTAGATCTCTCCTGATCTTGCTCCTTATTGTGTTGCTATCCTCCCTAATCTTGCACCCTTGTAAATCAATCTGGTTCTGCACACTTGCAAACTTGGATCTTGCACACACATACACTTGTAGATCAATGATCTTACTTACCATGTAGATCTCCTAACATAGCCATGCACACCTGCTGACCAAGATCATACATACATGAAGAACCCTTCTGATTCTCCAAACCAGCACCCATACTTAGCATTATGGCACTAGGAGGAACACACCATGCTCTCTTCACACACAGAAGGAGCTTATTTTGCTCTCTTACTCTCTAGTACACCTTTACAATATAGCCTATGAGTCTCTTAAATAGATCTCATGCAAACAATAATTAGACACCTAATTACAATAATTAGATCCATAGCTCAAGACTAAAATTAGCCTTCTTCATGCAAACCCCTAGTTCGTTAATGAACTATCTGTAAAACACATAGTTTAAACTGCACAGGCAATCGATGTCAGTCCCTGTCTACCTGGAGGTGACCGACGCCAACTGATTTTGACTGACGTCAGTTTTTATTTTGTCTACACCCTACTAATGTCAGTTGGCCAAACTGATGCTGATGTCTATGACACTCAGTAACCTCCTCCCCTATTTGTATTAGTGAAGCTTTTATCTCTACAACCTAACATCAAAGTTTCTAGGACTTAGACTTATGAGTTCATTTTTGAGCTTATGACCTCTCATCTCATCAAGCTTCCCAAACAATTTTTCTAAGGTGTCCCATATGTCATTAGGAGTTTGGGAGGATTCTAAGTGGAAGAGAAGTTTTGGAGATACAGACAAGCTCAGTAACCCAAAGGCTTCATCACTACGATTGTACCACTTAACCTTTTTAGCATCTGTGTTAGGTTCTACTTCTGTACCCATTGTGATCCTATACAACCCTTTGCTTCTAAGAATGATTGAAATTTTAACTTTCCATTCATGATAGTTGAAGGGTGTTAGAGGTTTGAGTTGAAAATAATCCATTTTAGCTGAAATTAGGTGAAGTTGTGTTGATTGCAAGTTGTGAATGTATGCAGAAAGGAGAATGAAAGTGAAGTTTGCAAGTTGTGAAAAGTAATCACACCCCCCTGAAATATTGAGCCCCTCCCCCCACAAATATGCAAGTGCATGCTCAAAATACATCAGACTTAGCCGAAAATGTGTCTTAGAGCAATCAGTGCAAGACTAATGTAAACGGACGTCGAACTCAGTCGAAAATGCATCCCGAGAGACCCAAATTTTTGGCACTTTATAAACTAGTGTGTTTTTTAAAAATAAAAATTCTACGCTTTGGAGAATTGAATTACAAGCACTTTTTAAAAAAATGGCACCCAAAATCGAGCTACCGTTTGCAAGATTTTAAAGTTACAATTTTCCTGTAAACTAGTGTTTTTGCAAAAAAAGCACTAAAAACATTATAAAAATGCCTGTTATGGGGAGAGAAAGTGGCCTTCCAACCACTTGTTGGATTTGGCACAGAATGAAGAATCCAAATGAGGTTTGTGTGAGGGTGAATTGGCCTCCTACCAACTTGGGCCTCACCCTTCGTCTTCGTAGGTCGAAGATACAAGTGGAAATTAAACATCTAAAAATTACTAAACTGTATAAAAAAATTATTATTCAGTCAAATTGACTGATTTTTTTTATCAAGCCAATTTTTCACTAAAAATATAAAGTAATGACAGCTTGGATAGAATGGCAAGTGTCCTTAAGTGCCACATGGGATGCAATGTAGGAAGGGGCATCCAAAAACAACAGTCTAAATTTATCTTATACAAAAGACAAAAAATAGATTGTTGGAGGGGTGTCATACGACCTGTCTAAGGGCAGACTGAAGCGCCTTGCTAGAGACTGAGACTTGGCTGAAGAGAAAGCTTAGAAGTTAGGTGCAGCAAATAGAAAATGACCAAAAACAAGGCATAGCAAATTAGGCGCAGCAAATAGAAAAGGACAAAAAACAAGGCGTAGAAGTGTCAACAAACAAAACTCAAACCTGATTTTGCTGACTTGCTAGATGTTGGATGTCGTACAGCTTATGGCTTGGCTGTAGATTTCTATTGGAGGGCACTGGAAAGACAGAAACGTGGCAGCAGAAGTGGTGTTGGAGCTGATGTTGTTGAAGGACATAAGCTTGGCGCCTAGACTAGAACTACTGACTAAAAGAGTTTAGCGTTGCTTCTCCCTCTGCTCCACACAACAAAAGACACCCAAATGCAAGGATCTCCAAGAAAACTAACCAGATATTGACAATTTTTTTTAATTTAAATCTAAAAATAAAACACTCCACTCCTCTTGATTTTAAAATAAGCTAAAAGCATGATCATACACAAGATTACCGGGAAAGCTTTGATACCATATCAGAGTTGTTTCCAGAATCTGGATAACGCAAGTGCAATGAAGACGTGATCACACAAGATAAATAAGTGAACACCACAAGATGCTAAAGCAATTTGACAATAACAGGAAGATAAATTTCACAAAACAAAATGGAGAAAACCAAATCTGAATTAGCATAGAATGGCCAAAATGAGGACTACAAATAGGAGAGTACGAAAGTAACTCCTCCACAAAAGGTGGACAAGGCACCCCAAGAACAGAATGTAACTCCTCCATGAAAGGTGGTGATAAGGTGCTAAGAATAGAGAAGTAACTCCCATCAAGGGAGTTACTTATGACATTCTTATGACACCTATGAGACATCTATGACACACACCTCCACATAAGCTAGCCTATCCCACAAATGTAGGAAAACTCCATGTATGCACAAGAAATACAATTTCCTTAATTAATAAATAGGGAAAAATAAAAACCTACACTAATAATTATTGTTTAAAAGGTATTAAGGTATTTATCCTATAAGTTTGATCTAAAAGTATATTTTATATAAGAAAGTCATGATCATACTTAGTTGAATATGGATCAAGTGCATGACACCCTTACCGCCTATGAGATGAGGAAGAATGATGATATATCACCAAATAAAGAAGCAACTTTTAAAACTAAAATGAAGCCAAAGAATAAATTTTGAGGTAAGAAACCCAAAGAGGATGACATTTTTGATATAGATGAAGACGAACTAATTTATTTGATTTTAAGGAAATTAAGAACATGTTTAGGCAAGTATAAAGGTAAACTACCCATAAAATTCTTCAATTATGGTGAGATAGGACATTTTTCTAATAAGTGCCCTCATAATTATAATAAATATGATGATGAATAGCATGATCAAGGTCATAATGATGGAAAGAGATCATTCAGGTCTAATAAAATCAAAAAGGGATTCAAAATGTTTGACAATAAAAAGTACTTTAAGGACAAGAAGAGTCTTTACACCAAAGAATATTTTAGCTCATTAGATGAGAGTGAAGTCAGTGATTCTAAGCATGATAATGAAAATTATGGTCCTAATAAAGATGAATCCCTATTCATGACTGAGGAAGGTAGTTTCTCATATTAAAAGGAGTCTACTTGTAGTGTTCTAGATGATGATGAAGATGGGGTGGACTATGAGACAATATTGATAAATTATCTTATAAAACTAAAGATTGAAAAGAATATTAATAAGAAGATGAAGTCTCAACTCAAAGACTATTAGGATAAATTCAATATATTTAAGGTAAGAATGAATGAAGATGTTAAGGAGGATGAAGATATGGTCAAGGATCTCAGTTGTTAATTAGAAATCCTATCTACAAGCTTGAAAGATAAAGAAGATGAATGTTCAAAGTATGCTTCTAAGATTATGTTTCTGAAAGATGAGTTAGAGAAGTTTGCAAGCATCTTGAAATCATTTGTCAAGTTTGATAAAAGTTCTAATGATCTTGATGATCTCCTAAAAATTTAAAAGTTATCTAGTGATATATATGGATTGGGTTTTAATGAAGATCCCAAAGTTGCTTCTCAAATTGACATGAATGTCAATGAGAGAAAGGTCAATTAGACTTTGAAGATAAATCATCAGACAAGGAATGAAGGTACTATTAGAATGAAGATAAATTAGATAAGACAACTAAATGCCATGAGGTTTGTAAATTTCAATGGTTATTGCTATACTTATAATGAGTTTGGGCATAGAGCTATATAATGTATAAGAATATTTAAGAATGAGTTTACATGGGACTATGATGGGGGTCATCTGTCAAAAGGTGTGAGCAAGGTTAAGTACTTCAACTGATTTAATGCAGGACACTTTGTTAAGAATTAACCAAATAAGGAAAGGCAAGGTAAGTCTTCTTCAAAAAGGGTAGTTTGTTTTAGCTATCATGACATTAGACACATTGATAGTTATTTTATAAAAAAGGTAATAAAAGCTAAGTTTCCATCAAGGAGTATGGTTTTCTACAACTATGATTAGAGAGTTCACATTACAAGATTCTACAAGCAAAGGCCATTAAATAAGAATAGATTAAATCAAGGTCCTATAGTGCAAGGAATAAGGCAAGTTAACTCATGGATTCCAAAGGTTGTAAGTGTGAGTCATGATGAGATTTTAGGCATAAGTAATCTATTTTCTATGGTGAAAAATGCTTCATAAGGTGAAGAGTGCCAAGATCTCTCATTGACTGCTCATGTTGTGAATGAAGAGACCAAGCTCAATGAAAAGACTAAGGTATTGGTTGAGGATAGTTATAAAGTGAGTATGGATCAAATTGAGAATCCTTATAGTTTTTAGAAAGATTCATATAGAGAAAATCATTTGTTAGTACTTAGTGATGAGGTTCCAATCTGCAAGGAATATTCCATAGATGAAAAGTTATGTCATGAATCTATGTTGTCTCCATGTATTATCAATATAATTATAGAAAAGAAGGAGAATGATGTATTAGATAAACATGTTACTTATCTTAAGACTAAGAAGAATAAGAATAACTATAAGCATCAGATGACCAAGGAGGAGAAGGAATATAAGGAGTTGTGGGTAACTCCTAGTTTCACACTATTTTAGGACATTGTGAAATAGGGTGTCTCTACTTATGCTTCTTAGGATACATATTTCTTATAGAGAAGCAAGTTTTTGTGATAAAAATACTAATTCAAATATATACATAGACTTATGTTGATCTTATAAGTTCATTAGTTAAGGGGGAGCAACAAGTTCATGTGTTTTGTCTAGAGGTTTGTGAAGGAGCTATAGTACAGGGTTAGAATGGCTACTTTTAGGTGGCTTAATAATATTTATGGAATGAAAAGAAGAGTTTGGTGATAAAAAAGTTTTGTCCACTTATTATGATGTTTTATATGTGTTTTTGTGGTCTGAAGGTATGTTGAAGTTAAATTAGAAAATTTTGCTAGCTCTCAAATTTTCCTAGTTTGTGTTTAAGAACATGTAGGTCCAAAAATGGGTTATAGTAAGTCAATGTTCCCAAAGACGTGAAATATCAAATCTTGGTCCATAATTGTCTAATGGTTTTATCCATATGTTCAATAATTTTCAAAGGTATACATTGACAAGAAGGAAGTTTGTTGACTATATTTGTTTTAAGATTCTAGTGTTTTGGGATTTACAAGAAAAGTGATATGCCTTATGAGTTGAGGTATAAGTATTTTTAATATGTTTAATAGGAAAAATGAGTGGTTAATTCAAGATTCACATATAATCAAAGGTTTTTAGTTCTCAAGTTATTCAATTTTTTGTCAAGTTGGAGGCCTACTTAGGAAGTTGGTTTGTGAAGTAAGTATACTATAAAGGATGAGCTACTTATTTTAAATTGGTATGTTTGAGGGTGCATATGAGAGTGTTCTAGATATGAAGTTTTAGGTGTTGAAGTTGTGTCTATAAAAATTTATTGGCTCTACAAGTTCTAGGTAGGTCTATAAAGAGTCTAAATAGGCCTAGTCTTGAAGATGTGCATTTTTTTTAGTTTATACAAAAGAGAAAGGCATGATAATTTCAAGGTATATTCTCAAGTTGTTTTAGAGCATGTTTCATATTTGGTGTGTGGCATGAAGTTTTATTGGTGGTCCTTGAGGTGGTTTGAGAGAGAAGGATAGTAAGCCTATATGATGGTTCCTCATGATGTATAAAGATAGGAAGATGCTCAAGTGATGAAATGGCTCAAAATTCTTAGGGGAAGTCCCTCATATATGTTTTTGGTAAGTTCCATTAGATGATAGTGTTTTTTGTGGTCTATCTTCATTGGTTGCAGTGTTTGGTTGAAGTTATTGTTGGCATGGAGTAAGAAGGATGTTGTCAAGGAAAGAATAGGTAGGCTTAAGGTACATGGGAGTTTTTATTGTATTTATAAGATGGTCCTTTCATTTTTATAGTATTTTTAGGTCCTCAAGATTAGTTTTTGCCCACTTTATCATTGTGTCAAAGGGGGAGAAAGTTCCTATTATGGGAGTGTTTGAAAACAGAGAAGTTGAGTTGAATGATGTTTGTTGACATTAATGATAAAGGGGGATAGTTTTGGAGAGTTTTAAATGATGTCATGGAGGTGTCTTAGTGATTGGATGAAGTGACTTGATATTCTATGTGACAATGATAAAGTGTCCAATATGTTTGTCCTAGTGTGCTTGAAGTTGGCTTGGTTGATCTTTAGTTATAGCATGATTAGAGATGTTCAAGGATGAGCATGGTGATTTTAAAATGTTTAAGGGGTCCCATAAATGTTCAAGGATGTTTGGATATATTGTTTTCATACGTGGAATTCACCCAGTTCATCATTGTTCTCATCTAGACACTTTGGGTCCAATAGCAGAAAATCTTAGTAGGTAGTTTGGTGATGTCACCATTACCATGTGTGGATGAGTCAGGGGGATTCGGTAATATGGTTTTGATAAAATTAGTACCTAGTTGATATGAACTAATTATCAGGTCATTCACCTAAGTTAACTTAAATATATGTGGGTGTGAAGTTGGGATCTCAATTATTTTCATAGTGGTTTCCCATACTTAGCCAAATTTGCAATATGGCAAGAAGAGCTGAGTAAGCATATTAATGGTGGAATATATCACACATGTGGATATTTCATGAGAATATTATCATATGGTATTATTTATTTTTATGCTTATTTTATTTTTGATAACTTTTAATTCATGTAATGAAGCTTGACAAAAGATATATAAGTGCAAAGTTGGCTTCCCAGGGAGTTTACAATGTTTTCTAGACCATCACAAACCATCATGCAGACATGGTTGAGCTAATAAGTTTGTGAATTTATTTAAGGTATAAAGAAGTTAAATATTGGTCAAAGGATATCATTAAGATGTTTTATATAATTTCAAAGAATCTACCCTAAAAATTTGGGCTCTTGAAGTGTTGTCTAGTTCAAGATATAAATCTTCAAAGTTGCACTTACAAATAGTGATGAGTCAAAGATCATCAAGTTTATTCACATTTAATAATGAGGTAAAAGGTTTCATGAATAGGTGAAAAGTGTTAAAATCTTATTATTCTGATCGAATATCAATGGTGAGAGGTAGTTCATACTAACAAAGATTAATAGTATAAGACAAATCAAGAGTCAACATTGCGTAAGAGGTTGCCAAGTAGCACAAGCACATGGAATGATAGTAAAATGATCAAAATGCACATGAGGGTGAAAATTTTCATCATATAAATAATTTTTAGCTATATATAATATTGATAATTTATATTTAATGACTTGGTTGATCTATAGAGAGTGATGATGTGTATTGAATTAATATTATATGGGTGTATGAGATGAGGTCAAAGTGACTGAAGTTTAACATTTGGATTGTAAAGTACTATGGGTTAAATACCAATATATTTTTAAGGATATAAAATAAGTGAGTTTATTACAAAATATCAAGAATCAAAAATATGAGGACAAGTGTTCGATGTTTAACTATGATCATTTAAATTTGACTATTTGAATTTTGCAAAGGAAAAGACTAGTGTCTATTTTTTATATCATATCTTTTAATCTATGACAAATTTTCTCATGGTGTAAAAATAGAACTTATAGAGTAATCTAAGGTTCATATGGAAATATATATTTTATCATTTGAAATTTAGCTCAATAGAATATATTAAGGTTCAAAGTTTACTATGTTTTCATGTATGTCATACAAGTAACCTAGGAAGGATGTTTGATCTTGTATTAGTGTTGTTTCAATGTTTAATGATGAATGAACTATTTTGGAGTATTTTATACTCCATAAGGATGTTATTTTTCCATTATTATGGATTTAAAAATCATATGCAATATGAACAAAGGCTTACAAGGTGACAGTGTGTTTGTTCATAATGATTGTGTGTACAGAGAGTTGTTTAACCAAATTATGCTTAAGCAAAAGGGTAATGTGATGGTTATTAGAACTTAAAGAGGACCTATATATCATGTGTAATGGGTCCATGCATTTTAAAAGTGTTTATATGTTTTTATTTTTCTCGTATAAGTGTCAAAGAGCTAAATGGGTCTCCATAGGACCTAAAAGTGACTTAGGCCTATTTAAAAGTGTGTTGTACTTAAGTGTGACCCATGTAAGATGCCTTAAGGGTTAAGGAATGTTTTATGGAAAAAAAAATGTTGATAATTAATGATATCTCTATATATTTTGAAATCAAAGATGATTATTTCTAGACTTTGTGTGGAAGACTTATGAGAGAGACTTGTGTAAGGTGGATGTGAGAGTTGTGGAGAGGAGAAGTAAAGTTCCCAACTGATGAATTGATGAGTATATTAGATTTATGAATATGTATATGAACTTTAGGTCATATTTATGATGTCAAAAAAATTTCTCTTCTAGTTTGAAGATATGCAAAGAGGTCTAAATGTGCATATGCGGACAGTTTGAGTGAAGAAGGAGAGAGATTGTGCATGCCTATGTGAGAGGCTTGTTTGAGATAGAGATAAAGTTTATGCAGGGGTTGGATAAATAGAGATACATCATTAGGTGTAGAATAAACTAGTTATAATTTAGAGGTGTTCATTTCAAGGAGTTTTTAAAAGACTTGATCTTCCCTAGGGGTAGTTGCTCCTTGTGAAATAGGTGTTTCACTAAATACATTTGGCTAGGATTATATGATCAAGGTTTTTTGGTCTAAAGGAGTTGATCAGTCTCTTGCTTATAATTTATTATAGGATATTAGTCAATGTGTTGTATACTTTAGAGTGGGTTTTATTCCCCATGAGGGTTTCCAATATGAACTATGTGTTTTATCTTGTGTATGCATAGAATGAATGAGCTCTCTTATTAATGTTGCTTGATCAAGTTGATATATGCTTATTGGTTAATAGTTTAAAGTACTAAAATTAAAATTGAAATATATAGGCTCATTGGTTCACCCCCCACCCCTCTTAGTGATTTTACCTCTAATAGTTTACTTGAATCATTTATCTACCCTAGATCTAGCCCCTGATTGGAATAAAGAAAGTGAGTCCGATAATGAGGGATCCTTAGATAATAAAATTTAGTAGCCATTCTAAATGATGATTGAAAATTGGAAGGTATTTTTAATTTTTAAAGGACCAAAGTTAAATCTTCAATCCAAATAAATTAGGTATGATAATTTAGTCTTTTACATTTTAAATCTTGGAGGCCAATGATTCTAAGAGAAATAAATGGATTTTATAATAGCTCACATCCTAATAGAGGCCACCAAGCTTCACTCAACATAACATCTTATAAAAAGTTAGGACCATTCAAGCCAACCTAAGATAGATTGGGTATTCAAAGCTTCCTCTTCACCCTATCACCCTTGTCTTTGTCTAAAACCCTCAATGGACAAGACTAATAAATCTCTTCATAACGAACCTTAAAATAAGGATGGAAAACATGCATATTTAAATTTTGAGTCTTCCTCAAAAGGGATATTCAAGCAACATCCAACATAGGCTTTCCCACCTAGTTGGAAGTAAATCAAGGTCTGGAATGTGACCAAATATATCTCTATCAAGGATATGGAAGCCTGACTTGTAGCAGAGCAAGGCCCATGTCATCCCCTTCTAAGCCATGAAACCATTAAGGCCCTTAAGGAAATATAATACCTATTTCAACCTCAGTTGCTTGGGTAAAGTTTTAAATTAGACAAGTTAATTAAAAATCACTTATTACACACACTAGTGGTCTTATATAGGATTAAGTATCAGTATTTTAGTTGATATACATGAATTTAGTTCCTTCTTTTATGATATGTGTAGATGTCTATCTTATAATATATGTTTTGGGAAGGAATGGAGGATTAATAGGTTGGGTTCTATGTTCTTATTTCCACTTTCCACTAGAAATATCACCATTTTTTATGGCCAATACACCCCTTTTCATAGAAATGGGGTACCCCTCTTTAATAACTACATGATCTAGAGTTCTAAGACTTGTTATCTCATTCTGGTTAGCTTCACCTAAACCAAGTCTTTAAAATATTGTGTTTCCCTAGTTTTCCTAAGAATGTGGTATTTCTAATGATAAATTGATCTAAATTGTGAACCTCAAAGGGTTATGAAATAAATATTGTAATATCTCAATGATAATCCATGGTTAATATAGGCTTTCTTGCTTTGAATTTTTAATGCGCTAAATTTGTAGGCTTGATCTCACTTGGAAATTATTAGAGTCTTGGTTCCTTCTCAAAGCATCAAATACTGAAGTCCTATGTGGCACTTTAAATTCTAAGTGGAAGCTAGGTGAGCAGTTAATTGGTCACATTTATTTTCTCTTTCACTTAGTCATTTTTATGGATTTTTTCAAGGATAAATAGTGCATTTAATAAATGTCATGTGCGTATAATTTAGTAGTGCCAAGACACAGCTGAATGAAAAGAATCCATGTGCCCTTGTTTTAGATGCATCAATATCCCAACCTTGGTAGACATGTAAGAGCCCATGAGATATAAATTTAATGAGGAAGAACCATGTATCCTAGGGTTAGAATCTACCAATACTCTATCCAATTGGCTCATTTTAAAGTTAGAATGGCTAGTCTCTAAGACCTAATGAAGATGTTAGAGCCCAAGAGAGTATTTTCATGTCCCCTTTTCAGTTGACATGTTCAGAGTGATGGTTAGCCTATTATGCGACCCTTGTAGGCTGATAGGATGGATAGAGGGTCATGGTGGAGCTTGGCTTGGCTTTGATTAGTAGAATTTCTGCATTTGGTTTTCATTTAGGCTCTTTTAGACACATTTGCTTGAGCTCCTATTATTTAGGGACTTCTGACATGTAGTAGAGCACCATTATTTTGGCATGATCATGTGCAGAATCACTCCCTGGTTCACTAGCTTTAGACGGTTCGAGGATCCAACATGTATTGAGGGAGATATTAATATTTGATTGATTTAATCAAATATTAATTATTTGGTCTAATTTTAATTTAAAAACCCTAATTCTAATTAAAGAAAACCCTAATTAGGGAAAGCATATATTTTTGAGGGTATAAGGGTTTCTCATGGGAGAGAGTTAAAGGATTATTGATTATTATGAGATTATTATTATTGATTTTTGCTAAGAATTCTTCTGAGAAGACTGAGCCAAGGGTTCTAGTATTCTATTTGCATTGAATAATGTCCACTCTTTAGTGTGTGTGATTTAGAGGCTATGAAATATCAGATGATCTATTGCCGGGTTGAGAGGTAACTTCATACAAAAGTTGTCAAAGAGCTTTCCAAGTATTTATTTAATTAGAGTTTGATTCAGTAATTGTTTAGAATAAAGATCTTCTATATTAGGCTATATTTCTTCAGATCTGGAGTATAGCATATAGGCCGCACTATTTTCTATTAGCTTTTGTATGGGATCCATACAGATTTGTACAAATCTATACCATTCTGCATTAGGCCAAAAAGTGTCGTGAGAAGCACAGAGATCGACATCGGTAGTCCAGTGACTGACATCGGTAAGATATCAACCAACATCGGCTGACCTAGGTCATCAGAGACCAACATCAGTAGTTTTTCATAGTGTTATACCACCGATGGTGGCAAAATAATTGACGACAGTGACTGTGTTTTTAACACAGCAACCTGAGATGGACCAGATCTAGGGTTTATTTCTAGTTTGTAGAAAATTTAGGTTTAAGATAGTATTTTAATATTCTTTTTATATGTATGATAGAGGACTTCTATTATAATCATTTGGATGAATAATATGATCATTGATTTTCTAGTTAAGAGATTATACTATGGTTTATTTATTTATTTGGAAATTATTTTGCAAAAAACACATTTTGTTCTTATTTCATACAAAAAATTAGAACACATAGAAAAGTAATTCAGAGCTTTGTCTTTCTACAGTCCCTATTGGTTGGGGATATTATAGTGGTATCAGAGCTAAATCCTACCATCCTAAGGGTTTATAGATCTTATGCAGCCACAAGAGTTACAGCCACACAGGAATAACACATGCAGTAGAGCTTTACTTAAAGGTACCCAGGTGTTAGATCAGCCACTAATCATCATGAGTGACAGACATGAGGGTAGCCCACCTAGGGGCCATAGGTATGATGATGATCAAGGCACTAGATAATTCCATCGTGTTATGATGACAGGCCAGCAGTAGATGAATTAGGCAATACAGGCACTCACTATTATGGTAGAGATGATGAACCCACCTATTAGATAGAATGGGGAACAAGGAGATAATAGGAGTGTTACTATTAATCAGAGACCACAACTGACCTACTCCAGAATAGCTGATAGACCTACACGTCCTACATTTGTTTAAGAGGAACTAGAGGCTCTAGTAGAGGAGGAGGCAGGAGATTCCATATTTGCAGATGTTCTCATAGCTGCAAATGATGAGTGGGATTTATTAGCTCCTCAGGTTAGAGAGAAGATGTCCTTTGATTGCTTTGTTAATTAGAGGAGAGAGCACTATAGATTGGTTAGATAGGACAGGAGGCCTATAGGTCAACTCATTGAGCTGAAGAAGGCTACTGGCAAGCTTTCTTTGACCACTTTTGACGAGAGTGGCAAGATGATAGCTCAATATTGGGTTCATAAGCTTGATACATTCTTGGCATTGAGGTTAATGACAAAGATAGAGGCCATCAAATATGCCACTTTGCACTTGGATGGAGAAGCACATGATTGGTAGTACCATGGTATGGTAACACTTCAACATAACCAGCTGATGGAGTACTACGAATTCATGGATAGATTGGTTGAGCGGTTTGACATGAAAGATCCTAAGGTTTACTTTCAAGATCTGGCATAGTTGAAACAAACAGGTAATTTAGAGTCCTTCATTGGTGAGTTTCAGAGATTGGTAGTCATGGTGCCAAATATTTCAGAGCGTAGGTTGGTAGTTCTCTTCATAAGGGATTGATTGAACCATTGAGAGGCTAGATCAAAGCCTTTGATCCTCCTTCATTACATGGAGCTATGAAGAAGGCATGCAGTATGGAGATGGCAGCCACATCTAGTAAATCTAACTCAGGGGGCACTTCTTCATCCAGGGACAATAAGGGCTTCAATAATAATAGAGATAGACTAAATTTTAACATAGATAAATTGGGTGTTAAGAATGATTTGAAGGCAAATCTAGCAGCACCACCTTTAGATCGAGAGGCTCTTAATGATCTATGTAGGAAGAAGCTTTGCTTCTATTGCAAAGGTCCCTATGATGCCAATCATGATTGTCCTTTGAGACCTAAGGGCAAGGCCAATCAAGTGATATGGGCTTATTATGAGGATTTGGATTTAGAGGATTCTAAAAAGAAGGATAGTTCTAAGGGGGTAGAGGTAGAGGCTTCAGAGCCTAAGGCAGAGGCAGGGTTAGAGCTTCACATATAGGAGGCATGCCTATCCAACATTTAATCAGATGATTCATTAAGACTTTATGGAGTTTTGGTAGGATAGAAGGTCATCACCCTTCTTCATACAGGAGCCACACATAATTTTATAGATGCTAGATGTGTGGAGAATCATGGACTCACTACCAAAGATTTCAAGGGCATTCGAGTTAAGGTGGCCAATGGTCAACTCTTAGGTGTGAGTGGATGATGAGAGACCTCCCATTGTGATTGAACAACTATGAGTTTAAGGTTGATTATTTTATGGTGAACATGGGGCATATAGACTTAGTCTTTGGTATGAAGTGGCTTCATTCATTTGAGGAATTCACTCTACGTCTCAAGGACATGGAGGTTCATTTTGATGCTGATGGGAAGACACATATTCTTAAGGCAATATGGGGCAGTAGCTTCAAAAATATGTTTTTTCATCGAATGGAGAGACTCATACCACATTATATGGGAGAGGGCATTGCCGAGTGCCCATTGGCACCAATACAAGAGAGACATGTGGATGAGCCTTGTCTTGAGGTGAGTTCAGTTTAGGAGTTAGCACATGTGGTAGGGACTCAGCTTTTTATTATAGTCGGGTCATAGGTTGATGATGATATGAGTATGTCTAGCATTCACATTCCAGATTCAGATATTATTTAGGTAAGGAGTTTACTTGAGTTGCCGATTGACTTTAATTTATGGATTGGATGTTGGGATTCTTATCTTAGTACTAGGGATGATGTGATGCCATTGGATGAGAGTTGTGATGGACATGGAATGGAGTTTGTGTTGATTGATAGCGGGGGAGATCTTGACTACATTTGGGATCCAGGTGGATTGATTGGTTTATCATTCCATGATTGCTTGAGGGCAAGCAATTTTAGGAGGGGTAGATTGTCATGTCCCCTTTTCAGTTGACATGTTCAGAGTGATGGTTAGCCTATTATGTGACCCTCGTAGGCTGATAAGATGGATAGAGGGTCATGGTGGAGCTTGGCTTGGCTTTGATTAGAGGAATTTCTATAGTTGGTTTTCATTTGGGCTCTTTTAGACATGTTTGCCTGAGCTCCTATTATTTAAGGACTTCTGGCATGCAGTGGAGCACCCTTATTTTGGCATGATCATGTGTGGAATCACTCCCTAGTTCACCAGCTTTAGATGGTTTGAGGATCTGACATGTATTGAGGGAGATATTAATATTTGATTGATTTAATCAAATATTAATTATTTGGTCTAATTTTAATTTAGAAACCCTAATTCTAATTTAAGAAAACCCTAATTAGGGCAAGCATATATTTTTGAGGGTATAAGGGTTTTTCATGGGAGAGAGTTAAAGGATTATTGATTATTATGAGATTATGATTATTGATGTTTGCTAAGAATTCTTCTGAGAAGACTGAGCCAAGGGTTCCAGTATTTTGTTTGCATTGAAGAACGTCCACTCTTCAGTGTGTGCAATTTAGAGGCTATGAAATATCAGTTGATCTATTGTCGAGTTGAGAGGTAACTTCATACAAAAGTTGTCACAGAGCTTTCAAGGTATTTATTTTATTAGAGTTTGATTTAGTAATTGTTCAGAATAAAGATCTTCTGTATTAGGCTATATTTCTTTAGATCTGGAGTATAGCATATAGGCCGCACTATTTTCTATTATCTTTTGTACAAGATCCATACAAATCTGTACAAATTTGTACCATTCTGCATCAGGCTAGAAAGCACCACAGGCAGCATAGAGACTGACATCGACAGTCTAGTGACTGACATCAATTGACTCAAAAACTGACACTGGCAAGATATCGACCGACATCGACTGACCTAGGTCATCAAAGACCAACATCGATAGTTTTTCACAGTGTTATACCACTGACAGCAGTAGAATAACTGACGATGGTGACTATGTTTTTAACACAACAACCTGAGATGGACTAGATCCAGGGTTTATTTCTAGTTTGTGGAAAATTCAAGTTTAAGATAGTATTTTACTATTCTTTTTATATGTATGATAGAGGACTTCTATTGTAATCATCTAGACAAATAATACGATCATTGATTTGCCAATTAAGAGATTATACTATGGTTTATTTATTTATTTTGTAAAAATTTCAATTTGTTCTTATTTCATACAAAAAATTAGAACACACAGAAAAGTAATTTAGAGCTTTGTCTTTCTATAGTCCCTATTGGTTGGGTACATTACAAGTATACCCTAATTAAAGAGTGCCATGTAAACTAGAGGTAGAATGGTCACTCTCTTAGTCCTAACATATATGTTAGAGCCTAAGAGAGTGTGAAAAAATAAAAATATGCCATGTGCCTCAAATGTCTAAAGTACTTAGGTCTAATCAATGAGCTCTCCACTATGTCAGAGATGTTAGTATCCTAGTCTTGATAGAGATGGCAAAGACTAGGAGAGCTTAACACAATGTGGAAATGTCATGTAACCTATTTTTATAGTAGTCAATCTCCATGGCTTGATATATATTTTAGATCCTAAGAGAGCCTAATGTATCACAACATGTCACATGGAATATCCAGGCATACTAATAGGTGGGGTCGAAATGTCCTAAAAAGGTTGAAATGAAGTACAAGTGGATTTTAAAGAGCTAATCAAAGGATGCCATGTGTCCCTAGTTTGAATCTCATCTATCCTAAGGGTATAATAATGAATTTCTAGGTTATGCTTAGGTGTCAACCATTGACATGAGGACCAATATATGGATGATAAATGACATGAAGTAGGAACTACTCAGTAGGCCATAGATATTATATGGCCTAATACCTACCATTCCTAGGCATAGAATACATGGGAAATAATGTCCTAATAAAATATATTTAAAATTTTACATCACATTTACTATATATACTATGTGATGTGTAATCATATGCTCTAAATTTAATTCTTAATTGGGAAATTAAGTGGAATATTAAGCTACCATCTCAAATTTGAATACACAATGAGTGAACCATCAAATTCCATTAATATATGGGATGAAATTAGGTTTCCATAAGTATCCTGAGGGATGCTCATTATCCATTATAGATCCAAACTCCCAAAGACTAGATCCTTGCTTTATGATCTAACTGAGTACCTTTTAAACCTTCTCCTTCACCCAAATCTCTTCCACCAAATTAAATATTGATGAAATGGTTGATTCATATTTAAATACAAAATCTAAGCTTGAATATAGAGACACTTTTTTCACAAATTGCTTGACTTAATTCAAATAATATAATGAAGTGTTTAAATCTACCAACTAGGTACCCAAGGAATAAAGTAGTGATGATGATTGGGAAAATATTGAAGACACCTTAAGAGCTTATGAGAAGTATGGTCTTCATAGGGTTGTGTCCAAGTCTAAGGTATTCTCCTATGATGACTTATTTGACAATTTTCTCCTCACTACTAGGTGGGTGCAAGATAACACATTATTTCTCAAACCATATACCAACTAAATTGGAAAAATTGGTTTAGTGAAATAATGAAATCACCCCAAGGTGAAAGAAATTTGTGATACTTTATATGAACCTTTGTATAATATTGAATTCATTATAATATAAATGCATCAAATTTAGGATCAACATTCAAGCCTAAAAGAGTTGATGGAAATCTACAACTAATATTAAGTATACAATATTTTAAGGGGAAAAGAGAGAGGGGGTTGCTAAAAAATAAATAAAGGTGATACACCAATAATAGATAGAGTACATATATAGGCCTTTAAGAACACACTAAAAATATTATAGGATGATAATATATCACATAGGCTCAAAACTAAACATTATAATTACAAAAATATTTTGCATAGAGGTGAAAGACATAATACAACACAAAGAGGGATGATGAATATCCATAAGTGGAATATATATAGACCTATATGAACATAACATGAAAAATTTTAAGATAAATACAAGTTTTTCATATATGTGCTGGGGAATGGATGGTAATGAAATGGAAACAGATCATCCACAAGCAAAAATCAACAAACCATAGGATACACATAGGCGACAAGAAGAAAAGAAAAATGTGAATTCAATTGTCTTTTAAAATACAAGGCTTAGGAGGTAAGAGGATCATGGATGAAATTTTTTATTATCATTATTATGCAAAAAAAATTTACCCTTTACAATTAAATACTTGGTATTTTATCATTAATAGGAAGCCCATAAGTAATTGATTACAATAAAAAATATAGCAGAGAAAATTGAATGAATATTAGAATTTGAGACATAAAATCTCTCTACAAATCAAATAGGTATGGCTAAAATTAATAGGGATCTTTATTACATCATCGAGGCATGGGGATGATTGCCTCAAGATTGAACTTGTTGGCTCAACACACTCTCTCATTACCTGTGCAATAACTAATATTTAATCACTCAATGACCACATCTTGATTTTTAAGATTTTGTGTGAAGGAATGTGACTATAGATATTTTAGAATAACTTCCTTATAATATTTTAAACTAATTTCATTGATTCTAATTTTGTTGATGCTCCCTAGAGACTTTCACACTATGATTTTCATTAAAAAACTTATTTGTCTTGTATTTTCTAGTCATGACCTTTTTGTGCTATTCTTGCTCATGTTTTAAGGATATTATCTATATTAGCATTAAATTATATATATTCAAGATTAATATGATCTATTGTATCAATTATAATGTCCCCATAAATCATTAGTCTCACAATCCTATGGTCCTCAAATAATCATGTTTAGATTTTATGGATTTTGCTTATGATGTTATTGATGGCTAGATAGGCTATCAATTTTTGGCTTGGAAACTGATAATGTGGTCCTCTTTCATTCACTATCTCCTTCATTACTTTGTTATAGATTCAAATATAGTGCTCACTTTTACCTCATGTGGTGAAACAAGATATCACCATGTGGCATCATCCTTCTCACCCATTGTGCTAACACACTATTAGGATTGTATAAATCACCTCGAGGCCACATATTAGTAAGATTGTGCCACATGGAACTATCTCACTTACGCACTAGCCTGAATGGATTTGAACTTATATGGATGGTTTTGGGTCATTGGGTTGCAAAGGATTATGATATGTTGAAGCATCCCACTAACTTACTACTTTTTTGATGTGGGGATACACTAGGAAACTTTGAATAAATTTGAATAAGTATTGAGAAACATTTTGAAAATGTTTAGGACTATTGGGAGATAGACACATGGCACCATGAAACTTTTGAAAAACTAGCTAAATCATTTTGATACGTGAACCCTACAAGATTTAGGAGTTTTCTTCATCATGAAGGTTGAAAGGGAGGACAAGAAGATTATTATTTGCTTGAGAACCTATTCAAAATGTATAAGTGTTGAAACTCATCTAGGCCTAACCTTGTACTCTTTTTATTTTCCCCAAATTGATTTAACTTTGAGAATTATGGGTGATCCAAATCCTTGAATTGAATTAGATGTGGCCTCCCCATGGTTAAAAAAAATAGATTCTTGCCTATTAAGCATGAATCTGATAGAATTTCCAAGAAATCCATTAGGTATGGAATCATAAAATATTTTAAAACTCTTGATTCCAAGAACATAACCCTAATGTCACCTATTTGGCTCAATATTGAATAACTAAAATGAGTTTCACCTCACAATAAAAGAGAAAGCAGGGAACAAAACAAATGTGCAAAATCACTTAGGGAAATCAAATTACTAAGGTACTCTATTGTAGCACTTAGAGGAAATAAAATGCATCTATACTTCTATATACAAGTTTAAAAGCACTTCAAGAGTAGTTATTTAAATGGATCTTATTAATTATGATTGGTGGCTTTTCTTCATTCAAACTCAAGAGATAAAAACTATTGGCCTATTTGCAACCTATGACAACATAAGGACCATTCTAAATTGCATCAAAATTTGGTGTGCTTCCTATCTTTTGCTCTATCCACATCCCATTTGAGCACTAAGTCTCCCTCCTAAAAACCTATGTTTTTAGGCTTCTTATCAAAGGTTCTCTTTATTTGAGCTTACTGAAGCTCCAAGGTATCTATCACTTTCCCTATGGTCTCTTATAACTCTACTAGCTCAATAAGCCTTACTATCATAGGATCATTTTCAATTATCTCTAACTTGTGGGAAAGCTCTATTTAAGGAAATTCAAGTGATGTAGGTAGCCTAACATCTCTTCTATATACCAACATGAAGGGATAATTAATTATTACACTTTTTGGTGTTATTCTATCTTCTAAAATTGTTGATTTGATTTGTGCATGCCAAGTCCTTTGATTCCCTTCCATGGTTTGCTTGATGATGTAAATCAGGTTTTTATTGGTCAACTCAAACAAACCATTAGCTTGAGGGTAATAATTTGAGGAAGTTCTCAAACATATCATATGTTTGACTACCCACTCACTAATTTTGGTCCCAATAAAATCCATAGCATTTTATGAGATAATGGTGGCTAGTACACCAAATTTAGTCACAATTACCTCATATAAATCCAAAATGGATGTTTCATTTACCTCTTCGAGCACTACTATTTTTCTCCACCTTGTAAATTAGTTTATGAACATTAGAATCCATTTGTGTCTATCACTTAAAGGAGGGTAAATTATTCTAGTGAAATCTAGACCCCAATAAGAGAAGGGCTAACTAGCTTGGATTAGACAAACTATAAAAGATACTAACCTCTATTTGTCTATGAAGAAGGCACATTTCTTACAACTTATCAATTATATGAGCATCTTTGAACAAACTTGGACAATAATAACTAGACCCGATGATCTTGATAGGAGTGTTTTTAGGTGAGTAATGTCCTAAAAATCCATCATGGAACTCTTGAAGGATAGTGTCAATCTGATTCTATTCTATAATTTTAAAAATAACTCCATTGATCTCTTTTCTAAAAAACACATCATTGACAAGTACATAGGGAATAACTATAGAATGGACCTCATACTCCCTTTTATCTTTTTTAATCCCTTTTAGATACTCACTTAACTATATAATGGCCCTCATACTCTAAGTCTAACCACTAGGAGGATCCTAATCATCTAGTTGTTTTTCTTTCAACATAAAGACTATTTTACCTTCATCTTCTAGGCTAGTTGCTAACTATTCACACAATCATTTTACCCTTATGATCTTGGTGATATTGATGTTAATATCATATTCCATCATCTTGGTGATCCAAACAATTATTTTTTCATTAATATTTATGCTTAACATACACTCTTTGACACCTAGATGTGAGACCATCAATTGAATCTTGTTATTAGAGATCATGTGTCTGAATTTTTTCAATGATATAATGACAACCAACACTTGTTTTTATAAAAAGTTATATTTAAATTAATATTATTTAATAATTTGACTCAAAAAAGAAATAGGATTCTCCATTTTGTCACCATTTTGTTGTACTAAGATTTTTGAGATGCTTTTGTGTCCTCTAAAAGCATAGAAGATGAAATCCTTGTCATAGTTTGGATTCACAAGTGTGGGGGCTTGCGATATTTCTATTTTTGATTAATTCAAAGTTATCCTTACCTTATATTGTATAGATGAAAGTGGAACTCTTATTTATCATAGAGGTAAATGGCTTGACCAGTGAAACAAATTTTGGTATAAACCTTCTCACAAAGTTTATCTTTACCAAAAAGATTTGGAGTATTTTCTTGTGGCTTGGTAGAGAAAGGGACCTAATGGTTTCTAATCTTTCTAGGTCAATGGCAAAACCATACTTAAAAATAATGTTCCCTAATAACTAACCTTCATGGATGGTAAATACACACTTTTCTGGGTTGAAGGATACCCTAAACTCTCTACATCTATTAAATATTTGTTTCAAATGATCCAAGTGATCAGTTGCACATTTGAATAAAATAATGATATCATCAAAGTAAACCAAAATCATATCATTTATCAGATCTTTAAAGGCCATATAAATATCTCTATCAAAAGTCACACCAGTGTTGATTAGTCTAAAAAACATCTTTTTATAAGCATAGGTGCCCCATTTGGTGGTAAAGGCTATCTTAAACTGATCATACTCTTGCATTAATATATAATTTGAGCCTGACTAATCATCAAGAAGTGAAAATCTCTCATCCCCCACTATTGTTTGGAGGTATGTTCTATAGGTGGAAGATGATATTGATCATTGAGGGATGCACTATTTATGTCCGTAAATTCCATGCACAACCTGATCACTACACTATTCTTTCTCACTAGGACTAAATTAGATACCCCAAAGGAGTGTTTAATTGGGAAGATGATATTAGCCTCTATGAGATTGGTCAGTTCCTTTGTCATTATCAATTCTAATTTTAGATTCATAGCCTTTGATTTTACCTATCTAGATTTGTGTCAGGATCTAATTTGATTGTATGTTAGGCCAAGGCTAGGTTAAAACCTTTGAGATCTTGGCAACTTGATGAAAATATATCATCATAGTTTCTAGAAAGGTGAATAAACTCTTATTTTTTGGGCTAAGTGCATACCTTTCCAACTCTTAGGAGTTTTTCATTAGAAATGACTACTTTATCATAATTATCTTTCTTTATCATCATGTTACTATTCCCACCTTTATAATGATCATCAAAGTTGATTATGATGATTTAGGTATATGATGTACTCTATCATGACCAATCATTTAGGTATATTTTTTCCTTTTAATTTGATGATTTGATCCTCATACTATGTCTATAAATCTGACTAGTTTTTAGCAAAAAACTCTACCTCCTCTTATAGAAAATTGATGACCTACTCATCATTCTCAAACACTTTCTAATTTTCATAATTATTAGGCACCATAAGTGTAACTATAATCTTGAAAAGATGTTATGAATCTCTCACAACATCAACATGGAGGTCATATTGAGAGCCTATTGTGGTAAGCTTATCTACATCAATATTTTGATTTCTTAGCACAACTTGGATGTTGAAGTCATAAGCTTTCAATTAAATCCAAAAAATGAGTTTATAAGTCTTTAATAGGTTGTTCTTGGATGAATTTCAGTGTTATGCCTAATTTACAATGATATTGATATCCCAAAATTCTTATAGGGTCTTAATTCCTTTATTTTGTACCAATTTGAGACCTTAGATTAGAACCTTATATTAGGCCAAAATATTGGTGCAATTAAATTACAATCTATATGAATGAAATTGTTTCTCATTTTTAGGATAAATAACCACAATGCATGCACTTACACCATTTTTATTTCTAAATCCATCAAAATATAGTTGTCATCTCCCTTCAAGGTCTTCTTGAATTTTTATGAGGTTTGATAAAACATAATCATCCTCAAAAAGGAATCAATTACCATATTATATTTCTTCCATATAATCATATGGATCAAATACATAATTCTCATTATCCCACTCATCAAGTGTTACATCTAGGACTTCCTCTAGAGGTGTGGTAGTCTCATGTAGGACTGAAACATGTTTAAGGTCATGCATAATATTATTCATGTTGATAGAATTAGGTGATCATGGATCTATATGATCCCTAAAAATAGGCTTAGCCTTGATAGTCACCTTTATTCCATATCTAGTCCTTAGTAGCATGTGTGACAAGTTAGAGGATAAGTAACCACCCTTTTTTTAGTGGTCTCATGAAAGACAATTAGAAACCAAGGAGGTAGGTCTATAACAAAGATATCTTGGGAGATGTAGAGGATAAGACATGAATTTAATGTAAGGTTTAAGCCTTTAATAACCCCTATGGTTTTGGAAGTTCTTCCATCTAGTGAAATAACTCCTTTTGCAACTGGGGTATACTCTATACCTAGTATATCAACTATATTCTTCGGCATGAGTGAGCTAGTTTCACTTGAAGCAATCATATAGTTATGGAAGAGGTGATTACATATGATCAAGGAGATATAGAATGGTATTTTCTTGATACTTTTATTGATATCTCCCTCCCTTGGTTGACACAAGCTTGTGGAAATGGCTAGAGAGGCCTTTATTTATTCATAATGATTAAATCTCTTCAATGCTTACTACAACAAATTACTTTGATAAGGAATGGAAATGGACTCCCACATAGTCATTTTCAAGCTTATTTTCTTCATTTGTTACAGTATGTTGAAGGGAATTTGAGTCCCTTTCATTTGAACCTTTGGGATAATAGCCTCCTCCTTAGTGTGTTAACTAGCTTGTGATTGATTCTCCTTATGAATAGGTTTATTTATTTGTGCTTGAATGGAAAAAAGAGTAAATTTATCTTTAGAAACTTCACATTAAACTTGTAGTTCACTGGATTCATCCATTGAGGGAGATTTCTCATGCTCCATCTCTCTTATTTTAAACCTTATATTGTAGGTCACTAGATTGTTGACTTCATCTGGTATTTGGTTCTAATTTATGATAATAAATTCATTATCCTACTAATTTACCAAAGTGTATTCATCTACCTATTTTTGGGTTTTATTTATGCACTTCTTCCCTTTGTGAATATGATTCTTCTGACTACTCTTGGTGGTATGATATACTTTGCACCATCAAATCTTGATTTAGCACTCCATTTACATTGGTAGTTGTATTATGTGGTTTATTTCAAGGAAATAACCACTCATAATCTTGGGATAGATTGTTTTGAATATTAAAAAGGGATCTAAAAGTGCTATAAGTGTTAACATTTTGGATATTAGGTAGTTTAGAGTAAATGAGTTGGCTTTAGTCTTGTGCATCACTTTGATAAGGTCACCTAATGTGTTGGTAATATTGGTTAAAAAAATAATAACATATATAATTTTGGGCCTACTACCTATTTAATGCTATTATCTCATTATAAAAACTTTGAAATAATGGCTTAACTTCATGTTGTTCACTATAATGAATGACACATGTCATTGGCAAGTTGATTACAATAAAGGATAAGTGACAATTAAGTTTAAATAGTAGGATGATTGAGTGGTAGCTTTGGAAAGAGATGCATGGGGGGGCTAGGATCAATATTTCCATCCTAAATTATATAATCATTATCCCTTAAAATATTATCATATGCATCAAGGAGTATTACTCCTCTCATAGATTGTATCATTATAGTTATATCACTATGTATAGCCCTTAGATAATCTAAAAACATAGTATTTGGAGATGGCTTAAAAAAGGATGGTATTTTATCCTAGACTCTTTGGAATATAAAATTAAAATCAACCATTAGCTCATGTGGGGATTTATTAATGGTGGTAAGTTGTTTCATCAAAGATAAGTGGTCACTCTTGTCTTTTTTCCCTAGCTCATCCCAATTGTGAATGGAGTTAGGTGTTAGAATCCTATACCATTGGAGGAGTTTTCCTTTTAAATAAGAGGCAAGTATCTTGAATACTACACTATCTTTGGTGACATTATGGACTAATCAAATATTGATAATATCCTATATGTGTTTTATGGGGGTGGTTACATTCTCACTAGTAAAATATGACAAACTTTTAATCATTAAAAATAGAATGTATTCATACTGAGATAGTTCCAAATGAATACCTATATTAAAGGGCATAAATATCTAGTTTCTTTAGACAACCATGGAGGGAATAAGAAATAACCTTCCTTTAGGTAGGGTAAATCTACCAAAAGGAGGGGTAGAATAAACTCTTAGGGAATATTTCCTTGAATTACTAGCTCCCCTAATAGGAGATGAGGATGATCTAACTCTTCTTCTTCTATAAGGTATAGGAAATTCAATAGAATGAAAAACAATACCTACTAAATATGATCTTATATGTCTTAGCATATAGATGCAGCACTAATATTTGCAAACCAAAAATAATTAGAGTCTCTAATTTCTATTGTAGATTGTATTCAACACTATTGACCAAGAATAACACTAAAGTTTTAGTTAAATATTTGATAGAGTCACACTAGGCATGCCATAAACTATTGCCACTCAAAGTATGCACCTATTGAATTGGAAGAATTGGTTTAGTGAAATAATGGGATCATACCCCAAGATGTGAGATGCTTGCACTCCTTAGGATAAACCTTAAGATAAGGATGGATTCATTCTAATATTAATTCATCTAATTTAGGATCAACATGCACACCTAAAATACCTAAATGGAAATCTACAACTAATCCTGAGTCTAAAATATTTTAAGGGGAAAGAGAAAGGGGGTTGTTGAAAAAGAAATAATGGTGATGCACCAAAATAAATAAATCACCTCTATAGGATTTGAATAACACACTATAGATAACACATGATGAGAATATATCACACAGAATCCAAAATGAACATTCTAATTGATGAATATTTTGCATGGCGGTATAGGACATAATACAACACGAAGAGGGATTGTGAACAATCAACATGTGGCATCTATATATACCTATAAATACACAACATGAAACCTACAAGAGAAAGATAATTTATACATCAAGGCATTGGGGGATGGATGATAATTAAAGGGACAAAGATCAACAAACCATAAGATGAACACAAACCAAAAGAAGAAAATAAAGAGATGAACTCAATTCTCATTTAAAATTGAAGACTCATACAATAAAGGGATCATGGAGGGAAAATTTTGTTAGAATTACTATGCTAAAAAAATGGTGACCCTTTTATAATGTAGGACCTAGGATTTTATAATAAATGGGAATCCCATGGGTCATTAATTACAATAAAAAATGTAGTCAAGAAATTTGAATGAATATCAAAATTTAATACACACAATCTCTATACAAATTAGATAGGTATGGAAAAAGTTTTTGGGCCCTTATTTAGTTAATTATGAGATTTATGCCAACATGATAAACACCTTGGTGTGATATAATCACTTATGTGATGATTAATATCTTAGCACCAGTTAGAGGAACTAACATAGATCTTGTGCCAACTAGTAGGTGGTTAACTAGTACCTTGATCTTTAGGGCATTCTCTATAAGTTGAAACATGTGTCAATCATAGTGCAAAGGGAAGAAGGTGATGGAGCTGGAAGAATGATTAGAAATTTCTCCAACTTAGAACCAATTGTGTACTCTCTACCCTAGCAAATTGATGCTCATGTGTGTTATAAAACTAGCTGAAACTAGCAAGTAAGAAGACATGACATTGATGCAGTGAAGCACTGAATAAATGGTTCTAAAATTAATGGTTACCATTAGTGTCAAGATTATCTTAGATGTAATTAAAGATATAATTATGTATGCCCAAGCTTTGTTATGAGCCTCTAGACTGATAAATATCTTATGTGAGTATTTACTCTATTTTATATGTTATGGACTCTATTTTATTTCCTTTGATTAATAACAATGGAGATTATTATCAATTATTCTCCATTTTATTTATTCATCATTTTAATTTCTAGTGAAATTCATGATGGTTATACTATTGTAATTTGAGTATAGTTTTGTTAAATCATGTTATTTTCAATCCCCTGGTTTATGACATTAATGGAATCATTGTTTTAATTGATGGTGTTAGCATATCTTATAGGAATAGCCTAAGTATAGAAAAGGTCATGTGCCAAGTGTTCCATTTTGAGAAGTGATAGCCTAAGTATTAAAAAATAAACTAAAGTAGCTCCTTGACCCATCTAGTTCCTATATAATGGTAGACTTAATTAATAAAGGCTTGCACCCTTATATCTAGAACTAGTCACCTAAAATAGGCCTACATTTATAGACCATTAGGATTATCCTAGAAAAGCCTTAAACCAATGAATCTACCAAAAGCATATTTTAAAATAACCAAGTCTTAGAAGTGAAGTCTTATGCCATGGCACAACTAGCCCAACACAAGCCCTAGTTATTTATCTGCTATGCTTGAGGTGAGTACAAAAGGGTTGTGCCTTATTAAATTGATGCTAGCATAGTAGAGTGATAAGTGTTGATCACCACAATAATATTATATGTTTATTCCTAATTGTAATGAGTCTAGATCTGACTTAGATAACAACATAAGTGCCTAAATTGATGAATTGACCCCATTTTATATAATATTTTGGTTCTATTACTAGGACCCATATTAAATTTTCTTTATATAATTATATATAGTACAATGCTTTAACTCTCCCTTGAGAACATTAAGAATTGGCTATAATAGGTTGAAACTATATCTATGCTAAATCATCTAACCTATAGGGGACAAAAGCTAATAAAGTGGGTTGAGAAAAACCTATATGATGCTCTATATGAGGTATTCTTCTATGAATTGTCTGAGTATGTGTATAGATGTTTGGCTATATATGCAAACCATAAAAGATGAAGCTATGGAAATTGATATGAGTGAACAAAGGAGTTTTATGAGATACTTGGGACTCTAGATGCCACTTGGATGAGAGCAATAAATAAATGGTGGTAAAGAGCACTAAATAGTTACATGCTTGATTTCACATTGTCAACATACTCATGCCTTGAGGAAGCAGACTATCAATTTTTACATTAACCTAGAGGCATTTTTGTGAAATATTTTGGCATAAAACTCAATAAACGAATGGTGGATTATGGATTTGAGACTTTGGGAATGGAATTCTAAAGTCCTTTTACATATGAGTGGTATAAATAGTGAGAAGGGGATGTGTAGGTAAAGTGAAATGGAAAGGGATGAGTAGAACACTGAAGAGCTTAGGAGATAGACCTAAAATAAGATATGAGGTAGGTTGATGGAAGATATGGAGTCTAGGAGTTCTGAGAGAACCCATACTGAGTGGGAAGTGTATGGGCAAGGATATCTTAAATTGCAACAACACGAGGAGAAGAGAATTAATGAAGCCATAGATTGAAATTAATAGTTAATAGGTGTATAATGCACTAGGTTTATATAGAATTTGGTGACTAAAGATGCACCAGATGTGCTTACCCCATTTGAACCTGTGGTTCAAGTTCATGTGCTAGATCCCTCATGTGAAGAAAGAACAAGAGTGATAACTGACCCTGTTATAAACATAAAATTTGAACATTTTTAGGATTTAGAGTATAATTTTGTGATTAAGCAAGTTATTCCTTATGAGGAGTTGAGTGAAGATACCTATAGACCATTAGGTGCTAGTTCACCAAAATAGAATGTGAGTGTAAGCATTCTAGCTCAGTCAATATTAGTTATGTAGACTAAGAAACAACCTATAAGAAGTGGTTTGGTGCCACAAGTGAATGGTATTATGCCTTTAACATTAATGATGCTATAAATAATAATAGGGTTGATGCCTAACCCATTGGCTAAAGGCATTAGAGAACCTACACCTAGATAAAACTTGGGAGGATATATACCTTAGATACTAGCTATAACCCCACAATAAATGTACTATGATATGTCCATATACTTGCTAGAGTACCATGACATGGAAAATGCCATAGATCACATGCTAAAATGTGAGCTACAATGGTATGCATAGGGCATAACCCAATCTGAGTGTAAGGAAACCTAGTTATTAACAACTCTACTAGATCTTTCTCATACCTGGTATAGCAAATTTGACCCTAACTATGCTATGGTTTATTATGACACCATAAAGGAAGCATTATTAAAGGAATTCAACATATCGAATTTTGAACAAAAAATCATCAACATGCTCTAGGAGATTAATCAAGGACTCTTATAGAGTGTGCACCTATATGATACAAGGTTCAAGACTCTCCTTTCCAAGACACTTTATGACATTCACCCCTGTCAACATGTACAATGGTTCATTGGAATGTTGATAGTGTCATTCAGAATAGCATTATCCATGAGGACATTCATAGACCCTCATGAAATTCCTGATGTCATGCTTAGAGTTGAGGTAGTTATAAGAACTAATATTGGGATCAACCCATTTATGGAGGCACAAATTGCATCCATAGCCTCCCAACTCTAAAATATTATCACTAGTTCATCACAAGATGCATGAAGTGGATTATGTTGAACCACATATAAAGGTAAATGCCATAAATAAGATAACTACCCTTGAAGGCATGTTCACACATTACTTATAAGATGTGAAGTCTATAGAGAGGCACATGATGTTCACAACTACCCATTATTTCAACATGACATCTAGGTTAACATAACCATTTATTGCCAATTCTATGACACTTATACCCATACCATATCTAATTTTAGTGTGATTGATGAGATGAGTGAGAACATGCAATGAGTCACAAGATAAGACACTATAGTATTCATAAGGCAAACTAACCAAGGAAATGAAGGCTATGGCCAATAGAATAGGTGCTATGGTATTTAATAAGGCACCAAAGGGTGAGGTGGAGGATATGGTGGTGGAAGGTTCCCACCCACTCATATTATAAGTGTGGTTCCATAGAACACTATGAGTAAGACTACCCTACACATCCAACATGTGGGTATTGTTGGGGAACCCATAAGGTTGAAGAATGCTCTGATTTATACAAAAAATTGACCTAAGGTAGGCTTAGTGTAGACAAGCATGAAATAATGATCAAGCATAAGTCAAAAGTGTAGAAGTTGACACCAAGGGCACAATCAACCCATGTAAAGATAATCAAGGTGAAAGTAACTACTCACATTGGATTTACCACTAAGCCACCAATTGCACAAATGCTTGAGTTATGCTTGTAATATGGGGAATAGAGTCATATAAAGCACATGACATGGATTAAATGTAAACTTATTCCATACCCAAACCCTACATGTTATAAGTATGTATTGTAGTAGGCTATGAGTGTTCTCTAGAACCTACAAAAGGAGCTCCAACTAGTATGAGACCTAGAAGTGTAGGTTGTTACCTCTTGCAAGAAGCAATATAGCTAAGAGGCTAAGATACAAGAGCTAAAAAAGATTTGGCACCTCGTATAAATAGAAGGAATGCTTCCCCAATTGAAAAAATTACTCTTAGATCATGTGGGAAAAAATATAATTAAATTTACTATGCCACACATGGAAAGGGAGTGAGAAGTGAGGTATACATAGAATGTGGAGTACGATCAAGAATTTCTTGTGAATACCACCATCGATGGATGGTCTATATGTGAGGTAATTATAGATGTAGGTGTTGAGTTCAATATCTTGACCAAGAATGCATGGTAGAAGATAGGAAGGCTATCCTTTAGGCCTTCCCCTCATGTACCTTTTATGGCCAATAAGACCCAAGAACAACCCATCAAAATTTTTAAGAGCATCATTGTGGACATCATGGGTCCCAAATTACATGTTGAATTAGAGGTGATTGAGTTAGTTTAATAAGATAATTATATAACATTTTTGGGAAGGCCATGGTGATATGTGAATAATGTAAACGTTTACTTTAAAAGGTGTTATATGACCTTTGAAAATGGCAAGGAGAGGGTGCTTATCACCCTATCAAGTGACCAAGGACTCCCTTATGTGTAAAGTGTTGATCTTGAGGATGAGATCAACCACATATACAACATCATGACACAAGGTGATGAGACTCTTAACCCTAATAATGAAGGAGTGTCTTCTTGGAAAGATGGATAATCAACCTCAAACACCATTAATGTTGCTTGTAACCATTGGATTAAATAATCACATGAGATAATTGGTTGAAGGTGCTTATTAGTATACATGAAGGTGCCCAAACCACTCAGGATAGGTTGCATCTAGATTGATAGCACTTTCAAGAGGTGTGTCTTTTGCATCAAAAAGAAGGGGAAGAGAGTGTTCTACCTAAGTAAAGGTAAACTTATGGTACTTAAAATATATGAGGGGATAAATCTAATGGAAGAGTATGTATATGAACTCAAATCATGCATACCTAAATAATTAGATAGAATGGGCACTCTAGTGTATACATTAAGGATCACTATCACTCATTGGTGGGTAGTGTAAAGGCCTAACTTACCAACATGGTAAGATTTGAAAGCAACCATCTACACTAGATTTGGTAAAATCAATTAAGACCTAGACATCTTTTCCTTCTTTAGCAACTCATATACAATAATGCATGTGTGCTTGTGTAAAGAAACATGGAATATCTATAGTGAAATAATCCCAAGGAACATGTGGGTGCATGCCTTTTATAAGACCTTGAATACATGGGTGAGATTATGGTATGTTTTCAATGAGATGTGCCATGAGATATACAATTGGGATGTCCTTAAGGATAGGTTTTTTCACACCTTATCCTTCTCTTTGCATAACCAAGAATTGATCAAGCCAATACAAGTAGTTTGTAAGGTAGTGTTTGAGGACACTACAATACTAGAAGAGTGCTTAAAAGACATGTTTAAGGAAAAGGGATTGACACTCCTAAACTTATTTGAAGATAAAGTGATAAATATTGACTTAAGTGATGAGCATGATGAAACATGGAAGGCATGTAATTGAACAAACTTGATAGGCAAAAAGAAGGTAGTGCACTAAGTAAAAGATAACACCCCTAAAAAAGATGACCCTACCCAAATTTGCATAGAAACTAATGAAGGTAGTAGGCAAGTTGAGGATTTGTATTAGGAGATGAATGAACCCTACCATGCACTACTCAAAAATACCAAGGTAGACATCAGCTCAGAAGGGGAACCAAATATGGATACTCTAGGTGAATATTGGTCTGACATAGAGTTGGCATGAATTATGGATCTCTTGAAAGAGTTTCGAGATTTGTTCCCTTGCAATTAACAAGATATGAATGACACCCACCCATCCCTTGGTAAAATGAGTATCAAGTTAGTTGATGGTGTAAGACCTATCAAGAATCACCATTATAGAATAAAACCCAATATCTATGATAAGGTTAAAATGGAGATTGATGGTATGCTAGTCATAAGCATCATCTATCATATGTAAGAATTTGAATGGGTGAGCCCCATGGTTATTAGCATCAATAAGGGTGAAATTACATTTGTGTTGATTACATATTATTAAGCACTAGCTACATCACTGAGCCCTTCTTGATTCTATTTGCTAACAAAGTCTTGGATGGCATCACAAGTTGCAAAGGATACATTTTCACTAATGGGTTCTTAAGATATCATAAAGTCTAAATTGAGGAGGAGGACAAACCTTAAATAAAATTTGTGATATAATGGGGTTATTTTGCATAAAATCTGATGCCCTTTGGACTCAATAATGCACCATCCATGTTCTCTAGAGTGTTGATAACCATATTTAAGGACTTCATTCATACAATCCTTTAAGTGTACCTATATGATTGGATTGTGTAAGGGATTATAAAGGATAATTATGAAAAATTGTGCCTCGTGTTTGAGAGGTGCAAGTAGTTTCAGATATCCTTGAACCTTAATAAGTGAATCTTTGTGATACCATTTGGCACCTTTCTTAAGCATATAATCTAGAAATATGGTCTACTCATTGATCCCATGAAGATTGTAATTATCCTATAGATCTAGACCCTTTCGATTTAAAAAGATGTTCATGCCTTTATTAGAAATTATGGCTACTAGAGAAAGTTTATAAGGAGATATTAAAATATCACAACACTACTAGAGTAAATTTTGCACAAAGATGTCCCATTCTATTAGGGCACAACATAATAATATGCCTTTGAATCTCTAAAGCTTAAAATAGGTAGCACACCAATACTAAAATTTCCTGACTAGACAAATTTATTCCATATCCAGATCGATGCCTCTAATTCTAAAATTAGTTCCATTCTAGTGCAACTAGGTGAAGGCAAAATAGATCATCCTATTTCTTTCACTAGTAGAAAACTGACCCAAGCATAGTAGAACTATACAATAACTAAGTGTGAGGACCTTGACATGGTCTACTCCCTACAAAAATTTGGGTAATACTTTTTGGCAAACCCATTCATATTCTTCATCAATAATAAGACACTTTAGTACCTTGTGAATAAGCCCATTCTCCATGGGCACATTTGTAGATGGATAGTTCTATTTTAAGAATTCTAGTTCTTAGTTGTTGTGAAACATGGAAAATAGTACTTGGACCTAGAAAATTTATCTTGCATCAACTATAGTGATACAGTAGTGCCTATTGAGGATGATATCATGGATGTAAAACTCTATGGATTCTAATGGGTCCTTGAGTACTTAGTATAAATTACCATTTTTTTAACATCTAGGTCTACACCCTATACTATGAAAAAGAAAGAGAATAAGTAGCTCATAGTTCTTGCCACCCATTTCCAATCATTAGTGGTGAACTACATAAATTGAGCCATGGTGAACTCCTACATTGATGTGTCTTGGAACATGAAAGGGACTCTATCTTAAAATAGGCACATGAGGTGATAATAAGAGGTCATTATGATGGAGATGCTACCATATGCAAGGTGTTGTAAAGGCTTATGGTACACAAGTCTATTCTAAGATGAAAAAAGATTATGCTAAGCCATGTGACATCTATCAATGCACTAAAAATCCCAACCACTAGGATGAGATGTCTCTCATTCCCATTCTTTCATAAATACCCTTTTAAAAATGGGTTATTGATTTTATTAGGCCAATCACTCCCCCTACAAGGTGCACAAGCACATAATACATTCTAGTGGCTACCAATTACTTTACCAAGTGGACTGGTGTAGTGCCAATGAAATATTGCATAGTCACCATCATAGCAAGGTTCATCTAGGAGAACATTATTAGTGACTATGGGTGACCACTTAGTTTGACTAATGACAGAAGCACACACTTCATCATTGAAATCATGCACATCCTGCTAATCAAATACATAGTGGTGTACCATAAGATAACCCCTTATCATCTCCAAAAAAATGGCATAACTAAGGCAATCAATAATAAATTAGGTATGTGTCTCATATATATATGATGTTGATCATAAGGATTGGGATGATTGAGTATTATTATTATTATGGGACTATTACATGACATATAATCACCTAAACAAGGCTACATCATTCCAACTAGTGTTTATAATAGAGGCCATTTTATTGATGTATTTCATAGTGCCTTCATTATGCATTATGTGTATTGGTCATTTGGATGACCAAGAGTCATTGAGTGCATGGCTAGAAGACTTGGAATGCTTGGACAAGACATGTGCCCAAGTGAGATGGAACCAATAGATAGAAAAGGCATACCAAATGTTTTGGCATGATAAGCATATTAAATTTAAGGTACTTACTGAAGGAGCATTGGTCTTTCTCTATGGATCTAAGTACCTTAAGCACCTTGTAAATTTATATATTAGGTGGACGGGCCCTTATGTCATACACAACATATTAGAAACTGGTGCATGCAAGCTACATAGTTTAATGGGGAAAATGATCCTTGTGATTTTCAATGGCAACTGAATAAGCCCTTATAAGTAATAGGATGGTGTTTGTTCCATCAGACACCAACTTCTAGATCACAAGTTAGTTGTGGTGTGCTGACTAAAATAAAGTTTAGCACAAGCCAAACATATCCTTATATTTTGTATTATTATGTGTGTTAAGTGGATAACTAAGGCACTTTCAATCCCATAAGATAATTATTTGGGTGCTTCCATGCATAACTATAGTTGGGTGAGTTGAGCATGGTTTCTTTCTAAATGCCTAAAGCTGAACATCTAGGTTTTTAGGTGTGTGATGGTTGCCAAACTTAGAAAATTAGAAATATCAAGTGATAAATGGAGGCACATAGGATACTAGTGTGCAAGATATAAAAAAGAGAAACACTAGATGTTAGTACACAAGAAATCAATAGAAACTTGAAGAATGAAGCACTAGAGGAATAAAACAAGAATTTTTATGGGTTAAGGCTGGCCAAGGCATGAGATGAAAGTGTAACAAAATAGGCCAAGGAATGGAATCACACTTAAGAGGAAGCATGGTTAGAAAAGTAGACGGAACAAAGGAGGATAAATCATGCACATGTGATGTGTTATTCCCATGTTACCATAAGAGGGCAAAGGTCATGCTAGGGTGAATGAAGTGCAAGAAGAAGATCATCAAGATAGTTGGCACCCACCCAATGGTTGGTGAGAAGTGGTCATTTGAATCACCAGTCACTTCACTGAATAAACCATTAAGAAAATTACATGACTGTGATGGTGAAGGCACAAATATCCATAGTAAATGTGAACATGGTAGTATATTTTCATAGATTTCATGAGTTTAGTATATTTTAGGAAATCTATTCACTGCCTTTCCATTACTCACTAGCCATTAATGGGGAGATAAATTTAAGGTATAAAGAGGTAGATGTCATACTAGACTAGGTTACAAACCTTAAGCAAATTTGAAACCAAATGTAGAGTATAACTACAACTGAACTAGATCCAAAGTAAGAAAAATGTTACCATAGAGAAACCTAGGCACCCATAACCACCAAACAACATTGGTTGTAAGGAGAGAGAAATTACATTCCATGTGAGATTGGAATAGAGGTGTGTGGTGAAAGAATTGGGAAATAATAGAATAGAATAAATATTGAGTGATTTCAAGGCTAACATTAATAGTAAAATAATCTCAAGATCCAAAGTCATAGTCATATACCCCATGACTATGAGGAAGTCCTAAGAAACATTATAGGCTTCAAAAATATGAATAAACCACACTTTAACACTAGTTAGTTCTAAATGGGTAAGAAATGATTAAGTTATGGTCTACCATAGGCATAAAAGGATACCGATAAGGCACATACAATATAAGAGACAAACACTACAAATGAAAAGGCACATCTAGTTGAAGGAGTTAGCATCACTGAGATTGACCCTGAGATAATTGCTAAGATGTCATACATAGAAATGTAATTTCCTCGTAAGGTCATAATGTGGGCAGCTTAGGTATCTTTCACACACACCTACAAGTTGAAATAATACAACCATTGCATGTCAATCAATGTGTAGGATCTCAACCAAGATTGGGTGGTTGACACAAGAGAAATGATAGAGGTGAGTGTAGTGATGTTTGATGTTTTCATCTAAGATATGCTTATGATCAATGATGCAACCCAACTGTATGAGTTGCCATGTTTTGGTAAGCTAGAGGTACTCATGTAATTCCTCTTTTCATGCATCCATGGAGATTACTTGTACTTCACAAAGAGGTGCATGTGGATATTAGTGTGCCTCATCAGTAAAATCACCATGCTCTTAGGCTATGATGCAAACATCTACTTGATGATGGAGGATGATGCATAAGTGGAGAGGGTTAAAAAAATCATTAGTTATTATAAGGTAGGGTTTATATTCCCAATAAAATAAATAAAATACCCTTTCATGATGGCCATAGTTCACCTCATAAGTTCTAATTTTTACCTCAGTGGATAATGAACAAACATCAATAAGACCTATTTGTGTATCACCCACCACATGGCATGAGGGATAAATTTGAAAATTATAAAATTTCATTGCTAAAGAGATGGTGAAGAATGTGATAGAATGTCATAAGGTGAGAGAGACCTTTAGGTGGGGTTTGATGTTGATATTTATAGTGATGTAGGATATCATCATGCTTGATGGTGATGTATTTGGGTATTCCCAATGCATAAAGAATCCTCAACATTGAAGTACCAAGACTTCACCTACCCACCTTCCTCCCAAAAATATAATACAAGAGTACTATGGTGGTGTGCTTAATACATAGAGGAATTTAGTATTTAATCGATCATCCCATGAGAGCTCCCTCAATATATGTTTGGAATGATGACCTTCACTATCATACAATGTTTTTGTCTAGTGCACCTAACACTCATAGATGACAACCTATGAAACTAGCTCAAACTTCCTTACACATTTTCCAAAAAATATTTTAGGGAGGTGCTAAGGAGAATTACCAATGCATAGAAGTTGGATATCTAATGAAGGGCATGGATCTGGAAAGGAGTAGGTTGAGGCACCTATATATGTCCCTAGGAGAGAAAGCCACAAAGGATGCAAAGGATGACTCTAACTGCATAGACCTCTATCCTCTCTAGAGGGAAATTATAAATGGGAACTTATTCATCTTGTATTATGATATGAATTCATGAAATAAGGGCTCAAACCCTAGAAAAGATGATGATTTCCCCCTCTAGATTGGTAATGAAGGGAATCCAACACCAATACTACAACATAATTCTCCCCTAAAGAAAAATAGGGAGATACTTGAGAAGATCCAAGATCACATAAGGTTGAGGGTCACCTCCAAAAAATAAGTAACACCTCTAGATCCAAAGAATAAGTGTGTGACTATCATGTTAGAGACTACTTCTAGTAAGAAGCAAAAAAAGAAGTCCAAAGGACTTATGATAACTTTGGCAGAAATAAAGGTAAAAGAGGACCATGCAAGATGATGAGAGGAAGAGGTAGAATAAGAAGGAACAACAAATTTAATTATACAAAAATAAAAAGTGGTAGAGGATCCTAGTGTTAAGGATGTTCAGAAGGCCCTCCAAAACAACACAACCACAATGCTTAAATAAATAGAGAAGCCAACTAGTGCCTATAAAGAAACCTCAAAATAACCTCTACAAATTGAGAAGGAAAAGATAAAATTTTAGAATAAAATGGGGCACAACAAGGAATAAATTGAGATGGAATTGGAATTAAAGAAGAGGAGGAAGGCCTTGAAAGAAGCCAACATGAGTTAGGTGTAGATATTGAGAAGGCTGAGGCTAAGGAAGAGAAGGTCAAGGAAGAGAAGGCCAAGAGAGAGGAATAAAAATAATGTTCCCACAAGAATGAGACCATCCATTGAGAAATACAAGCAGTCACCTATCACCCCCACTAGATAAGTAGATAACGCTGAACAATAGACATGCCTATGTAGTGAAGGGGAAATTAAAGAAATGGAAGGTGATGCTATAACCTTGGAAAAGGAAAAAGAGATTAAGGAGGAACCCCAATAGATAAAATAACAAGGAAAATTTGGTACCAAGGGAATACACTTGGAGGTAAGCACTTACAAACCCCAAGAAAAAGAAATGGACAAAGGGGAAAATTTTGAATAAGAACCCCTTATAGAACAAGAAGATGAGTCCTTAAAGGAAAGCACCAAAGAAAGTGATGGCACCAGTGAGTAGTAAAAAGAGTAAATGAAGATAATCATTACCAAAGAAGAAGGCATAGAGTTGAGCATAATAGAAAAATTATAAAAGGGGTGGATAGAGGAGGATTTGTATATGTTTGAATTCATTTCCCCTGAAGCTGCCACAACTAGGACATGTAAATAGCTTGTGTTTGTGTTTGATAGCTACATAGATGAGCCTCACTTTGAGGTTCCTAAAAAGGCCATATTGGGTATGGATGAACATAAAAAATGGAATGAATCCCTCATCATAAACCCCCATGCCATGAACCTAGTCTAGTTTGGGTATGCACTTATTTGGATGGCCATAAAAGTTGCATGTAAGAACATCATCAATGATGGTAGAGAAAATCAATGGAATAAAATTTGTAAGGATGTTGAAGATGAAGTGAAATCCATGAATTTTAAACTATAACAACTATGTGAGTGCATAGATATAGTTTAACCATCCCTTTTGGTCGACATTGATACATCAAACCTCTTAGAGCTTGATAAAGTATGTGTGATAGTGGAGCAAATACTTTGAAGGATGCAACTGGAGTCAAAAAAGAAGATGAATAAGAATAAGACCCGTGAACTAAGATACAAAAGGAGCTAGCTACCAATATTGAATACGTAGAAGAACTATTCATAAAACTTCAAGAATCTATAGATGTAATCTATGCCATCTTCATAAACTTTTCTAGCCAAACATCAGTCATAGATTTGTGCCTCAATCAGGTAAAAGAGGAAAAGGAGGAGTTGATGATGAAGGTGTATTATATCAACAAGTTAAAGCACATATAAATCATGGGGAAGGTTAATAAACTAAGCACACATATAAAGGACTATGAACATAACTTTGAAGCACTCTTATATGCCTTTCAAACTAAGCTCTATGAAAAAGGAGTAATCCTAGATAGAGGAGTAAAAAAGCTAAGACAAGTCTAGAGGCCTTTATGAAATAAATAGATAAGACATATGTGCTCATGATTAGTGATACCTCTATATAAATAGATATCACTGATGTAGAGATCAATCTTTTTATCAGGGGCTTTGATATATTCAACACTGAGCTCAAGGAGAGCACACCTAAATTATATGCACTGAAGGGTTTGGTAGTCTAGTTCAAGGATGAACTAACATTTTTTTATGGGTTAATGTTGGGACTTTATTTTATTAAGTATATGATCTATGTAAAAATTAAAAACACCTTGGTGTAAGTAAATCACTTGGGTGATGATTTATATCTTGGCTCTATCTGGACGAACCAACATAGATCTTTCACTAACTTGCTAGTGGTTAACTGGTGCCTAGGTATTCAGGGCATACTCTGTAAGTGGAAACACATGGTGAGCATAACATGAATGAAATAATGTGATAGAACTGGTAGAATTATCAACAAAGGCTCCATCTCAAAACCCAATGTGCACTCTCTACCCTAGAAAAGAGATGTTTATGTGTGCTATAAAATTGACTTGAACCTATGAGCAAGAGGACTCGACATTGATGCAATAAAGCTCTAAATAAATGGTTCTAAAATTAATGGTTACCATTAGTATCAAAATTATCTTGAAATCCATTAAGTCTATAATTATATAAACCCAATCTCACTTATGAGCCTCTAGGTTGATAAATAGCTTAAGTGAGTATTTACTCTATTTTATATGTTATGGACTCTATTCTGTTTCCTTTGATTAATAGCAATGGTGGTTATTCTCAATGATTATCCATATAATTTATGCATCTTTTGAATTTATAGTGAAATGCATGATGGTTATATTATTATAATTTAAATATATTTTTGTTAAAGCATGTTATTTTCAAGCTCCTAGTTTATGACATTAATGGCATCTCTATGTTAATTGATGATGTTAGCATATCATATAGGAATATCTAAGAGTAGAAAGGGCCATGCACCAACTATTCCCTTCTTATAAGAACTAGCCTAAGTATGAATAATTAAATTAAAGTATCCCCTTAACCTATCTAGTGCTTATATGATTTTAGACTTAGTTAATAAAGGCTTGCACCCCTATGACCATAACTAGTCACCTAGAATAGGCATGTACCTATAAAACATCAGGATTAACCCATAAAAGGATTTTACCAATAAATATACCAAATTCATATCTTTAAAGAACCAAGTCCTATAAGTAAATTCTTGTGCCATGGGATAACTATCCCAATATGGGCCCTGATTCTTTCTCTGATACACTTCACATGAGTGCATAAAGATTGCACCTTATGTGAATTGATGTCAACATAATAGAGTGATAAATGTTGAGCACCATGGGAATATACTATGTTTATTCCTAGTTGTAATGAGTCCAAAACTAACTTGGATAATTTAATGAGAACTTGACTTGATCAATTGAACCCCTTTTCTACAATAAAAGTTAATTGGGATCCTAATTGCATCCTTAAGGCATGGTGATGATTGGCTCGAGCTTGAACTTATTAGTTCAACACACTCTCTCATTGGTTGTGAAACAACCAATATTTAATTATTTAATAACCACAACTCAATTTTAAATATTTAAAGTGTAAGAACATGGTTATATATTTTTGGAATCACTACCTTGGAATATTTTGGCCTAATTCCATCACTTAGACTTTCAATGTTGTTCCCTAAAGACTTTCATGCCATGCTTGTCATTAAGACACTTTTTTGTCCTGTATACTCTAGTCATGATCTCATCATGTTGTTCTTTCTCATGCTTTAATAATATTACATATTTTATCATTAATTTATATATATTTAGGTTTAATATAATCTACCTTGCTAACTATAACATCCCCCTGAATCATTCATCTCACAATCCTATGGTCTTCAAGCCACTATGTTTCAATTCTATAAATTTTGCTTATGATGGTCTTGCTAACCAAATAGGTTACCAATTTTAGGATTGGTTACTAATGATTTGGTGTTATTTAATTTTTTTTGTCTGTTTCATTATTTGGTTATAACTTCAAATGTATTACTAACTTATTCTTCCTATGGTGAACTGGGATTTCACAACAGTGCATCATCCTGATCACCTGCTAATTTGACACATTTTTAGGCTTATATAGATCACATAAGCGCCATGGGTTAGAAGGATTATGCCACATGGTTCCATCTCACTAAATTTTTATCCAAATGGGATTTAAACTTGTATAAATGGTTCTAGGTCATCAGGTCATGAGGATTATGACATGTGGAATCATCCTACTAACCAACTACTTTGTTAACATGGAGATCCATAATAAAAATTGAATAAATTTAACTAGAAGTCAAAAATAATTTTGAAATGGATTGATACCACTAGGAGATATACATGTGGCATTGTGAAAATTTTAAAAAATTGGATAATTTTTTTTATTGCTTGACTCTTCCATAATTTGAGATTACTTTGTGTTTGTTGGAAAGGCTAAAAGGAAAGCTAGGAAGACTATTGAATTATTGATAACCTCTTCAAAATATCTAAGTGTTGAAACATGTCTGTGTCTAACCTCATACTCATTTGATTTCTCATGAATTGACTAAACTTTGAGAATTTATAGGTGATTTAAATACTTAAATTGAATTAGATGTGGACTCCCCATGGGGATAAAAAGTGGTCAACAATACCCTCAATTAGGTTTTCTCATCCAAATCTTCACATTAAATAGCTAACATCACAAGGACCAACTTTAAGGCCTATTACAATCTCCTATATTTCACCCTTTTATATGATTTCATATTTGTGTAGACCTAGACTAACACCTTTCAAATCTACAATGTCCTAAGGGACTATGCTAAGAACCGAAATGCCAAATGGGTAAATAAGGATGCCAATGCATACATGGTCTAGACCTTTAAGTAGGATTTATGGGTTTGTATGATATTATTAAATTAATTGTTTAGGGCCCTAGATTTCCTACACATCGACATCTTGTGGTTACCCCTACTCCACATGGTTTTGGATGGCTCTCAAATCCCTAACTTAGGCGGGTTGGTTAATTTAAACATGTTCAAGGCCATAACAGATGCTTGGGGAGGTGGGAACTTCTACATGGTGAGTTATCTCATAGATTTAGTATATGGGACACTCACTTTCAATCCATTTGATTTTATTATATGGGTTCTTGGAGGCTCGATGGTTCATTCATTTTCCTACAAGCTCTATGGCTACCATTATAGAAATAATATCTAGGATATCTATGAGTCTTTCTATCTAATGGTGTTCAATGTGATAAATGAGGCCCATATGCCTAATCTATAAAAGTAAATTAGAGACTCCTTACCTCTTATTAGAGACTAATGGTATTTATAAGAGGATACCATAATTTGAGTCATATGAATTCCTAAGGAGCCCCTCCTCTTACACTGTCATGTTTTAAATCACCTTGAAAAGTAGTAAATTACTTATCAAATGGTGAAGGGATTTTTTAGACACTATATTAGTCACCATTAGAAGGCCTACACACCTTTTTTGATCATCATCAGGCACCATGTGTATCACTCCTTCCCTCCCCTATAAAATATGGTGATTGGTTAGGAATCTTTAGCCTTGGGGAGAACTAAGCCATGAGACTAGGACCCATGAGGCATGATCTAAGCCCACTTAGAGACATACTTAGTTTTCCTCAACTAGAATTATTGAACATGGAAGATGACCAAGATGTGTTCATGTGAATTAAGGCTCATAAGAAGGATAAGGGTAAGAAAGTTCATCCTAAACCATTTGTGATCCACTCTACATCTACTCAACTCACAAAATATGTCACCTTGATTCCCCTCATGATATCTAAGGGAATTATACAAGGTATCTTGCCACCTTCTCCCCCATGAGTAATGAATAATAATTTTATGGATCTAAATCCTCCACCTTTAGTGACCTCTACAACTCAACCCTATCCAATTTAGACCCATGAGATGTGATAATTGGTGGACCAAGCACATGTTACTCAAGAGTAGGCACATCAACCCTAGGCCATATATGACCTAAGGTGTGTTATCAACATTATCCCAAAAATAAGCCTAGGGTAAGACCAATAATATGAACCAATTCAAGTTCCTCCCCTCACTCCTTCCAATTTCTATCAACCCCTCATGATGCCACTCGATTCCTTACCCCTTCCATAAACCATTTAGTTGATACCTCTTCTCTTCCATATTACATCACCTCCACTTTTCACCCAAGTTCACATGGCCTTATCCATCCTTATCATCCTCACTTATTCATTTATATCTTCCCCATCCATTCCCTAACTTTAAACCATCTTGATACCCTTGTTGGGTATGCCTAGAGTTTAGATGGTTGATAGCATCCAAATTTCAACAAGTTTTATTATAATTCCTAGGTGCACATATCTAGTACCAACACCTTCCAAATGATTTCTCTAGTGACCTAATATCTCCTATAGTCATCCCTCATGGTATTCACTACCTTCACACATTCTATATTAGCATATGAATCTAACCTGAGTAAAATACAAAAGAAAGCATATAATTCAATACACACTCTACATTCAACATAAGTCCTTAATACCCCCATTCAACCTCCAATTATTTATATGGCTCCACTTGAACCAACCCCACTGGATCCATTCATTACTTTTTATTCACATTTTTCAATCACCTCATGTGTTTATGGATTCAACTTTAATCAACCAATCTTTTAACTTCTTCTGAATACCCCTCACCCAAGAGTCATTTCCCATTAAATTAGCATGACATAAGGTCATTATCAATAAATTTTTTTCCCTTGGTCCTATCCATTAATCATTCCTCCTTATGCCCCCATACCTCTTATTTATCCATTAATTTCATCTTTCATGCCTTCTAATTTTCTGATACCCCCTCCAACTCATCTTTCACCTATCACTTCCATCTCTACCACCCCACCAACACCTCCCAAAACCTAAGGAATGGTCCTAGTATTGTAAGTGATGGGTATGAGAGTAAAATTTGACCTAAATGTGTAGTAGGATTTTGATCATACCATAGGAAGTATTTTTGGAGGTTTTAGATTGTACCCTATTTGAGCAAAAGATTATTCAGGTCCTATACTCAAATTTAGTCCAACATGGGAATGACACTAGGCTATGGGTTACCTGATCTTGGTGCAAAACTTTAGGATTTTTAGTGACGCTATATCCTTAGATACGACAATATATTTCTTCTTATAAACCTATACTTACACCAAGGAAAATGGAAAGGGAAGAAATCTAAAAGGAACAAAACCTTGTCTAAATGGTGATGCACCAAATGTTCAATGATCCACTCTTAGCTTAGACACTTTTATGAATACTAGTGAGTCCAATTAGGATAATAACTTATCAGATTCTATGTTAAAGTTGAATACATGAGTATTTTGTATGAAGGATGGGAAGAGACCTTCAACTTGAAAGATAGAAAGAGATAGGTTTAAGCAAAACACTATGGTATTATGACACTTCAAAGGAAACCTCACTAGACAACACTTCACACAACCTAAAATAAACTAATAGACTTAAATCAAGGTACATGAAGGGCATATAAATGATGAATAGGAAACATACACTCTATAAATCAAACTTTAATAAATCACACTTAGCATTCAACTAGGATCTGAGATGTCTTATATTGCTTAAAAAGAGTTTTACAAAGTTATTTTGGAAGAGGTTCTCTATCTCCAACAAATAGATCCAAATCAAGAGCTTGAATCTTGAATTTATAGGAAGAAAGAGAGTAAGAGAGAGAAAAATTATCATTAAGGGGGTCATTAATGAGCCCAATTCTACTCAAAATAACCACCACCATAATCCTTCTTGATCCTTCCCCTATATTAATGCCACTATATACTTTTATGGTATGATGGAGAATGTTAATATCAAGACCAATTGCAAAAAGCAATCCCCTACCACTACATGAATCATTCTTGAGTTCCTATACATTAATGTCCTTCATTATCTTCCTCAATCATGATTGATGTTATTTATATCATTCCTTGTGTAGTCACCATTCTTCCATTACTTTTAAATCCTAAACATGGATTTATTATGGATTAAAACCAATCATCTTATTAGTTTTCATATATTCATGGTTGCAAATAAAGATTTGTAGGCTAGGGATTCTTGAATTTGAATGAGATGTAAAACCTATGTCTAGAATCTCTTGAAAGGTTTTACAGGGATCTAATGGCATTAGATAAATTTTCTAAGTCTACTCATGGTAACTTAGATCATGTTTGATCTTTTATTTATATATTCTACCTACTTGAAGTGTTGAAATCCTTTGTCCAATGTGTCTACCTTCATGACATCCCCTTGAAATATTATCTCTACTTTAACCTAAACTACATGTTTTACCTCTACTCAAAGTATTATTTATTTTAATTTTGATATTGGCTTTTGATATTGATCTAGGTTTGTAAAAATGTGCCACCTAGTAACTCCATTTTATCTCAGGATCCTATTGTCAGCTCCATTTGCACTTACACTTATGCCACATGGTGACCTCACATTCATCCTAAGTTCATTTTACTTTTATACCTTTGATATAAATCATTTATATTCCTATGTATAATGGATTCCACACATTAAATCTTCTATACTCACTAGCTTTATCAACCGCTATGTGTTGTTAGATCTTTACTTGAGCTCTTACAATCTTGACACTTGTTAACCCCTCATTCATTTCTAGGATATGTTAACCAGTTGACTTATTGATTTACACTGATCTAAATATGGGAACCTAATATCATGCCACTTTTCAATACCTTACTTGATCTTAGGATCCTCTAACTTTTTGATCTAGATCACACCACTAGATATTAGATGTATGATTGAATACTTGTCATTAGATCTTCAAGTCCCACTAGTTTTATTAGTCACCATGCACAATATATCTTCTAATTGAGATCCCAATATCTTAACATCTATTATATTTACATTTAACTTGGGAACATTTGAATTTAAACAGTTATTTTCCATAAATTAAACTTGATATTCATGTGCATGTCCCAAACTATTTATTCAATTTTGAATCTTTATATCTTGAGATAACAAGTTCATCAAGATAATAATTTTATAGGGCATGTTCAATGAATTAATTACATCATATCCATGTGATATTTCATATATTATAGGCATCCTAAGTAAACTTATAAAATGTACAAACAAAGTAGTCTATTTGTTTGTCTATGACGTGCGTTGATGGTTTGGTTCTTCTAGACTTGTGCTTGAACTATTGATTGAATTTCCAAGGATTGAATGAAATTATAATGATTTTGAAAACTTGATTCATGTTCCTAAATGATATTGTCACAATAAAAACCTATTTTTATTCTTCACTTTGCAATCCTAGACCTATTTCCAAGCCTACTTCTCAAGGATTAACAAATTGCACTTTAAGCTTGCTTAAAGTGTTTCAAAAGCTTTGTGAGCTGCATGTGATATTTGTGCCACTAATTCCATCCAAAAATATATTTAACTCATCCATTCAAGTAGAAACTATTTGTATGTGGGCCAAATTATCGAACATTTTTGGTGACTCAATTGGCTTGACCAACCTGCCAGTAATGGAACCTAGAATTTGATCAATCTTACTCATGATGATGAGACCAATGAAGTATTATTTAAAAAAAGATTATGCTTGACCCTTGGAAACACTTTGAGGCAAAGAGGCACATACAAACATAAGAGAGTAACAAAACACACTAAACAACTACCTAAATAGTAGAAAAACAAAAAATAGAGCAATGTGCAAGAGCACTCAAAGGTAAATATAGACCTATCTACATATGTACAAAGATCACGAGATAACACTAGTAGTAGAATTTAAGATACCTCCCATTAATAGGGATGGGAAGGCCCTCTCCATTTAACCTTTAAATATTAAATTCATTATTCTCCTTGTAATCAGTGATAACATAAGGCCCACTCCAAAGACTATCAAACTTAGAGTGTTTTCCTAGCTTTACATGATCTTTATCCCATTTGAGTACTATATGACCTTGTTGGAATGTCTTTTAGGAATCTCTTTTATCAAATGGCATTTTTAGTTAGTGATGATTAGACCACATAATGTACATATTAGTGTTCCTTGTCTCTTCTAGCTATCTTGCCTCACTCAACCTTATCTACATAGCATCATCCTCTAGGAGCTCAAGTTGAAGTACAAGCTCTAATGAAAGAAGTTCAAGAGATATATGAAGCTTGGATTATTTCAAATAGAAAATAAGGTATGGGGAGTGTCCATTATATTTCTAGGTATCACTTTATCTTCCCATAGGTTAGTCCTTAATCTTGTATGCCACTCCCTCTAACTATCTTCCATAGTTGTATTAAAAATCCTCAATAAGTTCTGATTTGTGGACTCTGCTAGTCCATTACCCTATGGGTAATAGTTAGAGGATGCCATGAGATAAATTAGATGTGAAATATCCCACTCACATACATTTTTTCTATTGAAGGCCAATGAATTGTCAGAAATGATTGTAGAAGGCACACTGAATCTGGTCACAAGGCTATCATAAAAGTCCAAAATAGAATCTTCATTAGCTTCCTTTAGGGTCATTTCTTCAACCTACCTTGTAAGGTAATATATATCTCTAATGATCCATATATGTCCTTTACTTGAAGGGGGTGTATCATCCCTATGAAATTGAAGTCTCATTACATAAAAGGTTGTTTTACTTATATGGGTTACAAGGGAAGGGCAACTAGTTTTTGTTTTCCAACAAACATTAAACATTTTGGGCATTTCCTTACCCAAGAGTATGCATCTCTAAACATTATGGTCTAAAATTACCCATCACTTATGATCTTAGAGGTTTTGTTCTTTGTATAAAAGTGCCCACCAGTTAGACCATCATGGAACTACTCAATAAATTTATCTATTTGGCATGATTCAACATACCTCAAAAGCATTCCTCTTATGTCTCTCTTGAAAATTACTCCCTCTATTAGGACATAAGGTATACTTTTCAACATGAAGTGCCTTTTCTTGGCTCTATTTAGTCCCATATGAAATTAGTTGGACTCAAGAAATATGAGTATATCATGTGTCTAATTGAATAGTATGTTATCTACAACTACGTATTTGTTGTTATGGAATGTCAAAACTTGATCTTTATCTTGTTTTAAATCTAATTCAAGGTGATCATATAAACCTCTTCCCCTCATAAGTTTTATAACTCTAAATTTAAGGTCATACTGCATGCATTTTATCACCCATCCATCTCTTTTCTCATTAAGGTCTCTATTGAGTATAAACTTTTTAATACTTAGGTGTACCACCATGAGTATGATCTTACTATCAGAGACCATGTGCCTAAATTTCATTAAACCTCTCACTACTATGAGCACCTATTTTTATAAAAATTTATACCTCTCTTCATACACATCTAAGGCTTCACTAAATAAAGAAATAGGTTGTTTTAGACCTTGTTCATTCTACTACATCAACATGATAGAGATTACATTCAATGTGGAGAAGGCATACAATTCCTTATTAAAATTAGGATTAAGAAGTGTAAGAGCATGAGATATGACCTTTTTGATGGCCCCAAAAATCCTCTTACCTTCTTTGGTCCATTTAAATTCCTTGAATTTTATTAACATGTGAGTAAGGCTCTTGGCCATCTCTACAAAGCCTTGGATAAACCTTCTTATAAAATTTCTCTTTCCTAAGAAACTATGCAAACCCTTCTTGTGCTTAGGTAAGGGTAAGGATAGGATAGAATCAAATTTTTATGTATCTATGGAAAGACCATCCCTAGATACTACATGACCTAATAACATACCCTCATAAACACCAAATATATAATATTAGGATTCAATGAGACACCAAATTTTTTACATCTTTCAAATACTAACCTCAAATGAGAAATGTGATCAGTTAGGTCCTTCAAGAAAATAGTGATGTCATCTATGTAGATAAGAACCATGTTATTCATCAAAAATTTAAAGGCAACATCTATTTCCCTCTATAAAGTTTCTCTAGAATTGGATAGTCTAAAGGGCATTTTCATATATGCATGAGTGCCCCAATTTGTGGTGAAGATAGTCTTATGCATATCTTCTTCCTTGACCATAATATGATTATAACTAGAGTAACCATCAAGAAATGAAAATATTTGATAATTTTCCACCTTTTGAATAATCTAATCTATTGAGGGTAGTGGGTAATGGTCTTTTAGGGACACCTTATTGAGATCCATAAAATCAACACATAGTCATATTTCCCCATTCTTATTCCTCACTGGCTCAAGGTTTTCCACCTATGAGGAATGTTTAATAAGGAATATCATCTTTCATTCAATCAACTTAAATAGCTCCCTTCTCATTAACTCCTCCAATTTTGGGTTGACAGGGTTTTATTTTTACCTAACTAGTCTTACATTTATCTCTAGTTTAATGGTATGTTGTACAAGTTTGGGATCAAAACCCTTCAAATACTTGTATTCCCATGAAAATATATTAGAGAACTCTTGGCATAAAGAAACAGGTGAAAATATCTATTTTTATGTATTAATCTTTCTTAATTTTAATAATTTATCTTTGAAGATCTCTATCCTTTCATAATGTTCCTCATCAGTTGAGATACATGCCTTGCCTCTTCTCACTTATTAATCTTTATTAAATACGGTTTCTAATGTCATAATCCCCATAGATAGCTTGTTAGATCTTAGATACACTATCTGATCATCATACTAATGTTGGAACTTGTTTTGATTCTTATGGTATAATTTTACCTGTTACATTAGAAAACACATAACTTGGTTATCATTATTAAACATATACCAAATCACCTCATTGTCATGTATGACTGGCATGCATATGACCTTGATCTTATCTTGACTCTAGTTTTCTTTGACTTCTTCTATAACATTATAATGATCTCTAATGGAAACAAGCCTATCTACATGTTGATTTGCCTCTCTTGGTATATATTGTATATTGAATACTAAGAAGTCCTCTATGAGATCCCATACATGATGCTTGTAATCTTTCAAATAATGGTTCTTGACTACACTTACGCCTCTCACTTTTTGCACAATAATCTCACTATCACCCTTGAATTTAATAAATTTGACACCTCTTCTTCTTTCCTCTTGAAAACCATGTAAAAGAGCCTCATATTTAGCTATGTTTAAAGTGTAACTTAATTTAAATCTTGTAGTTTAATAGTACATATGATCTAAAGGTGAAACTAGCATGACTCTATCTCTACTGCCATTATTTGACCTTGATTCATCAAAGAATAAATTCCATATACCATCTTCCTCTTGATTGGTGTTAATTAGGAAAGGTATAACAACACCCTCCTCATGCATATAATACAACTCTAAGATTGATTATTCAATATTAATGTAGGGATAAAATCTATGATTGTTAGTTTCCCATTCATCCAAGTATAGGTCTAAAATGCTTTCAATATGGTCATGAGGTTCTTTCTTACTAGCATTTTCATCCTCATTTAATATGGTAAAGTTGACATTTTCAAGGTTAGGCATATAGGGCTCTAGATGGAACCTAGAGATAGATTCTAACCTAATAGTGATCATAGTCACATATCTAGTCTTGAAAACCATGTATGACTAGTCAGAGGATAAATAGCCCCTATTTTTATAAGTAAATTTCCTAGATAGGCATAGGGAAAAATATGGGGGTAGGTCTACAACCATTACATCCTAAGTGATGACATAATTTTGGAAAGCTACCAATGTGATCTTAATATATTTCAATATACCTATTGTTTTAGTGGGGGAACCATCCAACTAGAGAACACCTTTTTCATTAGGCACATACTTAAGCTCAAACTTATCCTCTATGGCTTTAGGCATAATTGAGGTTAAAACACTTAAATATATCATGTAATTGTGTACTAAATATCCCCCTATGATGATTGATAAATATAAATTAAGGGGATTTACAAACTTAGGGGGATTAACAACATTATGAACTTGAACTTGACTAGGAGCTTGATTAAGAGCTTGAATTTGACTAGGCTAACTACTATTTGTAAAAATAGTGTTCACCTTATCAGCTATCTTGTCCACATGAGAAGGCTTGGAGAGCTCTTGTTGAAGAATTTATTTATAACCTAAAATAGATAGGGAATCATACATAGACATAGTGACATTAGCCTTTTTCATATGATCCATAATATTGAAAGGAATACTAGTAACTTTGAACTGCACCTTGGAAGTAGAAGTATCACTTGGTACTTGAGTGACATGAGGAAGAAAAGGAGAATTATTTTTTTGTCCATGATGTTTATGTATTTGTTAAGTTTCAAGAGATTTAACATCTATATTCAAAATGGTAGGCTACTAACTGACTTGTAGAGGTGTTGAAGAAGCCTTGGGCTGCCCTAAATTATCATCCAACATCATCCTCTTATCCCTTGTATTGGTTGCAACTAGTTTATCTACCTTTTATGTAGTCTTACCTATGTTTAATACTACATGCTAAAACATATGCTCCATTTATTTAAATTTTATGCACATGGTGTCAGCTGAAGCCTTACCCATGCTCCCTTGCTATTGAATTTGAGCTTTTGATGATGTCATAGTAGGCGTGTTATCTGTATTCATTATAGGTCCTTGTGGAAGAGGAAGAATTATGTCATGGCCATAAAATGAAGGAACATGCTGCCAACTAGGATCTTGATACATTTATCCACTTGTATCCATTACCATCTCACTGGACTACCCTACTTATTACCATTGACACTCTTGTGCAAAGTTGTTTTGTGTGGATACCAAGCCTCTTAAGATAATTGTAGCTATGGAGTTGTAACTATTATAAGATATAACTTGAGTAATATGGCCTTGAGATTATTGATTTGATGGATGAGGGGGCCCATTATAGGATTTAGTAGGGTATTGGGATTGAAAGGACCTGTTTATGCCTAAATATGTATCACCAAGTGCTTAGAGTGTTTAAGAAACACTTCTCATTTTAGAATTTAAAGAGTTTAGTGCATGATTTGTAGGTTATGATAATATTTTTATCTATTAATGGAATAGAGGTAAAGTGAGTAGACTATTTCATAATGTTTATAATGTTTGGTGGTTGGGAGCCATCATGGCCTATAATTATTTATAAATATGATGGAAATATATATTAATTAGAGTTAATTATGTGCAAATCTAAACTAAAATGGATATTCAAAATTAGGCGTAATCTAAAGTGAATTGGTTAAAAATAAGGAAGAGTAAGGGTATGGCATAGAGAGAATATACTATTGATCTTTACTCTAGACATCATGACAAAGTTTAAATCTTATCCAGGCATGTGCTTAACTAATGTATGACATGAAATAACATAAGCTCAAATCCTATCAAACATCAGGTGAACATATAAGAAACATGGGAAATAATGAAAATAAGAACCAAGTTTACTTTAAATATTTACCCCTATTATTAGGTAACATATGCAAATCTACAAATGTAGAGAAAATAAAATGAAGCAAACTAGAGAATGTTCAATTAACCTAGCATTGGCACAAGTTAATAATTTTTAATTCAAAGGTACACACCAAGAGTTTATAATAACTATTGAAATTTAGAATTTAGAATAGATAAGTGAGAGAGAAACCATATAGCAATTCACACAAAAAAAATGAGACATTTTTTTTAGAATTCCCTACTTGCATTAGTTGCTGTAAAGTTTACACAAGTTTTTGGCTCAAAAACTCCCTCTCTCTAAAAATTGATAATGCTCTTCTTATAAGATTCAAGGAAGAATTTCAGTCAATCCCAACCAATTAAAAATGTATAAGTGTAGGGACAACTATCCGTTCCACAAATCTTCTAGAAATAGACTATTCTTTTTTAATAGATTGATCTATATACAATGTTTTTTACAAATATCACATGCCTTTACAAATAGAATATTCCACTTTAAAAATGGATAATATTTAGCTATAGGAAGAATATTCCTAAGTATCTTAACCTTTAGGACCCTTATGTTGATGCAAGATATTCATGGTTCTTTGATGCTCTTAGCCTTCAATAATCCTCTTCTCTTTTATTTAGAGTTAGGTCCATCACTCTAATATAGTCTATACTAATTTCCTTTGGTTCTTGCATCTCAATATATGAGGTCATAATATAATTCCATGTTCCCTTATAAAATACTCCTTTGAGCTACCATGGCTTATTAGACTACTCATTGGTGGACTCTAGATCAAATTACCTCTATATAGATGATAATTAGCCTCCTCAACTTAGTTATAACATTCACAAGGCCTAATTAGGGTTCGCATTCTTTATTTGGGTACTTTTTAAGGTTTTAATAATGTTTTAATGGTGGTAACTAGTTTAAAAATTATGAGCTTAGATCTCTACCTTTGTATTACTAGGTTTACAAGGTCTCTAATTTGGTAATTGTACCTATTTGGCTCTAATGTGACATTTCCTTGACATCTTTGTGGAATCATATTCAACACTATACAAAGTATGACCATTAGCTTTGAAAAAATAGCTTTGATCTCTTACCATTTTTCATGAATCAATGTGTTCCATAGATCTTTAGACAATTTGGATCCAATTAGCTATCTTAAAATTGATGTCTACATGCCCATTATTTGACATCCACATGAATGTCTTTTACAAGTGCATAACCATAAATTTTAAACTCATATTCAAAACCTATTGTTATCTTAAAATTGATGTCTATGTGATCATCATTTGATGCCCATGTGAATGTATTTGATGGCCATGTGACCATCAATTTTAAACACACCTTTAGGACTATTTATTATTTTAGATTTGATGTAGTCACAACCATCAATTGATTTTTACATGAATGTCATTGATGGGTGCATGACCATCACTTTTAAACACATCCTCAAACTATTTGATAACCTTTTCACTTGTCATTTCTTGGCTCATTCTTCTTCTTATGTATGCCACTTGGTGGTCTCACATTTGCTCAAGCTTTGTTGAAATGCCTAGCCTCATCTTTCACCATTCAATCATCATCATCATCTAAGTGAATGTGCATCATTAGATCTTGATCTGAGTGGTGGGACACCATTGGTTGTTCATTGTTCCTTGGTTGTAACCATGATAATTTTCACCTTCTCACCATCTTGGGGGCATCATTTAAATTTTGACTAGATATGATTCATCAAATCAATCCTACCCAAGAAAATACATGCCATTAATCCTATGAATATGTAAATTATTTAAGTCAGGAGTGGATAAATGCATAGGTCATAGGATAAAATATTAAGACTAAGGTCTTTTATTTATGTTAATAAACATGAACATGAACCTTAAGATCAAGATTTTATACTAAGTTTTAGATCATAATAAAAGGGGACACTATGAATAATAAAAGGTTCAAACATAAGGTTTTAGCCTAAGGTTTCATTATATAAATAAATATGATGAAACTTTAGGGTAAGGCCTTAGGCTAAATTAGAGCATAGTAAAAGGGACCATGCATTCATGGTATATAAAGGGACCAAGCATAATATTTTTAGACTAAGGTTTGGTCATGTTGAAAAACATGAATTAAGCCTTAGGGTAAAAAATAGGCTAATTTTATGGCACTTATAATTATTCCCATGCAAATTTGAATTTAAATAGAATGGACCTAGGTCAAGGCATTAAACTAGGGTTTTAATCATGGTTTAAAATAGATCCAATTAATTTCAGACCAAAGAATACTAAAAGGTCCATTTTAACATTTGAAGCACCAAAACCTAATCATGTTCATTCCTAAATGAGATTCTATTGATCTTGCAACACAAGAAACCAATTTTAGCAAAATTAGAAGGGGTAAAACCATAATCATCTAAAATATGCCCATTAATCCAAGTGAGATTGGTTCTTATAAATAATAGAAAATATTGAAGTTAGGGCTTGGGGTACATGTAAAGCTTAAGTAAAAGTCTTATATTAAAGTTTCCATACAAATAAATGCTTTTAATCTAATGTCTTAAGCTAAGTTTAAAAAATATTAAAGTGACCTCATGAATAATAAGAGACATGGCATTATGTTTAAGCCTACATCTATGTCTCAATAAAAGGGACCTTGTTCTTAGTTTTCCAATTTTATCTCACGTCATTAGATCTTTTTTGATCAAACACACTGTGTTAGATCATAATTCATGGGGTTAAATAAGATTGTCTCCTATATGCATTAATCCCTGAGGTCATACAACTTAGAAATTATACAAGGCTTTTGGGCTTTGACTTGTTGACTATACCGTAGGGTATTCAGGCTCTTTGTGTAGGGAAATTGTTTCAAGATTTTTATCTAGGTTAATTATTATGAAGACCAATTTCATCATACAAAATGTTCAAAGCAACTATCCCACAGGGTCTATTTAATTAGGCAAAATGCTAGGGACAAAATTTATGAAGGAATTAATCTGGGGCAAAATGGGGCTCGAAGGGTATGTTTCATAGGGAAATGTGCCCATGACAAAATCCCAAAAGGTAATTCCCAAAAATCCTAAAAGGTAACTTCAAAAATTTGAAGGGTATTATTTAATGGAAATGGTCCCAAATAAAATGTTTAAAGGCATATTCCTTCGAGGAAATTGTCCCAGATGAAATGTCTGACACATTCCCCTGAAGAACAAATCTTTGCACAAAAGATTTGAAGGGAAAATTTTCATGGAGCAAAATTTTTGAAGGGTCAAAAACACAAAGTTCAAAAATATTATTAGATAAAATACCCAAATAAAACATGATTAAGACTTAGGATAAAACAAATTAAACTGAATCTATGACATATTTAAAGTGTTCCCACGTAAAATTTAAACAAAAACTCACACCACTTTTAGAAGAAGCACTTTGACTAACTTAGAATAAGGGTTGAAAAATTCAATTTGATTTTCAACCAACCAAAGGTTAGTAAAATATCAAATAGACATTAAAATCATGAAACCCAAGCATTACTCATTCCAAGTAGATCTCATTAGACCTACAAATAGGAAAGACAAAGATCTAAAGTTAGAAAATTTAGACAAGAGAAAAATATAATTATGTGCAAATATGCAAACCAAACTAGGTGTGGATCAGCTTTGAATAAAAATACTATGCAAACATTCTACTAACACTCTGATTAAGTGACTTTTCAATTTTAAGGTACAAATTTGCATAATTTGACACAAGGGTCCCCATTTTTTAGAAATGGGGATATGTTGAGCATAATAAATGATGAGTTCTAGGGGAAACATAGTAATATGTTATAATTCAAAGACTTTGGTTCATACAAATAACTAGATTACTTTTTCCACTTGATCTTTACCATTATTGAGATCAGTTCATAGTTAAAACAAGACTTGGACCTATAGAATTAGGATAAAAAATTAAAACCTATTCATTTTATGTATGTCCTTTGATTCCACTTACTATTTTCCATGGGATTTAGGGGAACAACTTCCAAATTTCATGCCTTTAATCATTAACATTGACTTATAACATGCTTGGATATCCATTAAGAACCATAATTTAGCTCAGGGAAGGATTAGGCATTGTTATGCTACCAACCAAGCATCCATATCCCTAATAGAGATGCCTTTGGATCCACTTAAGGCCTTTCTCTACTATCATTCAAGAATCCATAGCCTTGATGGAGATTACCAGAATCACCTTTACTTAAAAAGATTTTAATTTTTCAATAAGTTCTTATTTTTATATTTTTAGATCATTTTGGACTTCTAGTAGAGGTTGAGAACCAGGTTATCCAAGTTTAGGGATTTGGTAAACTTTTTGATCTTTAGACAATCACCTATGGTTTCAACCTTTGTCTTAAGTAAGGATGTTTGTTAAGTGTAAACATTAATGTCCTAATAATTCAATCTTTCATCCCATATGTGCAATCTTTCGTAAAATCAAGCTTAGATCAAAACAAGGTTTAAAAACTTATAAAAAAACCAACCTATCCATTAATTTGTACTAGTTTCTCTAAAATGTAACATCAAGCTCATATTTGAAATCCATGGTCAGCATACACTTAAGATTCATAATTGAATTTTTGAACTATGGAGTTCTTGAGTAATTATTATGAACTTTGAGTTAAGGGATACCAAAAAGGATTTATTATAAGTAAGGAATAGAGTAAGTAAGTCATACATGAAAACATAAAGCAAAAAAATATAAATCAAAGGAAAAGAAAAGAAATATATACAAACTTATGCATAAACAAGAGATAAGAAAGAAAGAACAAAAAGAAACTAATCTAGCCTACCTACATTAACTTTATCTAGTCTTATAATTCACTCCATAAAGATTGTAGGTGGGGAAATAGAGAAGCAGTGCTTGAGGTATTTCCCATTAGTGGGCAGTGTGAACTCTACTCCCTATATGCCTTTTACCCTAAAGGTGTTGTCACCTAGTATCTCAACAATCTGATAGGGACTTATCCATAAAGGTGTAAATTTGCCATGTTTTCCCCTGGGCTCAAATGCCTTATCCCAAATAAGAACCAAGTCTCCTTGCATGAACACCTTGATATTCGATCACTTATAAAACCACCTTTTCACTATGTTTTGGTGCCTATTAAAATTGGTAAAAGCTTCCTCTCTTGTATATTCAATCTAAATGATGTCCAATAACCTTGAATTTACAAATTATCAGTCCCCCTCCATGTACTCTTGTATGAATCTATATGTTGGCAAATTGAGTGTGATGGGGAATATAGGCTCTTAACAATATACCATTAAGAATGGTGATGATTTGAAAGCCTTTGAATCTTGCTCTATTTACCCAAAGGGCATGTTTGAGAAGCTTGTGCCGTGTCCTAAGTTTGTCTACTACATACTTATTTATTGCCTTCATCAAGTTCTTATTCATTGATTCAGATACTCCATTACCATAAGGGTAATTATTTGAGGAGAATTTGAGAATGATGTTTTTATCATATGCCAATTCTACCATTTAAATGGATATAAAAGTAGGTATATTATCATAGACTAGAGAGATTGACATTCCAAATCTGGTGCATATGTTTTCTTCCAATAATTTGATCACTTATTAAATTTTTTAGTACTTGGTCACCACTACTTCAATCCATCTTATTATATAGCTAGTGGAAGTTAGAACATACTTGTGACCATCTAATGAGTTGGGGTTGATGACCCCTACAAAGTTTAGCCCCCACTAGGCAAAATTTTTGTCAATCATGACTAGTTTTAATGGTATGGATCCTTTGGGATCCTTAGTGATAAATAATTTACATTAATGGCACTCCTTTACATGCTTGTGAGTTTCCTGGAAGATTATGGGCCAATAGTAACTAGCCCTCAAGATTTTGAGGGTTGTGGTTCTTTCTGATGGATGTCCACTTCCTAACTTCTCATGAAAAGTCTTTATGATCTTGGCTACCTCTTCCTTAGATACACACCTTAGGTAAATGCCTTCAAAGTTTTTTCTATATAACACTCCATCCTTGATTAAGTAATGGGTTGCCTTGAGTCTTAGAGCTCTCTTTTGATTTCTACTTGACCCTGTAGGACAAACACCATTAATTAGTAATTGGATAATGGGATCATACCAATCATTAGACTAGAATTTATTTTGATCTACTTGAATGAGACTTAGCTTAGGGTTAGTATTTATAATAAATTAAAATAAAATTTGGCACCTTACCAATTTAGCCATTTTTATTTTTATGTCATATTACTGAAGCACAGATATCCACTTACCTCTCCTTTCCCCTAGTTCATTTTGACTTGGCATGAGTGTAGTGGCAAGACCAGGTAAGACTGCATGCACTTTATTCCTAATAATGTAGTTCCTAAAATTTTTCAAAACAAGGACTAATGCACATGCTTGCTTATCAATCAATGAATAGTTTAACTCCACATTTTTAAAATTAGAGCTCATAAAAGCTATTAGGCGGTCATATCCATCCATCTTAAGAGTTAGCATTGTAATTATTGTATGATATGAATTAAAGGAGTAAAGATAATAATATTTAGTAAAGTTTAGATTTTTTAGGATTTTATCTTGTCCAATTTCCTCTTTGATGTATTTGAATGCTTTTCACACTTCTTCATTCCATGAGACTTTAGCATCCTTCTTCAACATATCGTTCAATGGCCTCATAATCTTTGCCAAGACATAAATGAACTTTTTTAAAAATTTTATTTTACCATCTTTCCTACTATTAGTAGACTCTATTTTAGATATAGTTTCTACTCTATCATGGTCTATAGAGATTCCCTCCTTAGTGATAACATATCCTAGTAGTTTTCCCTCTGTAACATAGAAAATACTTTTCTTTAGGTTGAGAGAAATTCCATACCTTATGCATCTTTCAAATACCTATTATAGGTGTATAATATGATCCTCCCTATTATTATAAAATACATTAAATTAATCCATGTATATAATAATTCACTTACCTATAAGACCTTGGAAAGCATGATCTACAACACTTTGGAAGGTTACACCTGTGTTTATCAATCCAAATGGAATTGTTTTATAGGAAAACATGCCCCACATGATAGTAAAAGTAGTTTTTATCCTATCCTCTTGATTCACCAATAGTTGGTTATACCCTAAAAAACCATAAATAATGGACATCATGGTATAACTAGAAACAATTTGTATCACTTAGTTAAGAGAAGGTAGGAGGTAATTATCTTTCTCAGATGTAATATTTAGGTTTCTAAAATAAATATTTAGTCTAGTTTCACCATTATTATTCCTTATTAGGACTAAATTAGTAACCAAAGTGGAATGCCTAATGGGAAACATGATTTTAGCATATAAGATCTTCTTAACCTCTTCGTATATTAGTGGTTCTAAGACTAGGTCGACAGACCTCTAATTTTGTCTGAAAGGTTTACAATTTTATTTTAAAGGTATGGTATGAGTTATGACCTTTGGATCAAAGATCTTTAGGCCATCATAGGAGCTTGATATGATATATTTATATTTGGTCAACATTTATTGTGATCTTTTGGACTTGATGTTTGTATAGGTTGTATCAATATTAACCAACTCAGGTCAACATTGTAATCCAATATTAATTTCATTATAATCTTTCCCATTTACTTTGGGAACCTTGATAGCCTCATCTAGTCTATTATAATAAAAGAGTATCTATAAGGCTATCATGCCTTTAGGGATCCTATTGTCATTAAACTAAATGACTTTTTCCTCAAGTTTTCTTTCAATGTTCTCATCATCAAAGAGATTGTCTTCATCAATAATGTGACCCTCAAACACTCTTGAACTAGTCAAGAAGTCTAAGATCTGTTGGTCGTCATTGAATAGTTATAGGTGGCTCACATTATATGTCATTGAGGTACATGGGATTAACTCAATTATAAGGATTTATAACTTGTAACTTTGGTTGGGTATATGGTTGGCTATAGCTAAAACAAGTTCATCAACAACCTAGTTTTCTTCCCTATGGATTGACACAATATTAAAATCATCAAAACATTCAATAAATTCCCATACTCTAAATTTATATTTATTGAGATAAGGTAATTTACATTGATATTTACTCTTGACCTAATTAAATACAAGATCAAAATCACCAAAAACTAAAAGTTCGTTAGCCTCATGCTTTATTGCAAATCATAATCCAAGAATTAGTGATTCATACTCAGCCAAATTATTGGTGCATGAGAATTGTAGTTTGTAACAGTCTTTGTATTCTTTCTGATTTGGATTTATTAACACCACTCTTACTCAAAAACCTAATTTTCATCTAGAACCATCAAAATAAATTTTCCATAATCCTAGGAAATCATGAGAAGTTTTAGAGTTACATACCTTTATAGTGTCAAGAATGTAAATGTTGAGATCCAAGATAACCATGTTGACACTTTCATTGATTCAATTGTACTCTATGATCATATGATCTATTTTTGGATCCCTCTCTATCATTATTTATTTAGTGACTCCCTTCCAAGGAAACCACATATGTGAACAATCTAATGACATATAATCATTCAAGATCCTAGTCCAATCTTTACTTAATAGAATCCCATAATCATCAGGGATGTCCACTACTTGTATATCAATGAATTGTTAAATCCTTGTCTCTAAGGTAATCCAAATGTGAGAATTTAATAATTAACCAATAAATTTGACTCATGATTTATCTCATTGAGTTACAACTCTATCAGATTTAATAGGAGTCAAAATTAATTATTCACAAATACCCGTAGGCAATATATTTGCAAATGCACTAGAATCTAATAAACAATTATGAATTTTTTTACAAAATATCCTAATTGTAAGTAAGAAATTATGAAAATTTACCTTAATTTTTTGCATCATCACATTAGCATGTGAAAACTTCTTAGAATTACCAAGATTGTTAAACAATGATTATAGCAATAGATCTCTTTATTCAGTAATCTATGTCAACTCATGCAAGGTAGTATTCACTTTAATATTTTTCATGTCTTATACTATGTTATACCTAATCCTATTTGAAGAATTAGATGCATTAACATTGGGTTTATAAGTAATTCCTTTAGCAGGATTTAATTGATTATCTGAGGTAGTATCAAGAGGAGTCTCAAAGTTTTTTAGAGGAGTTAAAGTGGTCAATGGTTACTTCTGCTCCCAGTTTCACACAGGGTAAGTATTATTTAGAAATTATTGAAAAGCATGAATCTCTTCAAGAATATCCTCAACCTAATTGTCCTCTTGGAAAGGGAACTCAAATGTTTCCACCATGTGATTTGGATTAGATGATCTAGATGACCTTGAAGAACCAAATGTACCTATATCACAATATTTATTAGGGGCCACTTCAAAAGTATATAATTATTCTTGTAAAGATTCAAAATCATCAAAAATTTCAACACAATCTATTTCCCCATACTTACAAGTGCAATGAACTCTACAATAGTCAAGTAAAGCAACATCAATAAGATTTATACCAGGCACATTTTTTCTAGCATATGGCTCATTTTTATTATTTTTGTGGTAACTATAATTTTGAAATATGTTAGTAGGCCTATTGAAACTTTGAAAATAATAATTCCTATTAGAGCTCTCTTTAGTATTACTTGATTGCTTTTACAACTGAAAGAAGTTAGTGCTAAGCTTTTGAACCATCTTGAGGATAGAGTCACTCTCATTTTTTGGGGCCTCAAAATTATGAACTTGGGTGTTACCACTAGTTGTATGCATCAAAGTTTTATGATCCTATGGATGAGATACATTGGCAACATTATTTAGGAATCTCAGGTTTTGAGTAGGATGAACATGCCTCAAAAGTAGTTAGTTTAAGACTAGAAGTTGGCTCATGAAAGGCATATTTTGGTTGGAATTGAGAATAACATTCAAAATACGTAAATGTAGATTTGTGTTAGGAATGGAGTATGCCAATTATCCTTAGGGTTACATCTAGTCATTAATGATCACAACCTTGACATAAGCTAAATCTAATGTGTTCATGGGTCCAACAACTCTCTTTATAAATATAGTAGTCATAAGATCTAAGGCATCCTTATAGATTGCTAAGAATAGAGCCTTATCAGGTCTATAAGAAGATATGGTCCTACTAAACATTTTTTGGAACCTATCATTAAAGGATCTTATGGGCTCATTTGCATCCCTTTTCACTATGGTGAATTTCTATTATAAGATACAAGTACTAATGATTTTACCAAACTAATCAATGAAAACATTGTTAAAATCAACCCAACTAGTAATATAATTTTTAGGGAGGTTTAGAAACCATTCATATGTAGCATCTTTAAAAGTGAAAGGAAATAGTCTACATGATGAGTCACATTCAACAATCTTAATGCAACTTTAAAACTCTTAATATGTTCCAAAGCTATTCTAATGCCACTAGGACTAAACATTAGAAAATACTTTTTAGGATTACGAGGAAGGTCATGTACCACACCTAGAACATTAATTGAAGAGCCATCTATCCAAGCCATACCTTGATAAGGATCAAACATAAGAGCACTTTGAATTGGTGAAGATGGAAAAGACTTTGAAAGTATGTATTTACCTTTATCCCACTTAGTTTTGCTATGAACTTCTAATGAAAGTAGAGGTTTTATAGTATTTGAACATGACCTTGTCCTGATCTTTGGTAATTCTATCTTGTGGGATTTCAATCTAGTTTGAAATATGATGTGTCAGTCTTACCTTTTTAGGAAATAGTTATTAGACTTGTACATTAATAAATTTTTTCAAATATTTATATAAAAATTAACAAAGAACAACAATCTTTAACTAAGATAACTCAAAGATGTATCCAACTATGCAAGTATGATCTATCTTTACATGTTTAAGCTCAAATATACTCAAATTAGCAAAGGATTTATCAATATTTGATCAAAATAACTATTACTAACCTAAAATCTATTGAATTGATAAAGCTTAAGACATCTTTACCATAATTAAGTATATACCTTCAAAGAACGTCTATATTTGTCTAAAGTAAGCACAAAGATGGGTCAAAGACCATAAAGATTAATGATATTTACATAATTGGATAAAGATTGAAACAATTGTATAAATATTACACTAATCTTTGAGTAAAATACACCAAAATTAGAAAATATACCACACATTTACAAAGATGACCCTCCTTCTAGTGCTAACTAAGCTTGCCTTGTTGATGCCTAAATATGTATCACAAAGTGCTCAGAGTTTTTAAGAAACACTTCTCATTTTAGAATTCAAAGAATTTAGTGCATGATTTGTAGGTTGTGATAATCCTATTATATATTGATGGAATAGAGGCAAAATGAGTCAATTGTTTCACAATATTTATAATGTTTTGTGGTTGAGAGCCACCGTGGCCTATAATTCTTTGTAAATATGATGGAAATATATACTAATTAAATTGAATTGTGTTCAAATCTAAAAAAAAATGGATATTCAAAATGAGGCTTAATCTAAAGTTAATCGGTTAAAAAAAAGTAAGACGAAGGGTAGAGTAGAGAGAAAATATATTATTGATCTTTACTCCAGACATCATGAAAAAGTTCAAATCTCATCCAAGCATGTAACTGACCAATGTGTGACATGAAATAGTGTAATCTAAAATCCTATCAAACATCAGGTGAACATCTAAAGAATGTGGGAAATAATGCGAATAAGAATGAATCTTAATTTAAATATTTACCCTTATTAGTAGATAATATATGCACATCTACAAATGTAGAGCAAATAAAATAAAGCAAACTAGAGAACCTTCAATTAACCTAGCATTGACACAAGTTAACAATTCTACATTCAATGGTACACACTAAGAGTCTACAAGAACTATTCAAATATATAATTTAGAATAGAAAAGTGAGAGAGAAACCACATAGAAATTTACATAAACAAAATGAGACAATCTTTTCAAAATTCCCTATTTGTATTAGTTTCTCAAAATTTTACACAAGTTTTTGGCTCAAAAACTCCCTCTCTCTTATAATTGGAAATGTTCCTTTTATAAGATGAAAGGAAGAATGTAGGTTAGTCCCAACTAATTAAAAAAGTAAAACTATAGGGGTAGATATTCTTTACAAAAATGTTCTATAAATACACTAGTCTTTCCCAATGGACTGATCTATAGGTAGTGTGTTTTACAAACAACACATGCCTTTACAAAAAAATTATTCCACTTTTAAAATGGGAAATATTTAGCTATAAAAAGAATATTCCTAAGTCTCTTAACCTTTGGAACCCCTTTACTATTACAAGATATTCATGGTTCTTTGATGCTCCTATAATTCAATAATCTTCTTTTCTTTTGTTTAGGGTTAGGTCAATTACCCTACTATCATCTAGCATAGATTTCCTTTGGTTCTTACTTCTTAGTATCTAAGGTCAAAATAAAATTCCATGTTCCCTCATGAATAACTCCTTTGAGCTGCCATGGCTTATTAGACTATTCATTGGTGGACTCAAGATCAAATTACCTTTATACAGATAATAATTTAGCCTCATCAACTCAAGTATAGCATTCACAGAGCCTAATTAGAGTTCTCATACTTTACTAGGGTACTTTTGAAGGTTTTAATATTATTTAAATAGTGGTAAATAGTTTAAACATCATTATCTTAGATATCTACCTTTGTATTACCAGGTCCACAAGGTCTCCAATTTGGCACATTGCACCCACATGGCTTTGATGTGGTATCTCCATGGAATCATGTTCATCACTATACAAAATATGACCATTGCCTTTGAAAAACTAGCTTTAATCTTATACTATCTTATCCTTTTGTACAAATCAACATGGTCTATAGATATTTAGATAATTTGGATCCAAGAAACTATCCTAAAATTAATGTCCATGTGCCCATCATTTAACATCCACATGAATGTCTTTGACAGGCTCATGACCATCAATTTTAACCTCATCTTCAAAAAAAAATTATCTTAAAATTGATGTATGTGTTATCATCATTTGACATCCATGTGTATATATTTGATGGGCACATGAGCATCAATTTTAAACACATCTTTGGGACTATTTTTTATCTTAAATTTGATATCCTCATAATCATCAATTGAAATCTGCATGAACATCATTGAGGGGCATGTGACCATCAATTTTAAACACATCCTCAAACTTTTTTTTGAGCTTGCCATTTGTCATTTTTGGGTTTGTTCTTCTTCCTACATGTTCTACTTGGTGGTCTTATATTTGATTGATATTTGTTGAAAATTCCACTCTTGTCTCACACTATTCAATCATCATCATCTCAGTGAATGTGCATCATTTGATCTTGATCTAAGGGTTGGGATACCATTGGCTATTCATTATTCCTTGGATGCAACCATGACACTTGTCACCTTCTCACCTTCTTGGGGGCATAATTAAAATTTTGAGTGGCCATGCTTCATTAGATAAATCTTGCTTGAGTAAATACATGGTGTTGATCCTATGAAGATGCAAACTATTTAAGTCATGCTTGAGTAAATGTATAGGTCTTAGGATAAAATATTAAGAATAAGGTCTTTTATTTATTTTAATAAACATGAACATGAACCTTAGGATAAAGATTTTATACTAAGTTTTAGAGAATAATAAAAGGGGGCCCTTCAAATAATAAAAGGTCTAAGCATAACGTTTTAACCTAAGGTTTAATTATATAAATAAATATGATGAAACTTTAAGGTAAGACCTTAGGCTAAGATACAACATAGTAAAAGGGACTGTACATTCATGAGATTTAAAGGGAATAATCATAAGATTTTTTGACTAAGGTTTGGTCATGTTGAAAAACACAACTTAAGTCTTAGGGTAAAAATTATAATTATTCCCATGCAAATTTGAATTTAATTAGAAACAAGCTAGGTCAAAATATTATACTAGGGCTTTAATCATGATTTAAAATAGATCTAATTAATTTTAGACCAAAGGCTAATAAAATTTATATTTCAACATTTGAAGCACTAAACCAAAACATATTCATTCCTAAATAAGATTCCATTGATCCTACAACAAAAGCAACCAATTTTAGCAACATTGGAAGGGGTAAAACCATGATCATCTAAAAATATGTCCATTAATCCAAGTGAGACTAGTTCCTTCAAATAATAAGAAATATTGAAGTTAGGGATTAAGGTATATGTAAAGCTTAAGTCAAAGTCTTAGATTAAAGTTTTCATGAAAATAAAGCTTGTTAATTTAAAGTCTTGAATTAGGTTTAAAACATATTAAAGTTATCTCATGAATAATAAAAGACATGGCATAATGTTTAAGCATAGTTCTATGTCTCAATAAAAGGGACCTTATGCTTAGTTTCCTAATTTTATCTTGCATCATTAGATCCTATTTGAACAAACATTCTCTATTAGATAATGATCCATGGGGTTGAGCAAGATTGGTTCTTATCTACATTAAGCCCTGAGTTCATGCCACTTGGAAATTCTATAGGGGTTTTAGGCTTTGACTAGTTGACTCTATTATAGGCTATTTGGCTTCTTTGCATAGGGAAATTATTTTGGGTTTTCTGTCTAGGAAAATTGTTTTGAAGACCAATTTCATAAAAAAAATGTACAAAGCATCTATCTTGTGGGGTATATTTCATTGAGCAAAATTCCTAGAATAAAAAGTTTGAAAGAATTAGTTCAGGTAAAAATAGGGCCTAAACGGTATGTTCTATATGGAAAGGTATCCATGACAAAAGCTTGAAAGGTCATTCCAAAAATTTCAAAGGGTAACTTCAAAAAATATAAAGGGTATTATTTTGGTGAAATGGTCCAAGACAAAATGTTTGTAGGCATATTCCTTTAGAGAAAATATCTTGAATGAAATGTCTGAAACATTTTTCTTAAAGACCAAATCCTCGCACAAAAGTTCTAAAGGGCAAATTTTCATGAAACAAAAGTTTTGAGGGTCAAAAATCGAAATTTCAAAAACATTAATAGATAAAATACCCAAACAAAATAGGACTAAGCCTCAAGATAAAACAAATTAAACTAAATCCACAACATATTTGATGTGTTCCTACGTAAACTTTAAACAAAAGCTCCCACCACTTTTGGAAGAAGCACTTAGACTAACTTAGACTAAGGGTTTAGCAATTCAATTTTATTTTCAACTGACCAAAAGATAGTAAAAGATAATGTTAACATTAAAATCATGAAATCCAAGCATCATTAATTCTAAGTAGACCTCATTAGAACTAAAACTAAAAACCATAGAGATATACAGTTAGAATTTTATACAAGATCAAACTAGAATCATGTGAAAATATGTTAACCAAACTAGGTTTGGATGACCTTGAAATAAAAATATTATAGAAACATACTAGTGACACTTTGATTAATTGAATTTTCAATTTCAGGATACAAGTTTACATAATTTGATGCAAGGATTCCCATTTTACAAAATGGGGGTATGTTGACCTTAACAGGACCTTGATATGGTCTATATCAAGTTTTTTGTTGTATCTCTAGAGCCACTAGCTTGTTTATTTGTGCTTTCAACAAGCTATCAATCCTTGAAAACAAATCAACTTGACTATCTTTAGGTTGGGCTTGATTTTTTGGAGTAGGAAATAGAGCAATGGTAGGTAAGGTTGGATAAATATCATTAAAATTTTCAAGAGAGGTCTTTGCATGAGTTTCCTTGCCTTTACTAAATAGTTTTCTTCCCTTATAGCTATCTCATAAGCCCCAAACAGAGTTGTCCCACCCATATATTCGATCATGCCTACAATGTATAAATTTAATGCTCTCAAATAGTATATAAAAGCATAATTGGGTGTGGGATTAATGATGATAGGGGTCCTATCCCAAGTATTTTAGAAGCTATAGTTTAAATCAACCATAAATTCCTAGTATGCCCTCTTGATTGAGGTGAGTTGTTTAATAATTGACAAATGGTCACTTATATACTCAAAATATTTACATAATAACTCACCAAAATCATCCCAAGTGTTGATTTAGGTAGGAGATATAACCCTATACCATTTTATGGCTTTGCCTTTCAATGATGTGGCTAGTAGTCTCATGGCTATATTCTCTTGTGTAATGCTTTGTACTCAACAAAGGTTTGCAAGGTCATCTATGTACTCTATAGGGGTGGTGAAGTTTTATAATATAAAGTATGGTATAATATTCAAAGAGGTAGTAGGTATATCATCATTTTATTGAATTTTAAGAGGGATTCCACCATTGAAGGGTACAATAGCTTGCATTTTGGGCCTTGCCATTTGTATAGTGGGAGTTGCACTTCTTAAAATAATAGAATGACTAGGAGATGAATATTTATTTTGGGGATAAGGAATTTTCCTATTGAATCTTGATATTTTATATGAATTATAAGGTATTTCAATGAATTTAATTGGAATACCTTTACTAGATGACCTTCTAGTAACCTTTGGCATGAGAGGTGTTATCTAGATGATGCATGAACTCTACAACTTGGAGAATTTTTAGCTTCTAGTGATGGTGGATATATCCCTCTAATAAAAATAATTATTCTAAATTTAAAACATCAGATATACCAAAGATAATGGGTTCCATTGGGTGTGCTAAAGAGTATTGGAGGTTTTAGATTGCACCCTAGCTGAGTAAAAGATTGTTTAGGTCCTCTTCTAAAATCTAGTTCAACATATGAATGACCTTATGCTATGGGTTACCTAATATTGGGTCAGACATATAGGATTTTTGTTGAGGATATATCATTATATATTAAAATATTGTTCTTCTCCTAAACTTATACTTACACTGAGGAAAAGGGAAAGGGGAGAAAGTTAAAAGGAACAAAACCTAGTGTTGACCAAATTTGACTTTTAGGTCAAATTAGGACCCCTATAAGTAAAAACTTGACTCTTATGTGTTTTATGGGTATAATATAGATGTCACAAGGTGTTTTAAAATATAATTAATGCCATTTAATGTTATATTATCCTTGGTCCTTATTCATTTTAGTATTTTTAGTCATTTCGAGTCATTTTGAGGTTAAAAAAAGGCCATTTAATGACTTGCATAGATTTCTTGTAAAGTGTGAAGATTAAAAAAGGTGATTACATGTGAGATGTGTCATAATATTTCTTAATTAACTATAAAAAAAATAAAATTAGTAGGTTATTTAGAGGAAAGGATAATTTTCTTGGGAAAAAGGTGAGTTTGGCAATTATATGGCCCATGGGGAAGTGTGCCACATGGAAGAAGATCATGGTATGTATATTTGGATTCACAAAGGTCAAATACATTTTTTAAATGATATATAAGTTCCATTTTATCCATAAAACCATTCTAATCCTTTTTCACCCTTCTTGGCAAGCAAAAGTAGTCTTCAAGTTTATACTTGGTATGGCTAGCAGGGGAGGTTTCAAATCAAACACCTTGGGGAGGTGACATTAAACTAAGAGAATGTAATTTAAATTAAAATATTTTTAATAATAATGGGATGCAATTTATGAACCATCCTCATGAAGTTGATTGTGATTTTTTCCTTGTTGTTTCATGTACCCCATAGGTTTTGCCTTGGTTTGAGCAGTTCCATACAATACACTTGCTGATATTGGTTCAAGATTATTTTTAATATGTATCATAATGTACCCTCATGTACCCTATTATTTTTTCATGTTTCAACATGTTTGGATAGGTCAAGTACATCAAATTTATAAGAGAAGAACCATTCTATGTTATAGGTAGCTTTTTCTCTATTTGTAGAATCTGCAAGTTTTGATCATGATTCCAGGGTTGTGATAGATTTTTTTAATGTATTAAATGTACTATTAGTCACATAATATTTTAATTTAATTATCTAAGAAAATCATCCATTAAGGTGAAATAACATGCAACTTACCAGTTAGGCAACCATTAATGAATAGGTATAGGTGTTTGCAAGAAAGAGTCTACATTGAAAAGAAGTTATTTAAAATTGTTTTAGGTGATTGTTAATGTGGAGAATGTATTTTGAGGAGTATACATAAGCTCAAAACCCATAAAAATCCAGATTCTATGCCCATCATACCAATCCTGCTCATAATCTCCTTGCTATAACTCATCTTGATATACAAGAGTTTCCTTATTGAGGTCATATTGAGAAGGAGATTTTTATAGTTTTTCTAATCTCCCATAGTGAAAATAAGTGTATTTAAACACTTGATAAGGGTATATAAAGTGTTAATAAACATAATTTCCTTGCATACTATCCAATTTTCCTTCACTACTTGTATGCATGATATTGTCCACCCACAGGTGGCTTAACAGAAATGTAAAGGTACTTTTATTGAAAAATGGGAGCATGGTGAATCTTGTTTGGAATTATAGTATGTTTATTAATTCATGGAATACCAATGTATATGGATTGGTGGGAAAATTTAGGTTTGAAACTTCCTATAAGGAGAAATGATAGTGTTCAAGCCTTTTGTCCCTAAACTGTGAAAATAAAGACCTAACCCCTTTTTATCAAAACCATATAATACAGTCATAAAAGGTTTGTTGCATCCTAATAGCTTCAGATTGAAGCCTATATCAAGGAAAATAATATTAAAAAGTTTATATGGAATGTAATTAAGGTAAGGCAGTGATTTAGAGGCCTAAAATTGCCTATAAAACATTAAACTCAGGCATTGGTGTCTACAAGTTTAAACACAAAAGATACCTCTCCATCTCAAATTGCAAACTTGACCTTGAAAACATATGATAATGGTTTAAAATGATTAAATTAACACATATGACCAAAAATAATATAATTCATTATGATTTTCTCTTTATACCCACCTTCAATCCGTATATAGGCCTGGTGAGCACCTACAACCACTATGTTGACTATGACAGATAGTGGGATGAAGCATGGAACCTAAGAGGTTTGAGAGTTTATCTTAAGAAAATGAATGAGTCAAAAATATTTTATTTGAACCTCAGACTTCAAAAGGGTCTCTACACATCATGATCAAAGTCCATGTAAAATATTCACTTACAACCAACTTTAAGTGATTGAGATAGATAATGACCTAAGTATGGGGTTTTGAGAGTTTTTTATCCATTATAAGTAAATTAAGGTAAAATAAAATACTATGTGGATTTTAATTTTCAATAAAAACCTATACACATCATGAGCAAGGTACTTTAGATAGGTATGCACCTTCAGAAACCAAAGAGGCAAAATGCACAGTCAGCTAACTATGACTAGCCTTAGAAGCATTTCAAAACCCAAGGTGTGAAATTAAATAAGAGTAAAGGTGAAATAAATATATTATAAGGTTGTAATAGTGAATAATAAATATACCCAAGGACTAACCCATGATATTAATAAATAGATGTCCCCTCTAAGGTAAGAACACAATCAAGGATTTATGTACACAGTTTGTGAGTCCCAAAATGCATGAAAAAAGGAAGGGATATGTAAATGTTGAAGTGATAAAAAGAATAATGATACATTAATATTTATATTCATGAAATAAATAGGTTTTTTATAGGGAAAAAAATAAAAAAAACCTTGAGCTGGAAATACATAGTCTACTTTCAAACACCCCTACATAGTACTTTTGCCAAAAAATTTGTTTGGGAGTTTGAAGATTTTGGATGATATAATATTGGGATAAGAGTTTTAATTTTTGTGTAGAATGTATATAAAATTATAAAATTCACCTCCAAAATTTTTTATTCCTAATAAAATAGGGTAAGTGTAGTCTATTTTGTCTCAGACAGAGGACACTTCCCTATGTGCATAGTCCTATACCTCTTGAGGAAATGGGATGAAGAGTGACAAAGGAGATTTTTTGACATGGAAAAAAGGTTTGGAAAGTTATATAAAATATATTAAAAAATAATCCTTATTTATAATGATGGAAATAAATATAATGGTCTAGACCTCCAAAAGTGCATATAGGCTCATGAAACATGGATATGCCTAGAATCCAAATAAGGGGTCACTTTCACTTTTATATCTAGGTGAGATTTAAAATTTATTGAATCGTGTTTTTAGGATAATAATATATTTTTAGGATCTATTATAATGGAAAAGGTCATTTTGTGCTTAAACTTATAGACATGCATACTTGACATGGTTAGGCTTAGTGTCCAAATGAAGAGTCAGTCACACTTATAGCACTAGATATGAATTATAACATATTATAAAATGTTTTTAAGGTAATTAAAGATACTTTTAATATTATAACTAGTATATAAAACACAAGGAATCCTTTTTTGTCCCAAAAGCAACACTAGGCCTACAAGAAAAGGAGGAAAGGGTTTGATAGGATAGGTTTGAATACTCATATCTTTCTCGATGAATTTAATGAGGGAATAATAGGTTTATAGGAGTTATAAGAGGTCCTTAAAAATAAATTTGTGGAATTATATTGAAATTCCAATGTCCCATATTTATGAACAAACCATAAGAGGGTAAAATAGGCCTAAACCCTTGGCAATGACCAGTTTGGAGGAATGGAGTTAGATAGCTACTCCAATGGACTAGTTTTATAAGGATGATGATTTGAACTTATAGAGGAATCTCTTAGGATCCTTCCAAACCTTTTTAGATTTATGTAATTATATGGATAGGGTGGAAAACAATGTATTTTTTTACCATTTTATGTGTTTTTTAGGTTCTAGAAAGATTCTAAGGATGAAATCAAGTTTGGGAGGAATATATAGACATTTTAAAAATCCATATGTATATTTAATGGCTTGAAAAAAAATTTAAGTGTTTAAAAAATAACTCTCATCTTTGCCAATCAAAATTGGCATAGTGAACACAGTAGTGAGAAGGGTGAAAACTTCAAGTGTGATCCTTTTTAAGGTATACATAATGATTATAAGGAAATGGATGGTAATTAAAGGTGTCATACACTTCCTCACATATATTTTCATGGAAAACTGATGCCTTTTTAGAGGGCAAGTGTGTACGGTACATGAAGGAGAACTTTTTTGAATTACAGTTGATGGTTGCTCATTATTAGATGATTCCAAATGACCAAGCCTATAAAAAATGCATGGAGAGGAATGTATTATATCATTAACCTTAATTCTAATCATTATAATTTTCCCTAATCAGTTTTGGGATGTTCAAATAGGTTCAAATCATGAAGGCAATTTTTTGAGCCAAAATGAGGAGTTTTATGCCACTTTGCAAGAGTTTCATGGCTTGTATGGATACTTTTGATTCATAACCTTGAATGGTTCATATCATATAATTTTATCATGAATAATTAAATAATTTTATAAAATTTACAAGTGTCTTTGTGACCCTTGGACTTCTCTCTTCTCCTCTCTCTCTCAAGTTCTATAAGAACTAGTCATTTTGGCCATTATAACTTATGCTCCACCTGAGTATGGAAACTCCTTGCTCATTTTCATACCATTTGATTAATAATAATACCTATTTTTAATTCTTCATGACTTTTCATAAGTTTTTTTTACTTGGATGATGAATCTTGCTTAGTGAAGACTATGGATTACTTAGTATGTTGTCTCATTCTTTCACCCTATTTGTAGTTAGAAAGCTTCTTCTTGCAAGGCATGTGAAGTGTTCTAGGAAATGTCAAGGATTGAGTGAGTTAGTATATTCATTAGTGTCATTCAATGCCTATTGTATATTTCTCATAGATTTTCACATTCATCTGTAACCTCATAAAGTAACATTGATGTGAGAAGATGTAAATTAGAGAAGTGTATGTTCAGTTTGTCCCTTGATCTCATGTGTAACATGAATTTGGATAGAAGTCATCATATTATTTGGTGTATCACCTCCATTAGAATAGTTTTCTTTTAGTTATATATACCCATTCCCCCCCAAGTTTATGTGTAGTTTCAATTTAAAGTGGTACATCAAGGGACCTAGCCCTATCTAAAGATTTACATCATCCTTAGGATACCCAAAATATTAGAGGTGTTTTAATTGTGCCACTTAGATGAGGAGAGATTAATAATATCCTCAAAGGGTGAAAATCCAAGTAACACCACCTAGTCTAAATGGTGATGCACTAAATTTTCAATGATCCACTTTCATCTTAGATGCTTTTATCAATACTAATGAATCTAATTAATACAAGAATTGATCGGATTTTATGTCAAGGTTGCAAACATGAATATTTTATATGAAGGATAGGAAGAGACATATAATTTTAAGGATATAAATGGATAGGTTTAAGAAAAACACTATAGACTTATGACACTTCAATAGAAACCTCACTATCTAATGTTTCACATAACCTAAAAGAAACCAATAGACATGAATAAAGGTACATGGAGGACATATAAATGATGAATAATAAACATATAATCTATAAATCAAACTTAAATAAATAATAGTTAGAATTTAACCAGGATCTGAAATGTCTTATAATGCTTCAAAAGAGTTTTAAAAAGTGAGTTTGGTAGAGATTCACTATCTCCAACTAAGGGATCCAAATCAAGAGCTCGAAGCTTAAATTTATAGGAAGAAATAAGGTAAGAGATAGAAAAATTAGCACTAAGGGGGTCATTAATGAGATTAATTCCTCTTAAAACAACCACCACTATAATCCTTCTTGAGACTTCTCTTGTATTAATGTCACTGTATCCTTTTATGGCATGATGGAGAATGTGAACATCAAGATGGATTGTAGGAAGTAATCCCCCACTGTCACACGAATCCTTCTTAATATCCTCTACATTAATGTTATTCATTATCTTCATCAATCATGCTTGATGTTATTTCTAACATTCCTTGCATGGTCACCTTTTTACCATTGCTTCTAAATCTTGAATATAGATCAATTATGGATGAAAATCAATTATATTATTTTTTAACATATAGACATGATTGAAAATGAAGATCTACATGCTATGGCTTCTTGAATTTAAATGAAACATAAAACCTACATTTATAAGCTCTTGAAAGTTTCTATATGGATTTAATGGCATTAGATAGCTTTACAAGGTCTGCTCTTGGTAACTTAGATCACATTTGATCTTTCATTTATGTATTCTACCTGCTTAGAGTGGTGAAATACTTTGTCTAATATGTCTAACTTCATCGCATCCCCTTGAAATATTTTATTTTGTTTGACCTTCACTCATGTTTGACCTCATCTTGAATTCATGTTCACATCCTAGACTGTTTGTTTAACATTGAAGCTTTATATATTGAGAAAGCAAGCTCATCAAGATACAAATTTAGCAAGAGATGTTCAAGGCATGAGTTAAATCATGTCCATGTGATATTTTGGCTTTGAGAGTCATTCTAAGTGAACTTATAAAATATAAAATAAAGTTGGTCTATTCATTTCTTTGTGATGTGCAATGATGGTCTAGTTCTTCTAAACTTGTGTTTTAACTATTTCTTGAATCTCTAGGGCTCGAATGAACATTTGAGGATTTTGAAAACCTTTTTGATTTTATTGAATGCTATAATCACCATGAAAACCTATTTATCTTATTATATTTATAAACCTAGACCTATTTATAAGCCTAATTCTCAAGGATTAACAAATTTCACTTTAAGCTTGCTTAAAGTGTTTCAAAAGATTTGTGAGCTAATTTTGGTATCTATACCACTCATTCCATATATAACTCTATTCATCTCATCTATTTCATTAGAAACTATTGCTATGTGGGCCAAATTATCCAACAAGTATGTGAAGGATCCTCGCATATAAATTCGTATAGGAAGGGAACCCTATGGTTTGGAAAATGCAATAGGACCTATTCTCTCTCACCAAGGTGTGAATCCCATAAGAAATAAAATATAGTGGAGGACCCACTTTTAGTTCTCTACGTAACCCATGATATGTCAGAGAAATTTCTTGAAGACATACGGATCTAGGTCTAAACTCTAGAGGCACAGGTAAAGAGATCATTCCCTATCAAGATAATTTGGTGATTCAAGGATGTTGTCTTACAACTTTTCTCAGCTCTAGGAAAGGTGGTAGGGATTATGGTGAATGGCCAAATGCTCATCCAATAGACCCATGCCTATTTGGAGAGGGTCATTGAGATTGATGGTAAATGTAAGAAGCTAATGATTTTAATTAATAAGGGATTGTTCCTTGAGTTAAAATTGATGCCCAATAAAAACTTTGGCTTATATTTGACATACTTTAGGATCATGAAAATTAGAGTAGATTGATTTATCCCAAAATATGATGGAACCCCTAAAGGATGGTAGGAATAAGTTATTAGTTTACTTTAAGAAAGTCAATATCTTAGTGTTATTCCACCTAGATGACACTCTACTATGCAAGGGTGAATTTTTAGTCCACTTGGGTCACTTTGACTTAGTTATGATGAAAAAGGTAGCCATAAAATATAAGGTTAGATCTTAGGTAGTTATCGATCTCTTGACCCAATCCATAGTGAACATCAACCAAGTGTCTATAGTCTAGGTGAATATGAAGGATCCCCTTTATCTATACCAAAGACTCATATCCCATGTAGAGATGATCTTTAGAGAGCATCCAATGAAGCTCACCAAACTAGACCAGGAGTTCAACCTTGTGGTAGCCATGTTGGAGGCTAAAGAAGTAAAGTCTAAATAGTTTAGAGCTAGCTCATCTATTCCACCTCTATGTATTAGTTAAATGGTAAATTATGGATATTTTTGAAGTGATAAAATGGGATTTTATCTTTTTTTTAATTATGTAGTTGTAACAACTAGGATTAGCCGTCATGGCCTAGGATTAAAATTTTGTTCTACTTGGAGGTGAACCTCATACTTATATATAAATATGTAATTGTATTATATTTTTGTGGTCAAATTTTTTTATCCTAAAATTGATATCAAAATCAAGTCAAGATTTCACTTGTGGTTTCCTTTTCCCTTTTAGATTGTATAAAGCTAGCCATGATTGATACCCTTGTAATAAAACCTGTTTTTATGAATGCAATTTTAGCCTTTGTGAAACACGTATTATATCTATAAAATTATCCATCATTTCAATTTTGAATTAAATTTAACACTCATATAATTTTTTTAATGCTCTATCATTTTATGAATACACTGTTTATGATGTTCTTGTGTATTATAACCTCTTTTTGAACTCCCATTTTCCTTATAATATTAATAACCTGTGTGTTATTATGCAAGTTATCTTGGGATTTGATGTGTTATTTAATATTTACTTCCAATATTTATATTTAGTGAGGGTTTATAAATTAACCATTCTTCACTGCTTCTTTAGACTCTTCCCATCATTTACTATTAGTTCAGAAACTTTAGTGAAACTTAACACACACTGGTGTAACTATGATAGATGCGCTTAGCTTGATTATTAAAAGCTTAATCTCATCATGATATGTAAACACTATTTCCTACTTTACTCTTCCATATCTTTTGTATTTATTGTGGAAATTCAACTACCCACTTTATTTATAAATTGGTAAAGCAAAGTGCATAAACATTAGTAGCAGACCCAAGTAATTAACTCATTATTCAAGTAATTGGTACTAAACCTTTAGTGGTGGCATGTAATATCTTAGAGATCATTCTATGTAGGCTCCATAGTGAATCCAAATACCAAAAACTATGCCTTGGGCTAATCTCACATCTATCCTAAAATGGAGGATGAAAGTCCATCATTATTCCCACTATTCTCTTTAAAAATACCCAATTTCATAAGTGTTTTGGAACAAGATATTGGACTGAATGAAAATATTATGCTTGGATACTGTAACGGATATATTAAATACCATGTTATCTATATACTCCTATAATTTTGCCACATGAAGTGCCCAATCTCAAAACCAACCTATATGTGCCTCAAATCATAAAATGAGGAATATGATTATAGATTATCATAAAGAGGGAAAATACTACTTTAAAATGGAGAAGGATATGTTTTATATTCATGTCATTATGGAAGCCTTAATAAACTATAAGGGATTTAGCATAAGTAATAGTGAAATTAGTAGTCATCCAAAAAGAGGGGGAAAGAAAATAAGGGTCAAACAATTACAAGTAGACTAAGGCAAAAATAATAAAAGTGTGATATCAGGAAAAGCCAAAGGTGATACCTAGGAATAACAAGGTAAACAATGGTTGAAATTAAAATGATGTAAAATTAATCCTAAAGGCAAAACCTAAGATCCACAAGGGAGACTAAGATGAAATAAAAAAAAATGATATAAAACATGAAGGTGATACATAAAATACTTAGATGAATCTATGCATTAAATTAAAATTGATATAAAACTTGAAGGTGATACCTAAGATCCTCATGTGAATCTTAGGCTGACTGTAATAATATCAAAGAACCAATAAGGAAAAATGGTGTAATTAAAATGATATAAAATTAGAAGGTGATACCTAAGATCCTCATGTCAATATAAAGCTAAAATTAAAAAATACCAAACAAAAAAATGAAGAAATGGTGTAATTAATCATCCAAAAATATGGGAAAATTAAATAAAAATTAGAAAATAAAATAAACATGAGAAAAATAACAATCAAAATCTATTCTTATGACTATATCAAAGAAAGACATCTGAAATGCGAGCATATTTGTCTCAAAAAATTTCTTGATGTTGGATTTGTTTATTTGTAATATGGAAAAGTTTATTGATTTTTATCTCATGGTAAGGATGAGAAATCAATAATCCAATTGAATGATAATGAGTATCGTAAGATGATCCAAAATCATGAATAATATCAAGTATGGGCATCAAAATATACCCCAAAGGCTAAAATATGGGCAGTGTTAGGTGCCTTAATAAATGTAGTTATAAACACCCATTTTGGTATAAAAACACATGTTTATAGTCTCCTTGTACGCATATATCTTTTCATTGAGAATTATGCATATAGTGACACAATATCTTATGGACCTCTTCAATTCCATCTTATTTCACTTGATTTACCTACCACTTGGGCTTATGTATGTTTGTTTATATTCATCCAATGTATACCAAGGATATATACCTATTTTTCATATTTTATGTAAGTTTGTATCCATTAAACACTTGTGTTTGTCTTAGACACTAGTGTCAACATCAGTGTCTAACTTCAATGCAACTATCCAAGCTTATCTTTTTTTCATTTTTTGTATCTTTCACTTTTTTACTATTTTGTTAGCCCTCTTTATCCATCCTATGATTGGCTTTTCAACTATCACTAGGTTCTAGATCAAACTCAAAAGGTTCCTAAATATTCAAAGGCTATAGTCTAATTTAAAAACCTAACAATTTGATAAGGCAACTATTTAATTGGAAATTATACTCTATTTTAAGCTATCAAATTACACTATAACACTGAATCAAATATTTGAAGCATTCAAAAGGTCAAATATACTATTACATCACTTGTACTAAGGGTTACTAGGAGAAAGATCATATAGTCAAATTATATCAATTCCACACACTGCATAAGAGGGAGAACTACATAGGATTCTAAGGCCCTCTTTGGAGTGTTGGATATGTAGGAAGTAATTAGAAACAAACAAGGTTTCTAGGGATAGATCGACTCACATTACTACCATTTTTTACTAGGTCATAATAGGTATAATTCAAAGGGACTATGTTTTTTATTATGATCTAGAAAACACATATAAGAAGACATTTCCAATAATTTTAAATAATTATACAGGTCATAATATAGGATTGATAAAAATTTGGAACCATTCTTATACATATCCTTGACTGGACACTTACATTAGAAGTGGAAACTAGCATCAACATTACTATCCCTAATTTATGAAACTATCTGGTAAATAAATATAGTCAAAATATAGAACAAACAAGGTTAAGATATTTAAGGTATCCTTGTGATGATTTTTTATCACTACCACATTATATAATATAAAAAATAATATATGCTCTCTTTATCCCTTAGTTACTTAGTACATATATTTATTGCACATTCCTAAATGATATATATTGTCAAAATACTATATTGATTTATTAAAATTTGAATTACAATATTGCATTCAAACTACTTTATTGCTTGTATGTTTCTCTTATGAGTTTAAAATCTTCAAAACATTTGGTGAATATATCATATGTTTATTAAACCTATAACCTAGATTACATATTAGGGTTTTTTCCTTATTTGAAAAGTTCATTTCATATTCATAAATTTTATTTTTAGATCTTATTTCCCTCTTTCTTATCTGGGCATATCGTAGGAATGCTTAGTTACATATTTTATTTGGACATAGTGGTTATGTGCTTATAGTTGTCTTGAACATTATAAACCTTATGGCTTCACTATTAGAACAACATGCACAAAATATCCATTTTGATGATTAATTTAATCCACTTGAGTATCAATGTATTTCATATGAAGACGTAGAAGAACACCAAAAAAGGGATAAAGCCTATTTTTGTTACAATTATGATCATCAAAAATAAAATGATACAAATGTAAATATCAATATCAAGGTAGTGATTATGATATTTGTAATTTTGGGTATGAGTGTGATGGCATCCCTCTTGGTTATGACATTGTTCCTATTCTTTTATTTTACAATGATGAAAAGATACCAAATACACAAATTGATAGCATTCATAATGTTCAAGATCAAAATATTTCATGCATACCTTATTTAGTTACTTCACAAAGTGAGTGTTTAACCTTTTAGGGTTTAGCTTAATGAAAATATTATGTTTTTAAAGAGATGAGTATATAGATAATATGGAATGAGGATTGTAAATGATCGATTTAATCAAAATTTCCAAAAATATAAAGTGAGAAGAGAAAAGGTACTTTTTTAGAAATAGATTGACTTTTATGTAGATCAGAGAACTAGAATAAGATGGAAAGATAGGTGGGAAACATTCATATTCTAACTATTTATTGAAATATGGTCTCAAAAAGTAGTGCCCATATCAAGATAGTAATGCCATGTGGCACTAATGTTAAATTATAGCCTAATTTCCTTTTGGAGACTATATAAAACTTTTAGGTAAGTTTTAAGAGGATCTAGAGGTTATGTAGGTAGTTTTATGTCAATCATGGACTCACATGTGTCACTATTTTGATTGAATCTCTTATAAAACTATAATGAATACCTACACACATGAAATAATAAATGGATTATATGAAAAAGGGAAAGGAAAATTTGGGTTATGGGATATTACGATCATGTAGTGCAGAACCTCTATTGTCTTAGCTATTGCCTACATTAACCCCAATGTTAGGGGTCTAAGATCACATGTAGTTCTCCTTTAGGGAATGTGCACCATCAAATTAAATAGTATGTTAGAATTATGTTTGGTTAGTCCATTATTTAATCAAGCATGCAATGTCTAGGTGTGATAACTAAGTAGTATGCAAAGTATTAATCTATAATATAGAGTGATTTTATGTAATTATGTACTAAAATAGTAAGTTTTAGATCTAAAATTATTTGTGAGGCTATTTATATAGAAAGCTTTTTTTTTTAATATAAGACCCTATTCATTGGATAGTAAGTCATAAAATAGGGATAAAAAATATAAGATAAGGCTCATAGAGGGGTTAAAACTTAAACACAAGATAAACATCTTGTTGAACACTATATCCATAATTAAACACTAGAACCATGTGGTGATACTATCTATAAAGTGGATTCTATGTCCTAAGGCTTAAAGTAGAGATAAAATCAAGCAAGATAGGATAGGGGCCCTTGTGACTAGGAAAAGGTGACTTATGACTATTGGGATATCACAAATAAGGAAAATAAGACATAATAAAGATCAAAAGACTTAAAATGACCACACGAACAAAGACTATAATCATCACTAAGACCTTCATGTGAAAGAGTAATAAAAGACATAGGACTTGTGGTTGCGTGTTTACATTTACCCCCTTTTTATTATAGTAATGCAATGAAATGAAAGTACTATAGTTAAAGAAAAAGAGGAATGCATACCTATACTTACCTCTGTGAATGTGATCTTGAATTTGCCCACTTCTTCACTAGATAAATGGATAGGAGTTAGAGTGAATATGTGAAGAATAAACCCATGGTGTGGATTCCCCCTATACTAAGTTTGAATGGTGCATTAAATCATGAGGAAAAAGACACCTCTTTTTACCCCCACCTTGATATATCTACTAAATATGAGTATGTAAACTAAATTTTTGGAGAAGCAAGGCTCATTTTCCCCCACTTTGATATCTAGAATGAATCTGAGTATGTAAATTGGGTTTGGTGGAATGTTATGATCAACTATTATAGATTGTCCTCTTACCCAAACTAGTGAAAACCTAGTGATGATATTGGTGATGATATTGAGTGTAACCTAATAATATAAAATAGGGAATCAAGGACATGTGCTCTACATCATGCCCCTTAATCTTGATATCTAGTTAATGTTGATGTGTATTTGAATATTTGAGTAAATTGGTATATCTAAGTTCAAAATATATATCTATGTATCTTTATTTATTTAGATTGTATGTTTTTATATCTAAATATATGTGTAAACCCTAGGTGTTTATATGTCTGAGAACTTGTGAATTTGAATATATATGTAGACCTATGTGTATTTATATTTGAAAACTTGTGTAGACCTATGTGTCTATATATCTAAAAACCTATGTAGAACTATGTGTCTATATATCTAAATATATGTATAGACCTGTGTCTGTATATATGAAAACCTATGAATTGGAATATCTCTGTAAACCTATGTATCTATATATCTGAGAACCTATGTAGACTTATGTATTTATATATCTAAATATCTATGTATACCTATGTATCTAAATTTTTATGAACCTCTATATGTTTGAAGTGATTGGTATATATTTGTCCCCCTTTTTGGTGAGAGAGATGAGACTGTGGTGAGGGTATTTAACCAAAAGTGGTAATGATTGATTTTATTGGTGTTAATTTGAGGGTATGATGTCATTTTAAGTAAGAATAGTGTATTTATTATGATGGGGTTGATAATTAAATATTTAATTGGATAAATGTTTTATCCATTATGGGTTGAATTATGGTAATATCATTTTTAAAAATTTTAAAGTTTAATGTGATTAGAAGATTGGTTTAACTAATATGTGGCATTGAATATTGATGTCATGTCCCATGTGTAAGAAATGGTTTATAAATTATAGCTATGGTTCTCAAAATATCACACTGGTAAGGGATTTATATTAGTTAGTAAAATTGGTGCACAAGTTCAACCTTATTAATGTGGCATTAGGTGAGTATGACTTAAATATGTCATTTGATGAGTTTGGAAATTTATTTAGAGTATTTGAGTTGAGAGAAATTGTGTGTTTGGGTTAGATAAATATGTTGAGGAGATGAGGAATTAGCTTGACCCACTATAAAGATGTTGAGGCACAAATTTAGGCTAGGGAGGATGTTAGTCTATTAAGGAGCCCAAATTATTTCCTATTTTTGTTATTTATAATGCATTTTTACCTTTTTTACTATAAATATACTAGTTTAGGACCTATTTGGAAAACTTGGAACTATTATCATTGTTTGGGAACTACTTTCTAGGACTTGGCACTAGTGTCTAGGATGTTGCACTACTAACTAGAGCTAGTGTCTAGTAGGCCAGGGTTATAATGTTGATTATTATTGACTGGTTTATAATATATGTCAAGGTATATATTAGTTTTTATTTTAAATTATTGATTCTTTATTTGGTTTTATTTTTGTAGGTTGATGACCATATAAGGGAGTTTCATAGTAGAAAAATAATGGAGACCCTATAGGGTCTAACCTTGGTAGATATTAAGATGGTTGTGCTTGAGAGAGTAGGTTTGAGACATGTTGAATTCCTAAAACCTATGTCTTAGGATAAACCATGATGTGCATTATGTGATCTATGGGATGTAGATACATGTACTTTCTAGATACTAACTAGGGAGATGACAATTACTCTAGAGGATGTGTACCATATTCTATGATTACCTTTCTCTAGGTAGAAAGCTATACTATAGGAGAATATAGGTGCCCAGGACATATAATAAGATTATATACATATCTCTAATATTTTAATAAGGAACCATAACACAAGGATGCATAGTGACCTACTATTGGCATTTATTGTTACCACCAAGGTTATATGATTGTGGAATTTCTTATCCATTTTTATATTTTCATTTGTGGTTGTAGATTAGAGTGGGGTATCGATATCCTATAAAATGCATGAGATAATGAAGGATATCAAGGATCATGGTATTGTGTATTATTGAGGTCAAAAAATTCTAGTCCACCTATATAAGGACTTATACCATTTCACTTAAGAGATGTATGGTGGAGGGATTGGAGCATCAACATTTTTACATTGTTGGGAATATGAGCACATAGTAGTGAGCTAGCTAGTGGATCATGTACATGATGCTTAGGCTCATCCATAATCATTTGTAGAGAGGAAGATATGGATGGGTCATGTGCCCAAAAGGAACACTATGTAGTGTTGATAGTTAGATATTTTGATAGCAGGGGATTTATCTAGAGGCCCTACAAGGGATATGAGGGATGGCTTGAGAATGGTACTAAGCTAAGATAGATTTAAGTGAGTTGTTGGTTACATGATAATTACGTAAATGTGTATTATTAGTTTCAATATGAGTGAGTCACACAATAGTTTGGTGTAGCTCAAGATGTGCCTCTAGCACAAGTTATATGGTTGAGGAGTTCTCGAGCTCATGTGAGGCCAGGTAGTAGGCTAAGGTTATCTATTATTGAGTTATCTCCTATTTCCTTGATAGAGTGGGATTTTGATATTGATGTACTAGATGTAGATGGTGTTTAAATGACTAATGTCTACATATCCTAGTGGAGGATCATATAAGGGCACCTCTATTTCTAAGAGGTGGGATTATTATAAAGGATGTACTAGAGGTAGAGCCCTTTAGGGATGTCAATGATAAGTTAATATAGTATATTTGAATATTCTATGTATAGATGGATATTTATTTATGTGATTAGGAATCTAATGTACTTCATGGAAATTTTCAAGTTTAATTGAAAATGATTAATATGAGACCACCATTGAATCAGTGATTTATAAGTTGAAATGACATATTCTTGATGATGTTATGGAGGATGGATTGATAGAGAGGGCCACTAATGTGGCTGGTGTGCATGCCCATTTGTTTTAATGATCTATGATAGATACTATAACATATAAAAAAGTGTCTATAGATAGAGATGAGGCACGTGTGGGGTTACATAAGTGTACCATACCTACACTTGATGCTCTAGGTGGGGCTAGTATTCAAATACTGTATGACTACATATATCTTCAATGAGAGCATGTAGAATGTATGGTAGATCTATGTATGTATCATGAGAGAGAGAGAGAGAGAGTATGTAGATTCATTGATCCAAGTCACACACACAGAGAGAGAGAGAGAGAGAGAGAGAGAGAGAGAGAGGAGACTCTAGTTTTATCCTTGATATGTATGAAAGTGAGAGTGAGGAAGATGGTCTTAGTGGCCATGTTCACATCATTAAGTAATGGACTATACTTTTATTTAAATTATATTTTGAGTTATATATATGGATGTCTATTGTTTAAATTATAACCATGTAAATGGTATATGGATATGTTTATATAGTATATGTTGAAATGTGTTTAATTGGTTAGATTTTTTTAAATGATGATATTTGTATATTGTTTATGAATGTTTAGGTATATGTGTAGTGGATTAGTATTTTTTATTTATTGGTATGGGGTTTTCATTTATTCCATAATATTTATGCATGAGGATCATGTGAATATCATATGCCCTATTAAACCTAGATGGCATGGATAACCAATGACCATACTTCTCATGTTGTGTCAGTGTAAAAAGAGACTCTGAAACTAGAGTTGTGTGTGATACATTGCTAGTGGGTAGATGTGTAGACTCTAGAGTGGAGATCTTGATTAGTTGGTTTGTTAAAACTATACTTTGAGATGTATGATTTCCAAAAAATATCTTGATTAGTGTATGAACTGAAGCTATGTTCTAATTTATATAGTTATTTCCATATAAATTTATTAGTGTATAAACTAGAGCTATGTCATTAGCTTTGTATTTATTTACATATATCTTAATTGGTGTATAAATTAAAGTTGTGTTTTGATCTTTGTAGTTGTTCCCATATATCTTGATTGGTTTATGAACTAAATATGTGTTCTGATCGTTATGAATTTGTTGTCATCCCTATTGAAACTAGGGTGAATGACATTGCTCATAAATAGGTGTCCTAGAAACCATATGGCTCATATGATAAGTACTAATGGACTCTTAAACTAAATTTCCTAGGATAAATATTTTATAGTAGAGTGTGATCTAGGAGAGTATGGATAATGAGATATCAGTGCCCCCTATGTAAATACTATAATACCTTGATTGGCATACTAGTCAATGCAAGCTCAGAGTGCATAACACTGATCCTCTAAATGCCCATTTATCTTGTGAAATTTACATTATGGATTATGACATACCCTATACAAATGGTGTGGTGGATGATGATTAGTATGATGAAGTGTGATAATATCCCTATCTAATAGTGTAAGCAAGATGTCATGAGGCCCAACCCTATATTAAAATTATATAACCCCTTTATGTATATCCTATGTTTTGCTCACATAGAAGGTACTCTATAAAGTGGCTCTTTTCCCTTATTTAGTATATTTATTAGTTTTTTCTATTCTAAAATGTTATTAATTAGAAGTGGAGCAGGATCTTGTATCATGTTAAATAACTATGGTTCTGAGGGGCCTACATCTAAATCTAACTCTAAATGTGTAACTAATGGTCCCATTTATGCCTCTAATGCTATAATTGTGTTACATATATATTGAAATGATTTTGATGTATGATTTAATGATTTTTCCTTAAGAATAAAAAATAAACCTCTTGTAAAGATGTACTATAACTCTAAATCTGTTAGTTGATAAATTAACTAATGCAAACAAGCTTTGAATCTTAAAATGTATTTATAAGTTGGCCTCATTTCACCCTAGTGTAATTAAGGTAACATCTCATGTGTGACTTGAGGTCCATTATTCTATATGGATTCTTGATAAAGACTATTTCTAACTCCTCATATATGTGTAGTGACCCACTAGGGATTGTATGTTGGAACCAATTTAGTGCTTCTAATCTAAGGAGTTTATAAATAATTGTGGTAGAGTCAACTTATTAGTAACATGTTTCATGGCTTTATCATAAGCCTAAAGGTGCAAGTATATATCTCCATACCCATCAAATATAGGTAACATTAGTATATAAAAACTATGTGGAAACCTTATAGTTGAGATTCTACATGGAATAGGGTTGTCATGTATAACATTCGTATTGGCTTGTTATTGGTATGCTTTATTCTCCAAAGTGAGAAGGTGTACTTATTATTGAAAATTCAAACTACCCACATCATGAATCAAGGAAATTAACACTTATGAAGATATATTATCATCATCAATGGGTTCATTTAATGCTTCAATTATGTTATTTATATTAGCCATTGGTATGGTGTATTAGAAATAATTTTTAGGGAGGGTTGGTTTGTTCTCTATAACCTTTAGAGGTGTGATAGTTGGGACCTAGTTAGAGGGAAATGAGCTACCACCCTCATTTAGGTTAGTTTGAGAGAGATGCTCTACTATAGTAAAGGGGTTTAATGGAGATTAATTGATATCTCTTATATTATTAAGTTACATAGAAGTATCACATGATAATTAAATAAAAGGTACTTTATTCATAATTAAATGTAAATTATGAACATAAGAATAAGTATGCACATGTTTTTTTACATGTTACCTGTTATTTTTTTTGAATAAGACAAATAGGTGAATTAGTAGAATAACTATAAGGTGTAGATTATATGTCCTCTTCATTATAATCATTATAATCATCATTATTCCATGGTTCATCAAAATCAGATTTTAATTCAGTTGTATAAGTAAGAGTAGAAGAAGTATCATCCACATACTCATTAAGAGAGAGAGAGAGAGAGAGAAAGGGAAGATTTTAACTTTTTACTATTATGCAATGTTTAATCATGTGTAGGTGTAATACAATGCATTTTATCATTAGTTATGTGTGGAATGCAATCATTATTATCACTTTCAATTTTTGAGTCAAGGGTAGAAAAAGTATTGGTCATGTTTTATTTTTGCATATTATGACATATAGGAGAAGCTTTAGAGACATTTCCATTATAAATTTATTGTAAAGAATCATTGCATTGAGATTAGAATATCAAGGAAGGTGATAGAATAATTTCATCTACCTTAGTTTTTGTAGTGATAAAAGGTGTGGTATCATTAGTACACGATTTTTTGAATTTAACTATGAAGGGTAAATAAGATGCATTGTTCTTATCTAATTTAATTTAATAATGCAAAATTTGATTTTATGTATTGCACTTATATTGATTTAATTTTAATAATGAGGTAGGAAAATTAGTTGAAAATCTAGGATCACATTGGAATAAATCACTACCAACAAGAAGTTCATTTGGCATTATATTGTCAATTTGCTTTTGAGGAGTAAGAGAGGAGTGAGAGGAAAGAGAAGATGATGTATCTAATATATCCTCAGGTTTAATTTCATTATCATGTTCATAGTAATCCTCATATACATAATTTTAAAAATAGTCATCATCATCATTATAAATTAATTCATTATTATTCTCTAATGTAAAATATTGAAAATTAGTCCATTCATTGTTATAATCGTGAGAGAAATTTAAAAGTTCATAAATTTGGTGATGGGTAGAGGAATTTTTAGACACCATTTTAAACTTGCCAAAGAAGATAATGTAAACAAGGAACATCAAACACACAAGATGTAGAATGTAATCTAACATAAGGATATGTGAAATTTGATAAATTTTGAAAAAGTGTATAATAGAAAATAGGATTATAATTGAAACCCTAATTGTTAGTATTTGCATGTATAGGGACCGGGTATGTGGATCTATGTTTTTTGAATTAGGATTGTGTTCTAAAAATTTAAATTACATTAAATAAATGAAAACCCTAATGTAGGATTTATTAAATTATTAAGGTTATTACAAAAAAAAATTGTAACCCTAATTTAATTCACAAAATTTAGGAGAGGGTAAACTTAAGAAATATTAGGGTTTTAAGCAATATTCAAAGTAAGTTGGGTTCAAAAAATGTTTTAACATTTTAGGGTTTATCTTATTGTAAATCTTATGTTGTTTAAGAGCTAAGTATATTACTAATCTGGAATGAGAATTGGAAATGATTGATTTAATTAAATTTTCCTAAAATAACAAGTGAGAAGATAAAAAGTACTTATCTAGAAATAAATAGACTTTTATGTAGATTGGGGAATTGGAACATGCTGAAAAGACATGCAAACACCATTCACCTTCTAACTATTAATTAAATTATGGTCTCAAATAGTAACACCCATATTAAGATAATAGTTCCATGTGGTACTAGTGTCTAATTTTGTCACTAATGTCCTTCTTGTAAAGACTATTTGAAACATTTAAAGAAGTAATAGGAGGCTATGGAGGTCTTCTAGGTGGTTTTGTGTCATTCGAGGGCTTGCCTATGTCACTATTTTGATTGGATCTCTTTTTAAACTGTAATGAATATATGCACACATTAAAGAATAAGTGGATCAAATATAAAAAGGAAAGTAAAAAATGGGTTGTGAGATATTATGATCACATGGAGAAGAAACCTTATTATCCTACATACTACCTATAATAACCCCAATGTTAGGGGTCTCAGATTGTATGTAGTTATCCCTTAGGGAATGTGCATCAATAAATTACATAATATGCTAGAATGACTTTCACTTAGTAACTTATTTGATAAATCATGCAATGTCTAGTTGTGATGATTAAGTAGTATGTAGAGTATTAAGTTATATTATTGATTTATTATATGTAATTATATTCCAAAATAGTAAGTGATAGATGTAAAATTCCTTATGAGGATATTTATATATGATTAACTTTGTTTTGAATATAATACCTTATTTATTGGTTGACAAGTCATAAAAGAGGGATAAAAAATATAAGAGAAGGCTCATGGAGTGATTAGGACTCAAACACAGGAGAAAAATGTTGCCAAGCACTAGATCCATAATTGGACACGACTACCATGTGGTGCTATTATCCTCAAAGTGGCTCCCATGTACTAAGGCTCAAAACAAATCTAAATTCAATCAAGATAGGATAGGGACCCCTATGACTTGAAAAATATAACTTATGAATAATGGAACTATCAAAAATAATAAAAATAAAACATAAGAAATATCAAAGGACTCAAAATGACCATGCAAAAAAGGACTATAATCATCACTAGGATATTCATGTGAAAGATAAAAAAAGATATAAATTTTGGTTACTTGACCCAATTAGTTTGTTTACAGTGAGTGTCCTTCTTCCCCTTATAATAATGCAAATTTAAAAGACATTAAATGTTCCCCCTATCTCTTATGGTGAACATGTTGATGAAATCATGTGTGTGCCTTCTTCTGCAACTAATACTAATGTTTAAATTTATATTCCCCATTTGGAGGATTCAAATGAAAATAGACAAAAAATTTCTTCCTCCCTAATTGGTGAAGAAAAAAATGCATATCATATATCTCCTATTATCTCACTTGAAGAAAAACATAAGAGTGTATATAACCATAATAAGGAAATACTTAATAATCATACATTGTTAGAGGACAAAAATAAGCTCCCAAGTATATTTCATGTATTGCTTGCAAAGATTAATCCATGTAAGAGAAAGAGGATCAAAACTAGAATTACATCTTTTATCCATCCTTTAGAAAGTAAAATTGAAAGTGAAAATTGAATTTTTACTCCTCATGTTATTGCAAATGAATTATAAAATACCTATTTCCTTCCCTCCTTTGAGATTTTTGATACAAAATAATAAATATTTACAAGCGAAATTCTTTACCCCACTCCTATTCAATGTCAATAGAATTTTTATGACAATAATACAAACCTATGTGCAATAAAACATGGGTTACTTACCTATTTAATCATAAATAAACCTTTGATATATGAAATAAACACGTGATTATTCACCCCTTGATAGTGAAATAGATTCAGTTATTACTTTGTTCCATGTGCACATCAATTTACAACCACTAGAAATTACTTCAACTTCATCTAATGATATGTCATCCATCATGATTAATATGGGATATTTGCATCAACAATTTAAAAATATTAAACTATACGTTTAGTATCATGAGGTTATTCTTTAGGAGAATACATTAAAAAAGAAAACCTTTTTTTAGGAGTATATTTGAGCATCTTTACCATTCATACTTTGTTATGCCTAAGTTTTCCTCCTTAAATGGTCAAGGGGACCCTAATATTTACTTAAAACAATATATAGATTATTTTAAATATTGGGCCCAAAATGGAAGCTTTCTCTTTAAAGTTGTATTAGCCAAAATTTGACTATCATGAATGGGAGTCATTAATTTTTTTTATGTATTTAACCTTAACTTTTTTGATACCATTATGAAGGTATTGTATTAGTCATTAATGATCTAGTATGCTATGTATTTTGTATTCATTGGTAGCTTACACGGTCATTTAGTATGTTCTAGTGAGTAGTATGTTTAAGTCACTTGGTCTTGTCATCAAAGAGTCATTCTTTGTAAGCCTTCATTATATGTTTAACATTGTTTAAGGTAATTTTTAAAATATTAAGGTTAAGTGGAAATAAAAACCATGAGGAAGCATGCTCAAGGAGACAAGGTGGTAAACCTTCAAGGAATAAATATGGTCTCAAGTTATTCAAATTGGATAAAGAAGTAAAACTAGTAAGTTGATCACATTATTTTTTAATTAATTTAGTGAGTTTAAGGTAATTTTTACAAGATTAAAGTATTTTATTAATTTAGTCTTATTTGGAATTCCAATGTTGAGATGACACTAGAAAATAATAAATGTGAAGGTTTGGTTATTGAATAGAGGTCTTTTTAAATTCATCTAATAGTAAATGATGACATCATGCTTATATATGTCCATACATCTTCCCCAAGGTCTTATATAACTGATTTCTAACATTGGAAGTCAATTTTCCAAATGAGGATTTATTGTAATATTTTAAGGTAAAAATTAGTGGGAAACATTTTACACACTTTTCTACCTCCATAAAAGTCAAGGGAAGCTGAAGAGTCACCTGATTCATCATCTCTAGCAGTTACACAGGGTAGAATAGTCAAATTCTTGAATAAAGTAATATTTTGGAAGTATTTGGTAGGGGTCAATGTTGAATGACAATTTAAAAACTCTTCCATGGGTCCCCATGTTATTTTTAGATACAAATCCATACAAAAAGTGAAGTTTTAGAGCCAAAAAATGCAAAAACCCATTCAATTTCTCCATCAAGTTTTTTGGTAGTTTAAAATAATTAAAATAATTTTCACTTATCATTCTAAAGAGATAAAATTGAGATAAAATATATTATATAAAGTATGGGACCCTAATTTAATTACACTTTGTGTCATTTGTTGGATTTTTAGGATCCTTAAATTTATGAACAATCGTTAAGAAGTTAAAGAGCATAAAAGCACTCAAAACCCCACCAGGGTCAATTTTCTTAAAATACAGAGTCATAAATCTAGATGAATGTAGGATAATTATTTTTAATTGTATATTAAAAACTCCTTAAACCCTGAAATACCATGTTATTCCATGTTACTTCATGTTCAAGTTTGGTGTGTAGTCCAATAGTCTAGTTTTGATAGTTGGCTCAAGACATCAAATTAGAGGACATGTGAGGTGTTTTGAATGTGTTATTGGGTTGAAATGAGATGATTAATAGTTTATATAATAATTTTAATATCTCCAAAACATTTTAAATCACCATTTTAGGCACGATATTCAAGAGAGATAGAGAGTTTTACATATACATCTAGATTGTGTGAATTTGCAGACATAGCTGAGAGAGATCTTGTCAAGAAAAGATATATTTTGATTATATAAAATAATTTAATATAAATTTAAAATTAAAATAATATTTAATACCATACTCTTGGTTTAAAATATTTATAGATAAAGATTCAAGAGTTATTTTTATTTAGGCCTAATCCAAAGAGAGTTTGTGAACTTGTAGGTATGCAGACTGGTAGGTCACCTTTAGTGTCAAAAAAATTGTTTATGAGAATGAAAATGGTATATATAAATTATTATAGTGTACTAATATTATTTTAATTATTCTATATAATCTAGATGGTCTAGCCTCTTCAGGTCCATGATGAGTAAATAAGGCTCAAGGCAACACCAAGCAATACTACTGCGTACATCAAGCATCTACAAGACAGTGACACCTATAACACTTTGGTGATCCTAAAAATAAATTTATTAATGTCATATTAATTTCATTCAAGTACATTTTTTGGAATATTTAATCTCAAATCATAGTTTTCCTTACATTCAAAGGCACTGCATAAGCAAAGAGGATAATGCAAGTCAAGATGGTTATGTGAGCCTAAGAGAAAAACAGTGAGAATTGTAAGATTTCATATAGGTGATTTTAACACACTTTAAGGAATAAAATACCTAAAAAAAATTACCTTCCTTGACCTATACTTTTACCATTATTTAGTTGAACTCAAATAAGACCAAATAAAGAACAATTGAGACCTTTGCCCAAATGGCCACCTACAAGCCTATAGAAATTAGAAGGGTCAAAAAACATATTTGTAATGGATGTTTGAACATATTGAAAGATATATAGAATAAAAAACCATATGTTATTTAGATATTTAAAAATATAAAACATATCAAAGAAGTTTGTCTAGCCTATGAAATTCAAGTTTGGCAAACCTACAATCAAGCAACCCTAATTAAATTCTATAAGCCTGCCTATATGAGGATGCATTTTGTGTGTTGGATGGAGAATTATAGGTCATTTTAGTTGTGAAATGTTCCAAACATGGATATTTAAATATTTTAATAGGTGTAAATGATGTTAAAACCATCAAAAGGGAATTCCTAAACATTGGTAGCTAAGACAGACCCAAAACATCACCTACAAGCATGTCATAATAAAATGGAGGAAAAATAGATGTGTATGATGAGAAAAAAATTTAAAATGTCTAAAAATGGTAAATAGGAGAAATATAATATTTTAAAATCATTAAAAACTAACAAATTTATAATAAGAAATATAACACTCATATTATAGTCAGGACATGCTTAGTAAATCACTTACAAGCAAGTTTTAGGTGAATTAATGAAAGTGTGTTGACCATTTATTGAATCCATGAGGAAAATGAAACTAAAATAGATATATTAAATTATATATAGGTTAAAATTTAGTTTAAAAGTGATTAAAATCAATGAAAAGCTAAAAGGGGCAAAACAGGCCTAAATGGTCAAATACAAGCTTGTGTGTGAAGTATGAATAAACCTTTCATGATCATAAGAGTTTGGTCAATTGAGGAGTAAAAAGGGATGATTTATAGGTTTTATAAATAATCCATGAAGTTTGGAACCAAATATAAAGGAGGAGAGTATGGGAAAAGGCTTGTTAGGGTCAACTGAGTATGACTTTATACAAACCCTTGCATAAGGCTTAAGGTATATTCTAGTGGTTTAAAAGGTCAATTCATTGATATAATAATGGGTATAGTTAATAATATGTTTAAAAAGCCATAATATGTATTTTTAAATCCAAACCAAATTATTTGAAGTATCTTCTTGCCAAATCACTTTCTTGAACTACATAATCATGTTGATATGGTTAGGAAAGTCAATTTTTAGTATGTGTGAACTCACACGAGGAGATGCATGGGATAATAATAATATCACGGATTAAGGAATTTTTTTTATACTAAATATTATTTTAATTTTTCTTGGGTTAGGTCCCTTAAATGAATCATCATTAAGACTTCAAGTGCTCTAAAACCCTCCTTAAACCCTAAATGTGACTTGATGGAATAAATGAGACATTTAAGCACTCAATATAGATTTAACTGTCCTATAAATGAGACATTTAAGCATATTAATAAGTATATTTTTGTCATGTGTGAGTTGGATATGTACATAAACTAGCCTATAAAGCTCTTTCTTGAGTTGGTTTTCAAGCCTTTAAGCTAAATGAGCCATCCTAAATAGTTACAAAGGTTATCTAAGGCAATATAAGGTGTTGTTACAATAATAAAGTAATTTAAGAAGGTTTAATAGTACTTTTATAGAATACAAGTGGCCAAATAGGCCTAAATGAATAAGGGTGACTTATATGGCTTCAATAAAATCAAGTGCAGGCCTATCTAAAGGTCTAGAGAACTAAAAGTCCGTCAGAACACCTTGAAAAGAATCCAAGAATCATCCAAATAGATATTGGATTCATGAATCAAAGACCAAGATCAAACTCATACCTTAAGTTTACTTGGAATCTCTGTGGCAAAGAAGCCCTCTCTTAACTCCATTGACTAGTTAAAGCATAAATCAACTACAAGATGGATTTCATCGAGTTGTTAAAGCCTCATGACTTGAAATAACATATTCATTAAATAAATAAGGTCTGATAGAGGCCTCTTATGGCATAAAACAAAAAATTCCTTTGGAATTTAAGCCTTGATCACAAAGAGAAAAAGAGTGATGAAGTTTAATACCAATCTCACAAATAAGAATAAACATTACAAGAGATTGAGGCTAGCATATGGAATATTAAAGGGTGTCAAGTGAAAATTTAGGAACTTGTAACTAATCTAAAATATGCCAAGGTGTAACTCCCTAGGAAATAAGTTAAATCCAAGAAGCTCAGGTCTACTAAGATAGTTTTATACACCACCCCTATGAATAGCTACTCCAACACATGTTTTAGAATGCCAATAAGGAAGATGAAACCACATTATTTACAATCTTGGTATCATTATTTCTCTATTTTTAAATTGACCTGGCCATAATGGGTACCTCATGAGTTTCTCTTCTTTTCATATTCATCTCTCTTCTTCCAATTCATCTATAAATGAAGCCTAGAGAGGCATTGTATGTATCCTCAAGCTGGTTATGATGAAGCCCTACTAATTTTAAGACTTGTAATTACCTTTGAAAGTAATTAAAAGTGAGTTATACTATTTTCATCTTGCATACAGTGATATTGACTGATATTTTGATGATTTTTTTATGATAGTGAGATTACTTCCATGCATTTGTCCTTCTTTTTCATGCTTTTATGCAAGTTAGTTTCCTTTCCATAGGTCATACGATGTGTAATGCATGGTTTTTTGAGTTTAAGTGTTGAAAAATTAGTAGTGTCCACTCTTAGACCTCTTGATTGAGAATCTTAGCTATTTCAATAGCCATATCCTTCATATAAAAACACTAGTATGGTAAGAGATTCTTTGAAATTATGTAAATCAGATTGTAACTTGTCTTTTTCATTATTCAAACAATATAAATTTGAGGAATATATATTTGGTAAATCACCTCTGTGTTTAATTACTAGTTTTAGTTCATTTATACCCCTTTTATTTATAAATGAGATAGGTTTATTAAAATTTCTGGGTGAAGCATCAAAGGATCTAGCCAAACCTAAAGTTTCAATCCACTTAGTAGGTCACCCATAACTTAGTATTATTACCATGTTATCATCTAGTTATAAAGGATTGAAAAACCTTCCTAGGGGTGAAAATTAGATATATTACAAGATTTTCATTGTAGCTTAACCCAAGTGGATCTTGATTGGTTTTATAGTCTTCCAAATGGTTCATTAGTAAATTTAAAAAAACTTGAAGATGTGTTCCTATTGAATTTTCATAATTATACCTTACCTAAATTACCATTGGAACACTTACAAATTGACACAAATAGAAAATGAATATCTACAAGATTATGTCATTTGAGTTAAGGATGATTTGTATTCTTTAAATTATACATACTTTGATTTATAAGTACAATTTATATTTAGTAGAAGTCTTCTTTCTCCACTCAAAGAAGTAATACTGCATAAGCCTTTTCTTCATTTAAGACATTATATTGGGATGTGTACAAATATGCATTCAATATCATAAATATGCAAACCAAGTTGAAAATATCCTCACCATAAGTAATTCATACCAAAATTCATATTTTCAAGAAAAATAACCTACTCTCAAAATATCATAAAATATTTTAAACACCTTTTATAGAGCACATAACCTATGTAAAAATATGAAAAATAAAGGTGTTGAAAAAAAGGAAGGAGCATGCTTACAGATTATCTCCAATAATTAGATTATATACCTCTACCAAACAATAGGCTCTTTAGTTTTATTGGTATCGAGATAGACCACATGATATATTAAAAACTTTTTTGGATAAATGAATGATCACACTCCCTCCTAATTCACATTATCCACCTCACTAATTTGATAATGCAAAAGTACAACACTTTTACACTTATCATGGTATTAGTAGACATAAAAATAATGAGTTTTTTTTCTATTGAGAAAAATCTTACATAGTTATCTTATCATAGAGTCATTCTATATCAAAAATACACATCTATATCTATTCCACATACTTATATAAGAGGCTCATCTAAGAGGGTCAAGCCATCCCATGTTGATATTTGTGAGAAACACATGGTCTATGGGCCTTCATAGAAGATGACCACTAGTTGAATTCCTTCTCCCAATGTACTCTCTCTTAGGATTGATCTCTCCCACACTAATCCTATAAAGGAACCATTGGTCAATTAGGTCCTTCATAAAGAGACACATGGAGAAGGTAAATCTACATAATAGATATGGGTACCTAAATAGATACATAGAATTTTAAAAGACATTTCTATAGTTACTTCAAAGATAATTATAGAACAAGAATAAGAATTCCCATTACCACATGATCATTATAGTCATGTTTTCTTATTTACATCCATATTTCATTGTATATGGTTATTTTTTATTACTAATATAATAAACACATTTCAAAAATGAATATATTTATTAAATAATTTACCACATCATAACATAAATGATGGAAATAAATGCAATTAAAAACTATATAGTAACTAACAATGAATTAAATAGAGTAAATACATTTGAAACCCAATAAAACTATGTGACTAATGTCATATATATAAGATGATACAATGTTTATATAAATAATCACATCAATAATATGTTGGGGGGATATACCCATGTGTGTAATCATAATCTCTATCAATATCTATGAATCCATCACCTCTTAATGTAGACACACTAGGATCTAATTGAGGCCTACATGTACATGATAACACATGGACTCTTTCCTTAAAAGTACCTATCTACCACATTGTATCCTCATGATTCAATCAGAAAGTGTCATAATGATCAATAAAAGTATTCATAATCCTAGTGTACCTTTGATGTGAGATGTCATGCCTATTCAACTCAGCATATAGTTCCTTGCACTCAGTGGTCATGGTATGGTATGCTACCACAACTCTTTCCATAGGAATGAATAAAGGTGTATGATCACCCATAATGTTAACAACCCTCTGAATAAATCCATATAAAACTATATACATCAACACCTAGTATGTAATGGTGTGTATCACCTAATCCACCATCATCACCCACTCTTAACTATATATATACATTCAATATAAGATATCGGTTAGTTATGTCTATGAAATCAAATACTTTAAATAACTAAATAAAATTTCAAACTTAAAAATTATGGTAATTACATGTGGCTCTATTGTATTCCTCATCCATTGGTGTTGGTATCATAGGAACACCACCACCTAACTCACCACCTATATCTACTCCTATACCATCATGTGCCATAAGAATGTCACCTATGGGAAATATATAATAGGAAATAATAGTGGCCATCAGGATCCAACTCACCACTACACATAGTGATATATACATCCTGTATCATCTTCTACATCCAAGGGAACTATAGGATCTCACTTGTTAGCTATATGTTGTGATAGATCTATATCCATAGGTTCTAAATTGTCATGGGGAATATGCCCACTCCATGTTGTTTAATTCCATGGGTAGGGTTTCAAGGGAACTCTATGGTCTATGCCAAACTATTATAAAATTTAGCCATAATAAAAAACTCATAAACACTAAGAAACAACCACACACTAATATAAACCTAATGTAACTCATGTTCATCCTTGATTCATCCATAAAAATTCCTATAAAGATGCTATACAATCTATTCTATAGCCAGCCTATCAAAATTAACATATTACTCCATCATGGTATGAAGTCTACCAGGTGGAAATATCCACTTCTCTACTAACATCTATGGATGAGCTCATCTTGATAGGGGACCACCAATTGGCCATACCACTGTAATATGCTCATAGGCCAAAACATGTAATAAATTCATATCTCCAATACCTCTACCATGACTCTCCAATATAAACCTATATATATCCATGTATAAATGGGTCAATATAGTGTGACCCCATGAATATTTAGTTTGATCAAGCCCAATATTCCAAACTACCTAGTACATTTGATAATAAATACAAATTATACCACCCTCCATTGACAAATATTATTCTAGTAGAATGAAAATAAACTTTTACATATACAAAACATCCCTCTAATAATACTGTCAAAATAAACCTACTTACCATCTCATAAAAATCTTCTCTAGCTAAGGTATTGTAGAGCACATCAAATCACATCAGACGAGGGGATATTTCACATGGCATAGTTCTCATCCAACTCAAAGCTCAAATTTTATATTTTTTCAAAATTTAAATGATTTCAAATTTCTTTTACAACACACCTAATATACTTGTTGATAATTTGGCCTCCCAAGCCAAATGCCAACCCCTACAATCAAAAACTTTCCCATGAAACCCCTCCAATATTGAACATTATGGTCTATATATTGTCATTATATATTAAATTATCCTTTCAATACTTTTATAACTAATTAAGGTGTCACAATATGTACTAAACATTACTTAAAGAGATCATCATAGTCATAAGTTAGCTTGGGTTCTTAGGTGATGTGTTAGTGTTCATAGTGGTTGACGAAAGGGAATCCCATAAAGAATCCAAATATGATAAATTTTTATATTATTATATTATAATATTTTTCCTATAGGTGTTATATGTCATAATTTGTCCATTTGTGGAGTTTAGATGGTCCAAAGATGCATAAAATTTGAATTATTAGTTTCCCTGCCAAAAGTAATATTTGAAAATTTGAATCTTGATTAGCTTCTTATAAAGATTTTATATGCATTTATGAATGTGGAAATATTTATAAAATTTATCTAATGATTTTATAATTTTAATAGTTCCTTAAATTTTCATGTTTCAAGACATCTTATGCTATGTGAAAATCAAGAAAATGTAATGTAAGCAAGAGACCTCCACATAGGAAAAGTGGCTAAGATTTAGCTATGCATCCTTTTTGGAGTGTAGGAGTCATTTATATATTGGTATTATTTATATCCTAGTATAATTATATTAATTGAGGATGATTGATAAGTTTGTATGAAGGGAAGAATTGATGTTTTTAAAAACCCCTACTTTTGTTGTTGAATGTATACAGACCTCTGTTAAAGATCATTGGTTAATGTTGTTTATTATGTAGTTTTATTGATAAAAAATGAATTTTATAATTTTTTCAAAGTATTAATTAAAATTATATGTATGTTTTATTTAGATAATACCCAATAAATAAAATAAAAGAACCCCTGTTCTTGGAGTAAGATATACACCCTATATATGAGTTGACTAGTTTTTGTTGCAGTCTATACCTTCAAATTTGGATAATAATAAAAATTTATAATGATTATGAATGTTTATTTAAAGTTTTTTAATTTTATTTTGTATTATAATTTTAATTAATAACAATAAATTTATTTTTTTCTCAGACATGTTGTGTATAAACCCTTATTTTGTGTAAGTTTCCCTATTTGTAGAATGTGCATTGGATGATTGAGAGGACAAGATCAAATAAGTGATTGTAAAATAATTTATAACATATTGGTATTTATGTATTAATACCTTGAGTTATGTTAGGATATTTTATATAAATAAAGTGGCATGAGCTTTTGAAAAGGAAGATAGACTTGTAGGACATACATTTTGCTTGCGCAATCAAGTATATTTTGAAAAGAAAATGTTTGAAAGTGGATTAAATCATGATAACAAAGTATTGAGGAATGTTACCAAGGTTAATATATAACTAAATAAATTGTTTTTGATAATTTAAACACAAAATAATGTTTATAGTTGAAATTTATAGCCTCTTGATTGAGACAGTGACTAAGAAACACTAAACTAGGGTTTGAAAATTTTAAACAATTATAACCATAAAAATCCAATTAAATTTGGTATATAGAGAGATACATATATTTTATAAGTTATTAAAATGTTCTTATGACATTTCATAAATATTTTGTAGTGATATTAATGATTGAGTGTAACAAACAGTGAAATAGACCTATGTGACCTAATTTGAACCAAAGAAGAGTCTAAAAAGGTGATCTAAAGATTGAGTTAGAAATTTAAAATTTATGGGAGAGTAAACAAGTGAAAATGGTATCTATATAGAGTATTTTTTTTCAAATAGAGGTCCATACAGGATCATACTAAGGAATTTTCTTGAAAAAAGGCTATTAGAACCTAGTGTGAGTAAACAAAGTTGTGAAAAGGGGTAGATTAAGCCTTGGAAAGGGTTGGAAAATCTATTGATCAAGGATTGGGAGTTTATGTGACATAAATAAACAATATAAAGATTTTTTAAACAAAAAATTATTAAGTGAACCTAAGAACTAGTACTTGAAGAGTGAGACTCAAAGTAATTGTCAAAGGAGTGGGTTTAGAAATAAGTATAGAGTAAGAGTCTTGGTGTATGCTCTGCATCATTTTTGGTATTATATCTAGTAAATATTCTTAAAGTATTATGGAAAAGATTGAGAGAGTTAGTAGGGAGGATCATTTGGTGAATAAAATGGTAGACTAAGTAACATAGCTGATTACCCCATTGGTCATGAGGATGGAGGATATTGAGGATGCATTCAAAGAGAGAAGAAATAAATGATAGTTAGTAAGTTCAAGTAACTCCATTTTATCCAAGGACAAGTGAAAGAAAAAATTAAGAGGTGGTTCAAGAGAGACCACAAGTGCATACATTAGTAGGTCAAGAAGGCATGGGAGTAAAACACCATGAAAAATAGGTTAAAAATTTTTAGATGGTAGATTGAGAAGGGATGAAGGTCCAATGAGAAGTGGACCAAGATAAATATTTTAGGGATAGTGTTGGAAATGCCATAGAGAGTAACATAAGGTAACAAAGCATCTAATGAATATGAGTAGAAGTATATAGTAATAGAGTACAAGATAAGTGGTTGAGGAAAGGAGAATGAAAAGAATGAGTCTTTACTCATGAGGAGAATATTATTAAAATATAGGAATCAAGTCAAAGAGCTAGCCCAAAGGCTAAGCTTATTCAAAAGAAGATTCAAGACAAGAGGTAAAGTTTGTAATTTAGTGATTGATGGAGGTAGTACTAATAATATTATGTCTTTAGAGATGGTGAAAAAGTTGGGTTTGAGAAGTATACCACATCCACAACCATATAAGGTTGTATGGGTTGAAAAGGGTCATAAAATATTGTAAAGTGAGAAAAGTTGTGATAAATTCAAGATAAGAGGATATAGAGATAGAGTGTTGTGTGGTATTATGCCCATAGATGTTTTCCATTTACTGTCAGTTAGACCATGGTAATTTTATAGGCATGATATACATGATGGGAAAGCAAATAAGTACACCATAAATAAACATAGAGAGGTACACATTATTATCTCATTTAATGGTGAAGAGAGAATAAAATATGAGAGGATGATGATGATGATGTAGTATTGGAGCCAAGTCTTGGAGAGTTTAGATTTGATCAAAACACCAAAGGGAGAAAAGAAGGTAAGTTGTCTTGAGTTAGTTGATATGAGGATTTATGAGTCCAAAAATATGTAAATGAGAGATATATCAAATTAATGTAAGGTGATAACAAATATTATTTAAAATAAGGAAGATATAACACCTAGGAGAGTGCTCTAGCAAGAGGAAAAATAAAATAAGTAGGGCAACCAAGTTTACGAGGAAGATGATAGAAGAATAGTGATTGTGGCTAAAAGAGATGAGAAATGGTTTGGGATTAACACTAAGAAATTAAAGAAGATGGAGATTGAAATGTATAGTAAAGAAGCCCAAGAAAGAGCCATGAAGGCTCCAAATGTTGTTTCTAATATGTTGTTTTATGATAAAAGTATAGAGAATGAGCAGACAACCATTGACCAAAGCAGGGAACCAGTGAATGAAAAGGACAAGATAGAGATTAAGGAATAACATATGGTGATTGTGGTAGATAGAGAAGGAAGTGGAGATGAGATAGTGAAATGTAACATGAAACCATTTCATATGTAGGAGATGGAGAGTAATCATGATGTTGATGAATAATAGAAAATCAAGAGTGTACATAAGTATGAGGCATGTAAAGAACAAGAAATTATTATGAATGAAATGAAGTGGGAAGCACAAGAAGTATGGATGAAGGAATAATAGTAAATATTTTCAGTATTGGTTGATGATGGGGATAAGGAGAAGATGAATCATTTTGTAAATGAGGAAGAGTGGTATACACTAGTAAATTAAGAAGAAGATGGTAGTAGTTGTGTTTTGTTTAATAATTTTGTTTTGTGTGAAGGTATGTTATTTATGAAGATGACACAAAGAAGGCCTAAATGTGGGTCCCAAAAACATGTTAAAATATATGAGATTCAAATAGAATTAAAAATCTTCATTGAGGAGCTTCAATGTAAATAGATAGGAGCATATACTAAGTGCATCACCAAATACCTATGGCAAGATTTCTTTTTAGCTTGGTAGTATGATGCAAGGGCATCCTATAACGACCCCAAAGATGATCTATTTTGTCTTAATATATTCTAATAGGTGTATTATAGGTTTTAAAGGTAATAATTAGTCCATTTGTGCAGTCTAGATGATCTAAGGATGCATATAATTTGAATTATTGGTTTTCCTACAAAAAGTAACATTTGAAAATTTGAATCTTGATTAGCCTCTTGTAAGGATTTTTTATGCATTTATGAAGGTGTAAAGATGTATAAAATATTTATAAGGGTTTTATGATTTGAATAAGTTATTAAATTTTCATGTTTATATTATCATGGTTCAAGACACCTTATGTTATGTGAAAATCAAGAAAATGCAATGTAAGCAAGAGACCTCCACATAGGAAAAGTGACCAAAATTCAGTTATGCATCCTTTTTGGAGCATAGGAGTTAGTTTTAGATTGGTATTATTTATATTCCATTTTAATTAGATTAATTTATGATTATGGATATGTTTTTATGAAGGGTAGAATTAATATTTAAAAAAACCCTTACTTTTGTTGTTGAATGTATACAGACCTTTGTTAAAGATCATTGGCTAATGTTGTTGATTGCATAGTTTTATTGATGAAAGAATGAAATTGATAATTTGTTTACATGTATGAATTAAATTTATATTTATGTATTTTCAAGATAATACATGTGGAAATACAAGAAAAAAACCCATGTTCTTGGAGGAGTAATATATACACCCTATATATGAGCTGATTGGTTTATATTGTAGTATGTACCTTCAAATTTAGACAATAAAATGAACTTGATAATTAATATTAATGTTTTATGAAATTTTTCTAATGTTATTTGAGATTATTATTGTAATTAATAACAATAAATTTATCTAGTTCTTAGACATGTTCTGTATAGACCCTAATTCTATGTAGTTTCCCTATTTACAGACTGTGCATTGGATGCTTGAGAGGATAAGATAAAAGAAGTTATTGTAAAATGATTTATAACATATTGGTATGTATTTATTAATACATTTAATTATTTTATGATATTTTTTTTATAAAAAATGTGGAATGACATTTTAAAACTGAAGATAGACTTGTAGGATATGTATTTTGCTTACATAGTCGAGTATATTTTGAAAAGGAAACGTCTGACAGTGAATTGATTCATGATAACCAAGGATTAAATAATTTACCTAAGGTAAATATATACCTACATAACTTTTTATTGGTCATTAAAACACAAAATAATGTTCACAATTTAAATTTGTAGCTTCTCGGTTGAGATAGTGTCCTAAAAACCCTAAACTAGGGTTTGTAAGTTTTAAATAATTATAAAAATCAAAATCCAATGAAATTTACTATATATTGAGATAAAGATTTTTTTTCAAGGTATTAAAAGGTTTTTAGGACATTTCATAAAGTTTATATATTGATATTAATGGTTGAGTGTAATAGACAATGAAAGAGACCCAAGTGACCTAATTTAGACCAAAGAAGAGTCTAAAAAGGTGATCTAAAGATTGAGTTATAACTTGAAAATTTATGGGAGAATAAACAATGGAAAATTTTATCTATAAAGTTTATTAGTTTTTAATTATAGGTCTATACAATACCATACTAAGGGATTTTTTTTGAAAAAAAGTCTACTAAAACCTAGTGTGAGTAGAGAGAGAGTTATGAAAAGGGGTGGATTAAGACTTGGAAAGGGTTGGAAAATTTGTTGAATAAGGAGTGGGGGTGATGTGACATAAATAAACAACATAAATATTTTTTAAAGTACAAAATTATTAGGTGAACCTAAGAACCAATACTTGAAGAGTGAGGCTAAGAGTCACTATCAAAGGAGTGGGTTTAGAAACAAGCATAGAACAAGAGTCTTGGTGTATGCTTTGCATCAGTGGTCCTTGGATGAGTGGGAGAGGGTCAAGGTGATTTTATAGGTCTAAATAATGGTATAAAATCTATTTGAGAATATTACAATTTCTTAGTAGAAGTTAAGGTAATTTGGAAAGTTTAATGTTTTTAATTCTTATGGTTTTAGGCCTATTTAAAATAACTTATTATGACAGGATATTTTATAGCATAATATAGGTGTGTCCAAGATTCTTTTAAATCATGAAATGAGGTATATGATTCATCTAAGGTTACTCTCTATTTTATACTTATTTAAATTATTTAAAGCCTTATTTAGCTCTCTAAATAATCAAATATACCCTTCAAGCATGACATTGGAGAAATATTTCATTTAGAAATCCCTTTCAAAGAAAATTTCACATTGTTTTTAGGGGTATTAAAAGGTTTAAAAACATTATAAGTCATAACAAGGTGTTTATGTGCATAAAAGTTTCCCTTTTAGAAGCCAAACACACCTTTCATTCATCAAATGGGTCTAACACATGATAATTATGAATTTTCAACTTCCCCAATTTTACCATCTATTTAAAATGTTATTTGACTTTTAATTTCCCTCCTCTTATCCTCCAATGTAATTTAAAAACTTGAATCATGAAGAAAATGCAAAAAATGGGTGTTTATAGGATGTATAGATCCATATGGTCAGGTCCATACATAATGAGGTCAAAAATTGCATCAAGGCTTATGACAGGTATCTCAAATAAATCTTATGTCCAAAATGTGAAAGGTAGGTCCAAATCCATTCCTCTTTCTCCACTAAGCTCTTTGGTAGCCATGGAAAACACTCAATTTTTTGCTCAATTTATATAAGAGAGAGAAGATAGTGATCTAATATAATAGGAAGAGGAAGGGGGTATTATGACCTTTCTATCATGGGAATTAGTTTTTATATTCATATACCATGTTTTATGAATAATGTCTAAGAATCTAAGTAGTCAAGTTTTCTCCTTCATCTATGTAGGGGTCAAAATTGTAATAGTTTTGGTGCATCCTTAAAGAGATTTTAATAATAAATTCTTGTATGTGTGTTTTAGGATCAAAAAAGATATATATACATCAATCTCTACCCCTAGTTCACATGTGTGAGCCCTAATATCAAGGAAACATTCAAGTTATTACATGTATAGGTTGTAGATAACTTTCTTCATGTTACAAATCCTTTAGTGCATAAAAATGGAAGGTTTCATGGTTTTATTTTGATGGTGAGTTCCTTCGATCCATTAAAGTCTCCCTTATCTCAAAAACATATCTAAGCCACTATCAATCCAAATAACTCATTCAAGTCCTATCTCCAAGGTGACTATCATTCATGTAGTGTGGCATCTTTGCAAGTGTAAATACGGTGGATTTAGAGAACCATCAGGATTAGTTTAAAAGGAATACATTTAGTTAATACTTAATTAATTATATTTTATGTTTCCATTATGTCCCTCACTACACTATACTCAAAATATTCTCATCCTTATACCATGAGAGATGAGTCTTCATCTAGGCACATATAGGGCTATTTGGGTAGACCAAGCAAGTTGGCCACCAAATTAAAGGAGAACACTAGGTGTTGGAGATACTAATAGGCCAAGGAGAATAATAAATTCCATGAATAAGTATGGATTATGGTCAAATAAGATAATAACTCAATAAACTTTCCCTAAGATAAGAGCTCAGCCTATACTTCAAGGCAAATAAGACTGTGGCTATAGATTTGAAGAGATATTGATGGTGTGGTCTAGTCGAAAGAGTTTAAAGAGGTTTGGGTAGGTAAGGAACCATATAAATAATTATCTCATTACTTAGGTAAGTCTAAATTTACCATATAATAAAGGTAATGTCTACAAATATAGCTCAGTTAGACCTAATTACCATCTGCAATTCTAATTACAGATGGGGAACAAATGAAGTAATTAATCCTACTATAGGGGATCTTCAATATGAGAATAGTGAATTAATATTGATAAGTCCCATAGAATAATATGTTTAATTTTGGTGATTGGGGATATTTTTCATGAATTAATAAATCTTACCTCTCACCTAACAACTTAATCAAGGGGCCCAACTAATCACCTACAGATCTATAAGTGAAACAAGGAAAATAGATGCATATTAAATTAATATAAGGAATTTGAGGTTAAATAAAGATGTGGTAAAACATGTAATATTTTTTCATGGTGATAATAATCAAGTATCATCAACATAAAGAGACTCGCCCCTTACACATAGTCCAGCCAACTGGCCAAACACACTTGTAAGTAGGGTTATGAAAAGGTGGGGTAAATTATTTTGAACATTTCATGGAAGTGACTATTGAGTGAGTAAAATATGGACTTATGAATTTTTACCTATAATAACTCAATCTAAATTCAGTTATTTGGTCCTCTAACATGGACAAAAGTGCTTAAGTCCTAATTACACCTATTAGGCCTAAAATAGGTAGTGCAGACCTAAGCATAAAAATTAGAGATATTTGCACATTTGAAAGTTTTTAAAGGTTAGAAACACTTAAATGGGAAGTAATAAAATAATAACAGTGGTTTCTTATATGATTAGAACTTCAAGTGGAGGAAATAAGGCACTAAACCAGCCATTATAGCTACAAAGGCCTAGTTATCCATAAATCCTAGGCAAGAGTTTGATAGTTATGCAGGAAACATAATTCAAATAATCTCTATTCAAGAAGTGTTACCAAATCCTTAAATCATGTCATATAATTTTATAACCATATAAACATTTTGGAAAGAGAGATGAGACTACAAAGGTCTTTAGCACCTACTATCAAACACTTAGGCATGGTAGTAGTAGTCATACTCAAGGGAGAACTAAGAGAGAAAGGGGATTAAGGTGATAGTTTGGAAAGCTAAGGAAAAATAAAATAAGTATAAAATAGTGTAAGGAGATGATATGATGTCATTGAAACCATAAGTAACTACCTATAGGTAACCCAAAACCTTAGGACCTAGTCTAGGCCTAAATCCATTCTTGACTACTCAAGACCTCACCTCCTCTTAGTGGTAGAATAAGACCCCCCAAGTATATTAAAGGCCATGATAAGGTGTGGGATGAAACTAAAATTCCTAAGAAGGATGTTCTAGATATATTATTAAAATTAAATGGTCATTTTTATCTTATTAATCCTTTCGAGCTCAACTATCTTAAACTACCACCTCAATATGCCTACTAAAATACTCATATCTTGCCAAGAATAATGACTCAAAGATAGTAATCATAGGAATATTTGGTTACCTATAGAAACTAAACATCTATGGAGGAGAGAGTTGAATTAGGTAGCTCATATTTATGAATAAACCTTAAGACTGGAACCTATACAGAATGCCTATCAAGAAGCTTGGTGTTTGCCAACTTTCATTTATATCTCTCTATAAAAGATGCATGAGACCAATATATATTTAGGATATTTTATGGGTATAAGGGACATATATCCATGGAAAAAGGTGTTGGATTATAGGACTATAATTTATGATCCATCATTAAGATGGTAGACGTCTAAAACCCTACATAAACCCTAATAATGACATGATTGAGAAGATACTAAAGAATTTGCATATAGTTAAATTGGGATGGCCTATTAAACACTTGGATCACATATTACACTCAAGGGGGTTTCTATCCATGGTACCATTTTATATGTACTATTGTATAAATCTCCCTCCCCTAAAAAAAAAACTCTATTTTGTAAGGATTAGTGATGTTTTCAATATGAAAAACTTATGAAAGATTTAAAATCATGGAATAAGGTATTATGATATGTATTCAACCCCCTCAAATCATAAAATTATCGCAAACCTCCCTATAAATGATTCTACAAGTCTACAGCAAAAAGGTAGTCCAAAAAAGTTTCTAAGAGCTGACCTAATCACCTAGATGGGAAAATTTATAGATGTATACCTTGATATAAAATATTCATAAAAATATAAATCATGCTGATTTACTTTTTCTATAGTTTCCATTCAAGTTTCATGGCCACCAAGTACTTGACACTAAGCCATTAGGTCTAATTGCCTAAGTGAGCATATTTAATCAACAAAAGAGGTGTAAGGTGGCATAGAGGGGATGATAGATGAATTTATTATAGGATAATAACACCCACTTAACTAATTCATTAAATCAATCTGGCACACATTATATGGTCATCATGAAGAATGGAGTGTTTTTTAGCCTAGTTCACATGCAAAAAGAGAAGGTAGGCAATCTTGATGCCTAAATGTGTAACACAGGTGCCCATAATGTTTAGTAAACACTTATAACTTCTAAATTCATAACAATAAAATGCATGAGTTCTATTTTGCATTAATCCTATTACCTATTGGTGGAATAGAGGTAGAACAAGTGACTATTTCACAATATTTATATTAGTTGCTGGTTGGGAGCCACCATGGCCAAATAATAGATCTACGTAAAGTATACATTAATTATGTAAAGAATAATGAATTGTGATCAATAAATAAATTAATAATTAAATTAGGATGGATATTTACAATGACAATCTAAACTAAGGTGATCTAGGTTAAAAAGAATCAAAAGGAAAAGGTAGGGTAGAAATAAATGTTGTTGATCTTCATTCCAAACATCATGATAATGTTCAAGTCTCATCCATGAAATAACTTAAAACCAATGTATGATATGAAACATATTGAGCCCAAATATTACCATACATTAGGCAAACTCCTAAGGAAGGTGGAAATAATGCAAATAAGAATTAGATTCACTTTAAAGAGTCTACCCTTGTAAGCAAAAACCATTGGTCCAAATGCAAGAAGGGTAAAGGAAATGAAATGAAACTAAATACTTTCAGTCAACCTAGCATTGGTAAAAGTTAAAAACTCTATAGTTATGGGTGTACACCAAGAATCTATAAGAAGCATTGAAATTTAGATATCATAACAAGCAAATAAGAGAGAAGCCATGATAACAAACACAGACAAATACTAGATGATTTTTATAGAATTCCTTACTTGTATTTCTTACTCTATGTTTTCAAAGTAAATCTGGCTCTAAGAACTCCCTCCTTTACAAATTGGTAGTACTACCTTTTATACAAGGACAAGGCAGTATATTGGTTAGTTGTAAGATACAACTATATAAGAAGTAAGGACAACTATCCTTTTTCTACAAAGTTATAAAATACACTTGATTTTCTAAAATAGACTAACCTAGAGGCAAACATGATAACAAACTAGCATATGCCCTTACAAAAGAATATTCCATTTTCAAAATGTTTCAATGCTTCATAAAAGTGGAATATTAACTAATTAGTTGGTGGGCCCTACACCTAGGAACTTGTTTTTTGCTATTGAATGGTGTTCATAGCCTTTTGATGTTATTCATTAATGAGTCCCAAATCCATAGCTGGCCTTTATAGACACTCTTCTTCCTTATTAACTAGATCATTCAACTCTCTATCATTCTTAGCCATAGCTTCCTTAATGCTTTTAGACTCAATTATCCTTTCTCTTGTATTGAGGATGATGTCTAGGATCTTACTATTATCTACACTAGATTGGCCTTGAATCTTTCCTCTATACATTTACATTTTTTATCACACAAGATCTTCATTTTTGTCACTCTATGCTTGCATTATGCTTATTTGGTTTCTATCTATCACTTTCTTGGCATTTTTCATAAATGCCTTCAAAGCACTAGCCATTTTTATTTAATATTTATCCTTTTATTTTGTGCCATTAGATCACTGTCCATGGATCAATGTAGGCCATTAATCATGATCCAAGACCTTTCCTATTATTGGACATCTTTGTATCAATCCCAATAGTTGTGCCACTTGTCACTCTCATAGGATTTCTAAGCTTTATATTCTATGTCAATTGTATATTGAATGCAAATTTGCCATGTGTAGAGCTCATGGGATCTTGAAGCTCTACTAAATAGTTAACAATAATTTCATGCCATTGGATCATCTAATCTCAATGAATCATGAGCCATTGATATTATAAGATTCATGATATTTATTAGTGCATGATTAAAGAAAGGAACTTAAGCTCAAATATTTTAAGTTTCTTTCATGTTAAAAAACATGCCATAGACATAGGTTAATGTATTTTACAATAAGTTTTGAAACATGATATCGAAGTGGCCCCTTCAAATGATAGAAACACATCTATTTTCCTAGACAAAATGTTATATGATCTTGAATTTTACAATCTCAAAAATGTCAATGATAGCTTTGTGGATGTCAAATGATGTTCATGAGAATGTTAAATTTAAGCTCATGAAATTCATGTATTTCATAGATCTTGGATTCAATTTGGTCCATCCAATCGATCTTCATAATGAAGCATAGACCGTCTATCATGAATCAAGTAGTTTCACACCATTGGTTTCATTTAATATGTGGGATCCTTTTTATCAAGTCTTAAATGTTAGAATGTCTCATGGTAGCTCTATAGGGCTTCTTGGGCCTTTTGAATTTTTGTTGTTTTTTCTCTATTAGATCCTCAATCCTGACGAGGCAAGAGTCATCAATCATGATCTAAATTCTCACACATGATTGGTCTAAAAGACCAAATATTTAGGTTTGTTAGGTTTTCCTCACTCCATTGGATTATCCCCTCATGATGAAGCATAATATTTTAGATCTATAAAGAAGCAAAGTATTTAAGTTAGGACTTTGTTAGAAATAAAACATAGGCTAAAGTTGTAAGGCTAAGGTCTCATTCATGTTGACGAAAATGAATGGGGCCTTAGAGTTAGGACTTTAGGATATAAGGGTAACAAAGGGGGGCATGTTATAAAAATTAAAAGGACCCTACCAATACAAATGTTAGACTATGTTGGAAATATAAAGAATAAAAAAAGGGGGGAAATAAAGGGGACTAGGCATAATTTTTAGGCTAAGGTTTGGTCATGTTAAGAAACATGACTAAGACTTAACATGAAAATTGGATCTTAAGTCTAAAATAAATTAGAAACATTCCCAACAAAAGTGTTCTTGCCAATGTTTAAATTTGAATGAGGGGTTCAAGTTAGGGTTTGCTAAAAGGAGGCTTTCATTATATGAATCCAATACTGAGATTATTTAGATCGAAGGCTAGTAAAAGCTTGAATAAAGATAAATAGTGGGGATATAAGCATGATATATTCATAAAGGCTCCATAAAACGTGTAACTTATCACATGAAGAGAAACTATTATAAATATTAGGTAACCTTAAATCAAAACCATAAACTAGTAGGCCAACTTTATCAAAGTGGATTATCCTCAAATTCTAACAATGTTCAAAACATGCCATGTTTTCAGTTTTAAAGTTCAAAGTGTCTCAAGGGTCCTAATTTTCAAAAAGTGGGGTTATGTTAACCTTAAAAAATGACAACTTCCAATGGAAACATAGCAATATGTTAGAACTCAGAGGCTCTGGTTTGGACAAGTGATTGAGCTACTTATTCCTTTTTATTAGGCACCATCATTAAGATCAGTTCAAGGTTATAAAAAATATTATATATGAAAAATGAGGATCAAATTTCATAACTCAATCATGTTATGTGTGTGTGTGTGTGTTTTTTATTCCACTTATTTATTACCAAAGGATTTAGAGAACAAATTCTAGGTTCATGGCTTTAATCATTAACACTAACTTTTAACATGTTTGAATATTCATTAAGAACCATGTCTTAGTTCAAGGAAGGCTTGGGAATTACTCTGCTACTAGACAAGCATCCATATCCCTAATAAAGATGCTTTTGGCTCCATTCAAGGCCTTAATCCACTACCAACCAAGCATTTATATCCTCAATAGAGATTACCAGAATCACCATTTCTTGGAAAGTTTTTGATTTTTCAATATCTCTTATTTTCATATTTTTTAGATCATTTTTTTGGGCCTTCCAGAAAAGGTTGGGAACCAAGTTAGTTTGGTTTAGGGATTTGGTTAAGTGTTTTATTTTTAGTTAATTTTCCTTGGCTATAAACTTTTTCCCAGACAATTAATTTTTTTTAAGTGCAAGCAGGACTATGTTCTAATAGTTTAAGATTTCATCCTACATGTGAAATCCTTATTAAAACCAAGATTAGATCAAAAAAAGTTTTAAAATCTCAAATAGTAATTAACTTATCTACCAGTCTTTACTAGTTTATATAAACTACAACATCAAGCTCACATTTTAATAACCCACGATCAACCAATGTTGAGAAGTCATACCTATATTTCTGAATTATGAAGTTCATGAGAAGGCTAGATGAAACTTGAGTTGAGGGTTATCTAAAAGGACTTATTTAGAAGAAATAAATAAATCATGAATTAAAAAATATGTATAAGTAGTATATACAAATAAAGGATAGGAAGGAAAAAAATAAGAAAGAAAGAACATGGAAGAAACTAATCCAATCCCTATACTAACTCCATAAAATACTTACCTCTAAGATCAAATGGAAAATTATTTAATCTACTACAAAACATTAAATCTTGATTACTTCCATCCCATGGCCTATTATTTTAGATGGGATCAATTGTATGCTTGTGCCTTCTAGATGATGTAGCTTGATCTCCTATTAGCCTCCTCAGATGCATGGATCAAAAATATGACTCTAAGACCTAATCATATTCTTCCCAAATTCTCCTACTTTATAGTAGGAGTGATAGTTTTATTTCATCCATAGATAGATACTTTATTATATCATCTTCACCAAATAATGGTAGCTTGACTAGTATATTTAGACTGATGTCTTTGTTATGTTCTTTATGAGGGGGACATGGACTACCAATCTTTGTACAAAAATATTCCAAGTTGTCCTAAAAGGATTCTTTGTCTTGGTCAACTATATGATGGTCATCTCAAATCCCATCATCAGAGACATGTTGGTCCCCTATTCCTAACCTCTTGATAAAGTCATATATTAATTCCTAATCTGATTCACTCACTCCATCTTTATTTTCCATGAAGGGAGGCATATCTTCTATCTAATCAAGCTCTAGCTTATCTTGGTTTTTGGATTCAAAAATTAAATCATCTACTAAAAACTCTAGATCATTGGTGAAATACTCAGATGAAGCATTCATGTGTTGTCTTATTCCATCATCTACCATTTCCAGCTCTTTGATTCCATTTAATAAATCATGGAATGACCTTTGTCAGTGATCATCTTCTTCAGGGGTATTCTCTATTTCAAAAATAAACATGTGTGGACTATCTTTTTGGCTACCTTTTGAAGAAATATTATCATGTACTTGATCCATATCTACTTCTAGCAACTCTTCCTCTCCATATATAGGTGTACCAATGATGACATCTTATTAATATTTAATTGCAATATCTTTTACATCTTCATCTTCAAATTAAAAATCAAAGGCTTACATGAAACCTTGAGATGCTCCTGTAAAGCTAGATGTCCTTGTAACAAAGTCCTAATTAAGTATAATTTTAGAGGTTTCATAAATATTTCAATAATCAGCCACAATAGTATCATAAACACTCATGTATGTCCTTAAATGATACCTTATTACTGCTATCATGAAACTCATTTGGAGGCCTATCAAACCTTTGGGAGGCATTGTTTCTGTCATAACATTCCCTTGTATTTCCTACTTGTTTTTGTAACAGATGAAAGTTAGTGCTCATTTTTTTGGATCATTTATAATATTAAGTATTTTGAACTTTTTGGTGTCTCAAGCTCATCAATTGGAACATTTTTATTGGTTGTGGTCACTAGAGTTCCATGATTTTGTGGATGAAATCCACTAGTAGTGTTATTTAGGAACTCTAGGTCTTGGCCAAAATATGTATGACTTAAGGGAAAATGGTTCTGAATTTGTGTTAATGTAGGCATACTAGGAATGACATTTTGGATGGGCCATTTTGAATTAATATTAGGCATGGAATATGCCATCTAACCTTGGGACTACATTTGGTCATAAATGACTATAGCTTCAGAATAGGGCTAGGTCAATGTGTTTATGATTGGAAGAGATATTTTTAGGAACATAGAGGTCAAGGGATATATAAGATCCTTATAAATATCTAAGGGTAACACCTCATTGGGTCTATAATGGGTTGTAGTTTTACTAAACATTATTTGTAACTGAGTGTTAAAGGCTCTGATGGTTTCATTAACATCCTTTTTAATTGTGGTAACTTGATGATACAAGACATAGGGACTAATAATTTTGCCAAATTTATCAATGAATATATTGTTAAAGTCATTCTAAATAGTAATGCAATCCTATTGAAGTTTAAGAAACCATTCATAGGAAACATCTTTACAAGTAAATGGCAATAACCTACATGCTACATGTTCATGAATAACATTAAGTAATCACATAATAGCTTTGAAACTTATAACATGCTCTTTAGTTGTGACAACATTATTAGGACTCTACGAAGGCAAATATCTTTCAAAATTCTAAGGAAGATCATGTATTATACCTACCATTTTTATTGAAGAACCACCTATCCAAGCCATACCTTGAACACATAAGTACCTTGAACTGGTGAATTATTTGAGACTTTAGGAATTTTGCTTGTATATGCCTTGCCTTGGTTAATTCTAACTTCTAACCTTGAAACCTATTTGAAATATGATATGTCAAATCAATGTTTACAAATAATAATGATTATATTTGCACATTAATAATTTTTTTTGAATATTAATATAAATAACAATAAAGGACAACACTCTTTAACTAAATTATCTCAAAGAAGTGTCCAAATATGCTAGTATGAATGATATTTACATGTTCAAGTCCAAATATATTCAAAATGTCAAATAATTTATGAATATTTGATCAAAATAGCTATTACTAATCTCAAATTGGTTAGATTTATAGATCTAAAGCTATCTTTACAATAAATAAGAATATATATTCAAAGAATTTCAATATTTGTCTAAATAAGCCCAAAGACTAGTCTAAATTTGTGAAGATTACTAACCTTTACATAATTATGGTAAAAAAAACATGAATATGTAAATAATAAAGTTATATTTGATCAAAATACACAAAAAACAATAAATATCCTACAAATTCATAAAGATTTTATTGAGGGCCCTCCTATCTCTAGTGAAGCTCCTCATATTAATGCCTATATGTGTACCACAAGTTCCAAAAGTGTCTAGTGAACACTTCTCATTTTTGAATTCCTAAGAATATAATGCATGATTTTTAGGTTGTAATAATCCTATTATCTATTGGTGTAATATAGGTAAAACAAGTGACTATTTCATAATATTTATATTAGTTGGTTGTTGGGAGCCACCATGGCCAAACAACATATCTATGCAAAGTATGTAATAATTATGCAAAGAATAGTGAATTGTGATCAGGAACTAAATTAAGAATTAATTTAGGATGGATATTTATAATGACAAGCTAAACTAAGGTGATCTAGGTTAGAAAATAAGTAAAAGGAAAAGGTAGGGCAAAAAGAAATGTTGTTGGTCTTCATTCTAGACATAATGACAATGTTCAAGTCTTATCCATGTAGGCACTTAAAACCAATGTATCATACAAAAAAACTTGAGCCCAAATATTACTATACATCGGGAAAAATCAAAAGGAAGGTGAAAATAATGAAAATAAGAATTAGGTTCACTTTAAAGATTCTACCAATACAAGTAAATAATATTGGCCTAATTGGAAGAATGATAAAGGAAATGAAATGAAACTAAAGAGTTTTAATCAACCTATAATTGACACAATTTAAAAAAATTATAATTAAAATTACACACCAAGAATATATAAGATCCATTCAAATATATAAATCATAAAAATCAAATGAGAGAGAGGCCATGATAGTAAACGCACAAACAAATATTGGACAATCTTTTCAAAATTCCTTACTTGTATTGCTTGCTCCAAGTTTACAAAGTAATTTTGTCTCTAAGAACTCCCTCCTTTACAAAATGGTAGTACTACCTTTTATAGAAGGATAATGTAGTATACCAGTGAATTGAAAGATACATATAAATGAATTAAGGACACCTATCCTTTTTCTACAAAGTTCTAAAATACACTTTATTTTCTAAAATAGACTAACCTAGAGGAAAATATGCTGATAAACTAGCATATTCCTTTATAAAATAATATTCTATTTTCAAAATGTTACAATGCTTCACAAAAGTGTAATATAAATTATCTGACTAGTGGGCCTTGTGCCTAAGAACTTACTTGTTGCTACTGAAGAATGTTCATATCCTTTTGATTCTCCTTATTAACAAGTCCCAAAGCCATAGATGGACTTAAGAGATACTCTTCTTCCTTGTTATCTAGATCATTTAATTTTCTATCATTCTTAGCCATATCTTCCTTAATGTTGTTGGCCTCAGTTATCCTTTCTCTTGCATTGAGGATCATAGCTAAGATCCTACTATTATCTACCTTAGATTAGCCTTGACTCTTGTCTATATATGTTTGTATTTTTGAACACACAAGATCTTCATTTTTGTCACTCTATGATTGTATGGTGCTTATTTGGCTTATAGATGTCAATTTCATTGCATTTTTCATAAATGCCTTCAAAGCACTAGTTGTTCTTATTTAAATTTGTCCTTTTGTTTCATGTTATTGGAGCATTACCCATGGATAAATATGGGCCATTGATTGTAATTTAGGACTTCATTGATTATTGTTCATCTTTGTATCAATCCACATGGTTTTTTCACTTGTCACCCTCATGGGATTTATAATATCTATATTCTATATTAGTCACATATTAAATGTGTGTTTACCACATGCCAAGCTCACAGGGTTTTGGAGCTCTACTAAATAGTCATAAGTGATTTTGCACCATTGGATCATCTGGTCCTAATGAAGTGTGAGTTATTGATCCTTCAAGATGCACAAGCTTTAATTATTACATGATTATAAAAATGAACCCAGGCTAAAATATTTTAAGTTAAGTTTATTTCATGTTAAAAAACATGCCATAGACTTGGGTCAAAGTATTTTATGCTAATTTTTGAAACATGATATCAAAGTGGCACCTTTGAATGATATAAACAAATTTATTTTCCTCTACAAAATGTTAGATGATCTTGAATTTGATGATCTTACAGACATCAATGATAGTATCATAGATGTTAAATGATGTTCCCAAGAATCTTGATTTTGTGATTGCGAAATTATTGTATTCCATAGATCTCATATTTAATTCACTCTACTTGATCAATATTCATGATGAAACATAGAACATTAGTCATGATCTAAGTATTTTCACACCATTGGTTCCATTTAATATGTGAGACCCTATGTTATCAAGTCTTGAATGCAATGTTGTTTGGTAGCTCTATAGGGCTTCTTAGGCCTTTTGAATTTTAATCATTATGTTCACTCCATTGGATCATCTAATCCCAATGAGGTGATAGACATCAATCATGATAAAAATAATTTAACATGTTTGGTCTCAAAGAACAAATGCTTTGGTTCATTAGTTTTTCCTCACTTCATCGGATTATCCCCTCATGATGAAGTGCAGGTCATCAAATTTTCAAAAAACAAGGTATTTAAGTTAGGACTCAATTGGAAATAAAACATAGGATAAAGAGTTAAGGCTAAGGTCTCATTAATATTGACATACATGAATGGGGCCTTAGAATTAAGACTTTAGGCTAAAATGGTAACAAAGGGGGCCATGCTAGAAAAATTAAAAGGACCCTACCAATATAAAAGTTAAATTATGGTGTAAATATAAGGAATAAAAAGGGTGGAAATAAAGGGGACTAGGAATAATTTTTAGGTTAAGGTTTGGTCATATTAAGAAACATGATCATGCCTTATCATGAAAATTAGGGCTTAAATCCAAAATGAATTTGAAATATTCCCACTAAAAGTGTTCTCACCAATATTTAAATTTAAACTAGGGGTTTAAGTTAAGGTTTGCTAAAAAGAGGGTGTCATTATATGAATACAAAAATGAGATTATTTAGATCAATGTTATTAAAAGCTTGAATGAAGATAAATAGTGAGGATCTAGGCATGATCTATTTATAAAGGCTCCATGAAACCTACAACTTATCACGTGAAGGGAATTTATTAGTAACATTAAGTAACCTTAAAGTAAAACCATAAACTAGTAGGCCAACTTTATCAAAGTGGATGATATCTAAATTCCAATAATTTTTAAAACAAGCCATGCTTTCAATGTTAAGTTTCAAAATATCTCAAGGGTCCCAATTTTTAGAAATGGGGGTATGTTGACCTCAACAAGTGGCTAGATGATCCATGAAGGTGTAATCGTACCACTTCAATACTTTATAATTTCCAAGAGGGAGAGTTCTTGACCAAGGTGGCATTTTCATGCCTTGAATGGGGTCAGTCGAGCTTGAGAAAACCTCTACCACTCCATCTCTATGGCACACTCCTCATTAAAGACCACCAACCATGGAAGAAATGTATGAAGGGAGTCATGAATGATATTTTAAATACTTGTGAGTGGATTATGGTCATCAATGACCTCTAAATTTAACCTTCACACCATATTTCCCTCTCTTACCTTCTCATTCTTGTATATATTTAGGTTCTGAGGCCATTTAATCATCCCTCAGCAATGTATGAGGAAACTCTACTTAGATTTATATCTTGTAGACCTCTTTGACTGATATATGGACTATTGTAGCTTCTTCATGTTAGTATCTAGTATCTTATGCTTGTTTTATTTGAAAATGTGGTAGGTTTCTTTCCCTTTATAGGTATTTGTCTCACCTAGATGCTAGTGGATGTTCTATACATGTCATATAGTGTGTAAGGTGTTAATGGTTGATCTTAAACTATAAGTTTAAATGGTAATTTTTTTGAACTAGGCCTTCCCTTCATTACCATTATGTTATATCCATCTAATACAGAATCTATATGAAAATATTAGATACAATCTCTTGGAGATATTGATTTAGCTTCATGTATTATCCATTAGTGTTATTTAATATCAAAGAGAGTGGATAACTTATATTGGTGCATCACCATCTTTAGATTAGGTTTCTTTTTATGCATCTCTCTATCCATTTTCACCCCATCAAGTTAGTAGTCTTAGGATTTGAGCTAAATATATGCACCAAGGTAGCTAGCCATATAAACTAGAGGTTTATCCCATCCATAGGCCACCCACAACCTTGTGCTAATCCTATGTTACCCCAAACTTGGAGGTTGGCCTAAACAACCTCCTCTTAGGGTAAAATTTGGAGTGTTAACAATTTGAGAATGCCTAGTAGGATTAGATTTAGGAAACTTAGAGAACATTATATCCTCATTTTATGATCTTAAGAAGATGTAAGCATTGGAGAAGTAGAGTTGCAATCAAAATTTCATGCCAAAAGGTTCATCAAAATATCATTATCTTAGGGTAAGGATAGTTTTTTTGTTCATATTTTACTTGGTTCTTCATTTGCCTCATGATGTCTAATGGCTTGGTATGTAGACACTTGTTATTTTGTACCCTCATATTATCCCTACAATGAACCTCACCAATCATATTATAACCCATACCATCCTTATGATGCTTATCACCAACAACATGTTAACCCTTACCCTCCTTATGAGTATTATCCCTATAATGCTTATTATAGGTTAGGATAAGGTGCCTTAATTCATCCCACAAATTGAAACACATATAATAGAGGAAGATCTTAGATCCAAGTTTCCAACATGGAAATAAGTAGTGAAGTCATGGGGAAAGGAAGATCAGCCAAACCTACATCAAGGTATTAGAAATAAAGATAAATATGAAACCATTTAGTCCCCATCCCTCCTTACTCAAAATTTCAAAGCATTCCCATCATGGAGGTCCATTTTAGATAATATGTATAATAAATATGAGGTGTTGGTTGTCAAAATTGAGTAGCCTAGTGAGAGGAATGAAACATCCATGACACTACTCAATTTGGCCTCTCTTCTTGAATCCTTTCAAGGATATTCCATTCCAAATATTGAAAAGGATCTTGTCATTGAGAAATAAAGTGAAGAATTTCCAATTGTGGTGGTATTTGATGAAGGTTATTTAAGTGAACTTAAGGAAGAAACTGTTATTAGTACACCTCTTAGTGAGGAGTGACATAATTTAGCCTTCAAGAATACAAAAAAGGTGACCTTCAATATCTCCTTGATGATATGGAATATGATTTTTGTCATGAAAATCTTTAAAATTATGAAAATAAAGCATTTGTCCAACTTGAAATAGCTATCAAATAAGGACACAATCCTCAAGATGCTTCAGTTGGTCAAGAGACATACAAGCTAGATTATGAATTTTTAGTTGAAGGGGAAAGTAACTTGGAAGAGAGATAAACTAATTAAATTACTATGATAGATGAGAGAACTTCCAATGATATATCAAGGGTTGCAAAAAAATTTTGGATCTCCATGAGCATGGTAAATTGGTTAAAATTTCAAAATCTACCTCAAAAAGTGTTATATCTGCTTCTACATCAGCCAACATCAAACTTGAAGAAAGCCCAAACAGACTAGTGCTATGTGAAGACCAATCATAGGACTTGTTTGACATCATAAAATCAGGTTACATCCCTCTAGAAGCATGTCATGATCTGGTTTATATTGAATAAGTTAGTGTCACTAAATAAGAGGGAGGCATCTCTCTAAGCATGTCATTCCAAGAAGTTATCCCACTTGAAGGTGACTTGTTTAAGGTCTTAAAACAAGGTTATCAACTCCTCTTTCCCTTCTTAGATGATTGCTCAGTCTTGGTGAATGAAAATAAATTAAAATGGCCTCAATATATCATGAATTAAGACTCATATCTCTTGGAATTTATCCCTACAAATATGTTATAAGAGCCACCTCAAACTGTTCATCATGAGCAGCCCATGACTAAAGCATAAATCAGATTGTTCATGCAAAGTAGGAAAGTTTCAAATGAATATGAATAGGTATTAGATTCACATATCCAGCCCATGTACCTATAAATGGATCAAGAAGTTCCAATTTATCTTGTAAGAGGCTATGAACATATAAACATCTCTAGATGGAAGTGTAAGTTCTCATTTTATGAGCCATACCTGATTGCACTCTATTCATCATATGGTTATCTAATCTCATCGTGCCATAGTGATCAAAGGAGATTCCCATTTGAACCTAGAGGAGAAAAATATTTTGTTTCGGTTATTTTTTTATAGTAGGTTGTCTTTGTCTAATTTCTAATAAGTGTGTCAACTAAAGTGATGTGTTAGCCTTAGTTGATTTGGTGTCTTATATTTTTGCTTTATTAGGTGTTAGGTGTTGTTTATGTTATTTTTTTTTCATTTTGAGGTTATTTTTGAAGTCCTTTAAAAGGTTTTCTAAGGTGATACATATAATTTGTAGTCTAATAAGAGTCGTCATCCAAGTCATATTTCCATGTATGAGTCATGACTATCATGGAAAGATAGTGGGTTCTCTTAACCATCAAGCAAGTCACCTCCTATGAGTCACTAAAAATGTTGATAATTTGGCCTCCTAGGAAAAATGTCAACCCATACAATCAAAAAAAATCCCATGAAACCCCTCTAATATTTCACATTATGGTCTAGTTGTCATGGTCTCCTAAATTCTTCTTGAAAACCTTTTAACACTAGTTAAGGTGTCACATTATGTACTAAACATTACTTACAAAGATCATCATATGTCATAAGATATCTTGGGTTATTATGTGATGTGATAGTGGTCATGGTGGTCCTTAGATTAGTGGGAGACTGTCAAGGTGATTTTTGAGGTCTAAATTATGGTTTAAAATTTATTTGATAAGATTAAGGTTTCTTAGCATAATTTAACGTAATTTAGAAAGTTTAAGGTTTCTAATTCTTATGGTTTTAGACCTATATTAAGCCAATTTTTATGTCAGGATATTTTTTAGCATCATATAGGTGTGTCCAAGCTTCTTTTGAATCATGAAATGAGGTCTAGGATGCATCTAAGGATACCCTCTATTGTATACTTATTCAAACTATTTCAAGCCTTATTTGGCCCTATAGGTCATCAAATATACCCTTCAAGCATGTCATTGGAGAAAAAATTCCATTATAAATCCATTCTAAAGAAAATTTCATAGAGTTTTTATGGGTCTTAAAATGTTTTACAAACATTTTAAGTCATAACAAGGTGTTTATGTGCATAAAAGGATCCCTTTTAGAAGCCAACCCCACCTTTCATTCATCAAATGGGTCCCACACATGATAATTATGAATTTTAAACTTATCTAACCATACCATATATTTTAAAATGTTATTTTAGTTCTAATGTACCTCCTCTCATCTTCCAATTGCATTTCAAGACCTAAATCATGGAGAAAATGTAGAAAATAGGGTGTTTTTATAAGTGTTTATAAGATTTATGGATCCATATGAATAGGTCCATACATAGGGAGGCTCAAAATTGCATCAAGGCTCATTTTAGGTATCTTAGTGAAGTTTCATGTCCAAAATGTGCAAGGCAGGTCTAAAACCATTCCTCTTTCTCCATTGTGTTCTTTGGTAGCCATGGATAACACTTCATGTTTTTGTTGAGTCCATACATAAGAGAGAAGATGGTGAGATAATATATTGGTTATATTAAAGGGGTATTATGAAATTTACATCATGAGCATTAGTAATTATGGATTTATAGCCCATGATTTATGAACAATGGCTAAGAATCTAGGTAGTCAATTTATCTCCTTCATTTGTGCAAGGGTCAGAATTGTAATAGTTTTGGTGAATCCTTGAAGAGGTTTTATAAATTAATGAATTTATGTGTGTTATATGAGACCTAAAGATCCATATCCATCATTATCTACCCCTAGTTCACATGTGTGAACCTAAGATCAAGGAAATATTCAAGTTATTACATGTACAAGTTGCAGACAAGTTTCTTCATGTTACAGAGCCTTTAGTGCATAAAAATGGAAGGTTTGGTGGTTTTAGTTTGATGGTGAGTTATTTAGAGACATTAAAGTTTCATTTCTCTCAAAAACATATTAGGTTCACCATCAGGCCAAACATCTCCTTCAATTCCTATCTCTAAGGAAACTATCATTCATGTAGTGTGGTCTCTTTACAAGTGTGAACATGGTGGTTGTATAGAACCATCATGATTAGTTTAGCAGGAATACATGTAATTCATACATAAGTTAGTATATTTGATATTTACCTCATTTACCTCATTGAATTTTACTCAAACCATTATCATCCTTAATATCTTGAGAGATGAGTCCTCATCTAGGTACCTATAGGCCTACTTAGGCAGACCAAGCAAGTAAGTTGGCCACCAAATGGAAGGATAAAACTATATGTGTGATATATATAGAGATAAAGGAGAATAATAAAGTCCACAAAAAATTATGGAGGATGTCCAAACAAGATACAAACTCCATCAACTCACCCTAAGATAAGAGCTTAGTTTAGACTTCAAGGTAAACAAGATTATAGTTGTAGATTTGAAGAGATACTAATGGTGTGGTCTGGTTGGAAGAGTTTTATGAGGTATATTAATGTGAATAACCCTATAAATAATTATTTTATTATTCATGTATGTCTCAATGTACCATCCAAAAAAGGGAATGTCTACAGCTATAGCATAGTCAGACCTAATTTCCATCTACATGCTTGACTGTAGTTGGGGAAAATTGAGTAATTAGTCCTATTAAAGATTATATTAAATATGATAAGTGTGAATTAATATTTATAAGTAACATAAAAGAGGATTATAAATTTTAGTGAGTGGGTAGATTTTCCATGAAGGAATAAATCTTACCTCTAAAAACATAGTCAAGGGAACCAACTGATCACCTATAGATATATAAGTGAAACAAGTAAAAGAGATGCATATTTAATTAAGATAGGTCATTTGAGGTTAAATAAATATGTGTGAAACCATTAAATATGTTTTCATGGTGATAAAAATCATTATCATTAATAAGAGACTCACCCGTTACAAAGTCTAGCCAATTGGCCAAACACACCTATAGGTAGGGTTATGAAAAGGAGGGATAAAATATGGTAAACCCTACATGAAATTGATTTTTGAGTGAGTAAAACAGGTTTATATTAATTTTTACCTCTAATACCTCAATTTACGTTCAGTTATTTGGTCCTCTAAGGTAGATAAAAGAGATTAAGGCTTAATTAGACATATTAATATTAGAATAGGTAGTGCAAACCTAAGCATTGAAGTTAGAGATATTTTCATGTTTTAAGGTGGAAAAAACTTGAAGGGGAAGTAAGAAAATAATAATAATAGTGGTTTCTAATATGATTTTAACTTTAAGTGGAGGAAAAGAGGCATTAAAATAGACATTATGGATACACATGCTTGATTATATGTGCCCATAAACCATAAGCAAGAGTCTGATAGTTATGCAGGCAAAAAAATTGAAAGAAGACATATTAAAGAGATGTTACCAGACCATTAAATAATGTAATATAAGTTTTTTACCCCATAAACATTGTGGAAAGATAGATGAGTATAACGAGGTCTCTAGCACCTATTTTTACACACTTATGCATGGTATTAATAGTCATACTCAAAGCATATTTAAGAGAGAAAAGGGACTAAGGTGATAGTTTGAAAAGCTAAGGAAAAGTACGAGAGGTGAAAACAAGTGGAAGGGGATTATAATATGGAATTTAAACCATTAATAACAAATTATAGGTAACTCATAACCTGGGATCTAGTCTAGGCCTATTAGGCCTAAATCCATTCTTGACTACTCAAGACCTCACCTCCTCTTAGTGGTAGAATTAGACCCACCAATAATTAATAAGGTTATGATAATGTGTGGGATGATATTACAAGTCCTAATAAGGATGTTATGATAGAGGATTATAAATAAATGACCATTTTAATCCTATTACTCCTCTCAAACTCAATTATCCTAAACTCCCACCTCAAGATGCTTACTACAATACTCATATTTAACCAAGCATAATGAATCATAACCAATAATATTAGGAGGATTTTTTTACCTATAGGCAATCAAAATCCATGGAGGAGAGATTTGAATTAAAGAGATCATATTTATCTTAAGACTACAACATGCACAAAATGCCCAACAAGGAACTTGATGTCTACCAACTTTCACTCATAACTCTCCATAAAATATTCATGGGACCAAGATATATTTATGATATTTGAAGAGGTATAGGGGATACAGATACATGGTAGAATATTTAGGATTAGATGTTTGTACTTTATGAACCATCATTAATATGGTAGACCTCTAAAACCCTACATAATCCCTAATAATGACTTGATTGAGAACATATTAAATAATTTACATATATTTACATTATAATGGTATATTAAATACTTATATAACATATTAAACTCAAATTAAGTCCTTTTTGTGGTATTGGTCTATACAAACTATTGTATGAACCACCCTACAAACTATGTTTTTGAAGGATTAGTGATGTTTTTAGGATACAAAACTTGATGGATGGTTTATAATCATGGAATAAGGTATTATTATATGTATTACACCCTATCATATCATAAAATATTCACAAACCTCCATATAAAGGCTTTTGTAAGTTTGCACCAAATAGGTAGTTTAGAGAAGCTACTAAGAGGTGACCTAATCACCTAGATGGGAAAATTTGTAGATGTATACCATTTTGAAAACACATATAAGGATATAAAATGTTCATATGGATATAAATAATGGTAATTTACTTATTTTTAAGGTTCTTTTCATGTTTCATGGCCACCAAGAACCTAACACCAAGCCATTAGGCCTAATTGCCTAAGTGGTCCTACTTGGTCAATAAGAAGAGGTGTAAGTTGGCATATAGGGGATGTTAGATGAAGTTATTATAGGATCATAACACACCTATAACTGATGAATTAAATTAATTAGGCACATATTCTATGGTCATCATTAAGAATTTGCAATTTCTTAGCCTAGTTATAATGCATAAAAAGAAGGTGGGCTGCTAGATGATACATGGAGGCATAATTAAACCACTTCATTGGTTTTTAACTACCAAGAGGGATATTTATTGATCGTTTTTTCATGTACATGTCTTTAATAAGGTCAATAAAACTTGAATAAACCTCCACCACTCCATCTTTATGCCACACTCCTTGTTGAAGACCACCAACCATGGAGGCAATGCATGAAGGGAGTCGTGAAGTATATTGTAACTATTGTGTGAGTGTATTATAGTCATTAATGTCCTCTAAATTCCACCTCCACAACAAATTTAGCTCTGTTTCCTTCTCATTCTTCTATATATTCAAGCTCTTAGGCCATTGTAATCATCCCTCAACTGGGTATGAGGTGTTGAAATCAAAATCACTAAGAGGGGATTGATTCAATGCTTTAAAACTTTATTTAAGTTAATTTATTTCAATTATAATTTAAAATTTTTCAAATATAAAAAAATAGTGATATAGCAATGTATAAAGAACCATTCACATGGGCATGAATCAAGAAAACCCATATATGAGTGAGAAACCCTCAAGTTGAAGAAAACTCACTGTGATATCTACAAATGGAATTATTTATTATGAAAAAATATAAAATTTAGTTGATCACTAGCTCAACTTAGATCACCAACCCAAATAAAGTCAAGCACCATCATGACTAGGCTTTAACAAGTACCTACTTTCAAGAAAGCACCAATTCCCTAGGTGACTCAACACCAACTTAGCCACATCATGAATTTTGATCACATTCACACCTCTAATCTTCTATTATGGTTTATAACTCATTTCAATACCTTATTATTCTCAGACATGCAATATTTTATTCACTTATTTTTCATACCCTAAATAGGCCTAAACTGACTTGTATATATACTAGTCTTATGGTCACACACCACTTAGTTGACCACACACCTTCAACCTATTAGGTCAAATACTAAATAATTCTTAATACATATTATGAACATTTTTAAATCACAATTTAACCCCTTTTTCTCTACCATAACTTAATTAGGCCTTAATTCTCTTTTAGGTCTCATGGAGACCTAATTGCATTAGGTCTATCTTCTTAGCAATAAAAAATGATATTATTGGTCTTAAATGGACTTATCTAACAATAAAAAATAATTAAATAACTTATAAAATTATCTATAATAACCTCATACAAAATTAATTAGACATATATCCTTTATTCATACCATGAAAGCTCTTTTAAGACAAACTATCCTATTAGGCATGTGTACCTAAAAAGTTTTTCTTACAATAATGAAGATTAAACACCTATAAAATACTCAAATATGACAAATGAAACAAATATAAAAATTATCCATTACCTCAGGGTCATCACAAAATTCTTTGAACACCTTCACTTAGGAGATAAAGGATCAATACCATCTTTGCAACTTGCTTACTCAAAACTGCCTATTCACCTCAAAAACTAGTCATGATGAATTAGACCTAAAACGCCTATGTAGACACATGTCATTAATATTTATGTATAAAAATATTCCTATGAGATGTATATGACATACTCATATATAAAATTCATATCGTCTAATGGCAAATATTAGTCTTGCAGACTAATTTATTGACCTTATATCTCAAAGTTGTATCTAAACTAGACATGTTATTTTGTGAGAAACATTTTCACCACATAAACATACCTAAAAAGCTTATAAAAACATGATAATTAATTATAATTAATAAATAACTTATTCATTCACTTTATTTCATCAATCTATCATGTAAATACCCTCATATCTATCTCTTCATCTCTACCTAGGTTTTACACTATTCACACCTTTAGGTTTATCTATGACTGGCTTACTTGGATGAAAAAGTTAGAAAACTTGAAGGATATAACCTATACATAAATCATCATGTACATGTAAAATGAGTTTATATATTATTCTACCATCCATTTCCTTTTCTTGGCTAATTTAACTTTTGAGAGCTACATCAAATTCTTGATAAATAAGCCTATATCTATAAATTTTCTCTCTCATCTAACTAACCACCACCATTTATAGGTATCTGGGAGATTTGAATATATGAAAAAATATATTATATATGCATTTAAATCCATCCTGATCTATTTTTTAAAAAAATCTTTCATATTGGGTCCTTATTAGGGTTTTAGGGAGGTTTAACATAGGTTTTGGTGTTAATGATTGTTAATAAAGGAATACCACTTGAATCCAAAACTAATGCCTAGAGATATTATTTAGGTTCTTTACTAATCTCTCCTTAATATCTCAAACTACCATGTATAGGATATATGTGCCAACAAATGTCTAAAAGTGCTTCTCAAGGTTTAGACCTCATTCTTGAGCTTGAGAAGGCCTAAAATAGTGATTCATGCACTTTTACTTAAAATATTAACATCAAACTTTGTGATCATACCTAAAAAAACTTATGTTACCTCTATCTATTCTCACATGTTCATACTTGAATTTAAATCTAATCTTCATACCTCATTAGGCCAAGCAGGGTCTAAGAGTGATTTGGGTATAGATTTAGACTTAAGGTTCTACCCCTATAGGCTCACCTTGAAAATATCATAAATTTTTATATACCTTATTCACATGCTCAAAAAAATCCATAAAACCTTTACATAAATATGTTCATTCATTTCACCATGTACATATCTCTTCATCTCATTACTAGGCTTCCTATGCACTTGACATCAATTACTTGTACCTTCTATGCAAACATAAGATAATATTTACCTTGAAATTTTCTCTTTATCTTTCTCTCACTATAAAACTCTCTTATTATAACATCATTCCATGCACCTTATCACATCACACACTACCAATTTTCCTTAATCACCTTTGACATCAACCTTCACAATATGCACCTTTGACATAATTGACAATACTTAATAATCTCCTTTATCATTGATGGAAACCACTCTTAGAAACTTCTCTCAATAGGATATTTATCTCCCATTTTTAACACTCTCCCCATTTTAAATAATGGAAACCACTCTTAGAAACACCTCTCAATAGGCTATTTCTCTCCCATTTTGAACATTCTGCCCTTTTGACATTAATTAAAAAGAGATACCTACAACTTCTTGGATCATACCTCTTACAACCAAAAAACTCAACACATAGGATTATGAATCAATGAAGCATAATAAAAACATGCTCCCTCTATCTTAATGCATATATCATTATCATTACTCACCTAATCTTGAAGATAATAAAGCACTTGATTATCTCCCCCTAAGAACTTGACTTCCTTAATGACTACTAAGGGTAGGAATTACATTGAATTCCTATCTTATATTTTAAAATTTTGTCTTTGGAATTTGCTTAGTTAGAATATATGCAATCTAATCCTTAGTAAATACATACTTAAGCTTGACATTCTGTTCATTTACACATTATTTTAGGAAATGATACATGATGGGAATGTGATTAGTCTTTGAGTGCATAACTGGGATCTTTGATACACTTATAACACGTGTATTATTTCAAAGGATATGAGTAGGACTATTATACTCCACTTTTTAGTCCTTTAAGGTTTTTTTCATCGATAAGACTTGAGTGCAACATGAAGCTACTAAAATTTACGTAGATTCACAAATGGATAATGCCACTGATGGCTTCTTCTTAATTATCCATGATATTAGGCACTCTCCTAAGAAAAAGATCCTCTGGTAGTGCTCTTTTTAACATCTAGACTCCCTATCCAATCTACATTTGTATAAGCTATCAAGTTAAACTTATTTCTCCTTAGATACCATAACCCAAACTCAATAGCTCCCTTGAGATACCTAAGTATCCTTTTGACTTCTTTTAAACTATTTTCCTTTGAGTCTATTGGAAATATTCCCATAAGACCTATTGCTTGCATGATGTTATATTTAGAGGTATTAGTATATAGTAAAATTACAATCATTGACCTATAAGATGCCTAATTAGCTTTTTTAGATACATCCTTCTTGATTAACTTACACTCTATGATCATGGGTGTGCTAACTACCTTGCAATATTCCACATCAAATTTCTTCAACATCTCTCTTATGTACTTAACTTGTGAAATGAATATGCCCCTTTCTTATTTTTTGATTTGTAACCCAAGGAAGAATTATAGTTATCCCAACATGGACATCTCAAACTCCTTAGTCATAATCTCACTATTTCCACCAAATATGATGTCATCCACATAAACAACCATTATCAACTGATGATAATTTTCTATCTTTATGCTACTGTAGATGTAGACCGCACCCCTAACTCCTCTTTTGAATCCTTGGTCCAATAAGCACTTATCCAATCTGGTGTACCAATATCTAAGAGTTTCCTTTAGACCATAAAGATCTTTTTTCAATATACATACATAGTATTTGTTACCTGATACTGAGAACTAATCATGTTTTTCTATATACACCTTCTCTTCTAAGTTCTCATTTAGAAATGTAGATTTGACATCAATATGATACACCTTGAACCCTTTGAAGCCTACATATGCTAGAAATAATCTGATGTCCTCTAATTTTTCTACTAGAGCAAAGGTCTCTTCAAAGTCTACCCCTTATAATTGGGCATATCCCTTGCATACCAATCTAGCCTTGTTCCTAGTGAATTCTACATCTTCATTAAATTTGTTCCTAAACACCCATTTTATGCCAATGACATTCTTGTCTGTAAACCTAGGAAATAGTTCCTAAGTCTCATTATTTTCTAGTTGATCTAATTCCTCATTCATATCTCTTATACAAAACTTTTCATTCCTTTCTTCTACAAGTTTCTTAGGTTCAATATTATATAATAGATAAATATTCTATTGAATTAGGCTATTTACTAACTTTCTCCTTGTTTGCATACCTACATCCTTATTTCCAATGATTTGTGATTCAGGATGGTCTCTCTAAATCTATCTTGAGGGGCCTTTTGAGTCTTGTATTTCCTCAACTTATTCTTCTTCCTCATATAACTCTATTTCTTCTTCTTAATTATTGAAGTTCAAACTCTCTAATGCATCCTTTGATTGAGAGTGTGACTTCTTGAAATTTGTCTCATCAATTTTCACATTGGTTCTATCCACTATCTTTTGTAACCTCTTATTATAACATCTATAAGCTGATATTATTGATGAGTACCCCAAGAATATTCCTTCATCAAACTTTGAATCAAACTTACCTAAGTCTTCCTCGTCTCTTTTGATGAAGCATTTACTTCTAAATACTCTATAGTGTTCCACATTAGTAGGTCTACCTTTACACAATTCATAGGGTTTTTTTTTCCATTAATTATATATAATTTATTCAAAATGTAGAATATATTACTCATTGCCTCTCTCTAATATCCATCAGATAATCTTTATTCATTTATCATAGTCCTTACCATTTCTTAATCTTTTCTATTCTTTCTTTCCACTGGCCCATTTTATGGAGGTGTCCTAGCTACTAAGAAATATCTCCTTATCCCATGGACCTCACAGAAGTCATATAATTCATTATACCAAAACTCTCCTCCTCTATCAAATATTAGGCATTTTATCTTTACATTTTTTTCATTCTCAACTAGATCATTGAATGCCTTGAATTTATCAAGAGCTTCTGACCTTCCTTTCAAGAATGCTACCCAAGTCATTCTTGTGTAGTCATCTATGAATAACATGAAATAGATATCTCCTTGAATGATTTAGATTCTTTTATGTCCATAGAGATAATTTTGTATTAAATCTAAAGGCCTTGTAGTAGAATAATCCTTAGACTTAAACCTTCTTCTAGTTTGCTTACCATGTTGACATGCCTTGCAAAATGTGTTTTTAGGTTTAGTGATTTTAGGCATATTGTTTATAGACTTATTAAAGATTATCTTGACCATATCATCAAATTTTAGATGTTTTAACATTTTTTCATAGTCAACATATATCCATTTTTCTCATAAACCATCTCTCCTTCTTGATCTTATTTAAGACATACAAATTGTTCTCAATCCTCTTAGCATTGGAAATTAGCCTTCCTAATTTGGCTCTCCTTATATCACACCCTTTGTCATGAAAGGTTAGTGTGTGTCCTTGGTTGAAATTTTTAACTAAACTAAGAAATTTATGTTTCAAGCTTTACACATACAACACATTCTTTGTCTTGGTCTTCTCATTATCCAAACTCAAGATACCCTTGCCAACAATATTGGTAGTACTATTATCTACAAATTTTACTATCCATAGAGCATTATTATGTAATGAAATGAAATTATTCTTGTCACATGTCATGATTCCTGATAAACCATTGGGGTTGGCTCATGATCATATTCATTATCCATATATTCTTTCTCAACATTAATTCATATTTGAGTGTTTAAGTATATTTGATGAATGTTAGTTACTATAAATTGAATTCACTAGAGTGTTGCATGAATGAGATAACTACCAGGATAAAGTTTGAACTTTATTTTATAACTTACCCTCCCCTATATTTTTTTACTTTATGATATTAAAAATTGGTTTTTGTATCATAAAACCATTTTATATAAGAATTTAGTTTTATATAATAATTTAGGATGTGATTTTCATTACTAAGGTGAAGCTCCCTTATGGGCTCCTAGGTCACTAGTTTTTATTCCCAAAGACTATGTAAGATATTCAAAACCTTAAAGCTATTCCTTGGACACTTCCAACACTACTAAAAAGATAAGGAAAAATATCATAAGGTTGTGGTGTGTTCAACTCACATTGACAAGTATAAAACATTTAAAATATTTGGCATTGATATATTTAAGAATAAGGACTAAGAAGACATTATTGATTTATTTGAGGTTATTACCATAAAAAATAAATTATTTAGCAATTGCAACCATGTCCATCTAAATAATCTCAAAAAGATACTTTAAATAAATCTAAAGGAAACCATCTAGTCTTGGTGATTTAACCCCATTGATGGAGAGTACCATAAAGTTATATTCTTCCAAAATAGGAGTGAAAGAAGAGCATTAATGTTAGATTGAGAAATGATATTTGATAAAGTGACCAAAATAATTTCATCTTTTTATAGGTTAGTAAAAAAATTCCATAGATAATTTTCTTATAGATAAAAATAAATTATTTCATTAAACAAAATATGAGCATAAATACTGATCAACATTAACTATTTATCTAATTTTATTTGAGTTAATGTGCCTTTCTCAAGACCTCACTATTTGATAAATTGAAGTTGTTGTTTGAGAAATATCTATTGCACATTTTTCCTGGTTTTGATTCACACATTGACTAATTATTATAGATGTTTATTTTATTTAAAATGTTATTATTCTATTTATTATGGTTGTCTATTATGATTCTACTTATCAATTATGATTTTGATTCACTAAAACTATGGATCATTTATGACTTAGTGTTAAATGTAATTCATTAAATTTGATGTTTTATTTTTTTTCTTGGTTTGGATTCGTAATATTAATTGATGTTTATGCCTCATTAATATACTATGTATTCCCAATTTTTTTCTACATGAATAGGTTAATGAGCTAGGCTCGATGGCAAACTTTGGTAGCCCAAGAAAAATAAAGAGGGGAATGAGTAGTTAGATGTGATTTCGATAGGTATTAATGAGTTATGACTAAGTTATTGAGCTATTGATTGTATTTGATTATTTTTCTACTTTTGTTTATTAACTCCATGTTCATTATTTTTAGTAAGATTATTATTTTTATCATCATTTTTGTTGGCTTTAGCCTAGTGAAGTTATGTTTCATCCCTTACTTCATGTGAGTGTTTTTATCCATTTATTCCAATTGTGTGATATTCTTGGTGACATTCATAGTCTAGTTTTTTTACTCCACTATTATTATTATTGTGAACTTAGTAACATTTATTACATAGGGTTATGAGTTTAATTAGGTCTCTTTTGGGACTTATCCCATCCAACTTTTATGTGATATCCTTATGGTGGCATCATTGCCTAACATACTTTATTGCATTTTAGAATGCATAATGTTTAAATTGTTGGTGGTCATGATAGACTTAGACACTTACCTATGTGGAACCTTGACTTAAAATAGATTATATGTATCATGGGGTATCTTTGAACCTCCATGAATGCCTTCACCTAGTCAAAATCATCATGCATTGGTAATAATTAAATGTGTGGAGTATGGGGTTGAATTTTTTTATTGTTTAAACCATGATGGATCACACTCATACACTTCACCACCCAAGCTACTCTTAAAATTTGTGCTTTATTTGGTATTAGATGCAGAGATAGAACCATAGAAGGGGATTATCAAGCTACCATGGGTGAATCGATATAAATCTACATGGGAAAATTAATGCATTACACGATGTTGAAAGGGCATAGGAAGAGAGTCGAGTCTAAAAGAAAATCATTATCCTCCATGAAAGTCTGCAATCCTTCAATTAAGATGTATCCATTTTGAAAATAACTAAATTTGGGGTTTCATTTGTGTTTTAAGGTTATGGAAGATCTTATTGGGTATTGGATGTTCATGATGAAGTATTGAGACTTCATGATGAAATTGAGATGCATGGAAATCAATTTTTTGCATTATTATCTCATGGGTTTGTATTGAATTGTAGTTGTATCCTTGGATTTGATTTTTTCATGGGTTTGTTACAAATGAATCAATAGTTCCTTTTTAAGGAATGTGAATATTATTGATGCTACATGTTTATTTGTAATTAAACATCTTGGGTGAAGCTTGTGAGGGGGGGTTATTGTAATATTTTCCTTTTAACCCTAGGATGGTGAACCTAGTATTTATAAACATTCAAAATTGGTCCAAGCCTATAGATGTCATTTTACCTATATTATTAATAGATATCATTGATTCTAGATGAAATTTATGGTTTTATACCATTATTTTGTTTTATTACCTAGTTGGGTATCGTAAGAACTCTATGGGCCTTGAAATGAGATTGTAAATCCATTATGAAGTCATGGGACTTTATGATAGGTTTGAAATATTATTAAATTAATTTTTTACCCATTTGATTTATTAGGCTTTCATTTGATTACTATGTGTTTCTTTATTTTCTATGATTTGGGAAACTCTGATGTAGTTTCTTAGCAATGGATGTGTGATTACCTTTTGGAATTATAGTTATTTATATAATTCTTTTGTGTTTTCATAAATGATCTATATGGGGTTCAACTAAATTTTGTTTACTTGGGAATAACATGAACAAATAAATTTAGGGAGTGCGCATCCATTAAGCGCGCATGGAGATTTTGAATGCTGAGCGCGCACCTGCACGAGCACAAACTCAAACCCAGTACCACGTAGTTGTTGATACGATGGCTGGTGTGGCTTAGACTTCAACCATGAATGGGGAAAGGATCCTGTTCACTCACTCTTCTGTGTAAGGGGGTTCTTTGCCAGTTATGGATTTAGCTAAAGGATCCCCTATTTTTGGTTCTGTCCTTGGGTCTAAGGGAAGAACTTATGCAGACGTGGCTCCTCTTGAAGCTGAAATACATGACGCAAAACTTCAAGCTTCTGCTGGGAGATCAGGTGATTCACCAGTAAGTGCTTTAAATCTTGTTAGGGTTAATCTAGATCCTGATACAGTTGAAGCAATCTTTTATAGGGTAGATTATTTTTCAAAGTTTGTGGCTATTTGTCGATTTCGTGGCTGCTGGCCATCTCTTGCAGATTTACATGGTTGGATCTCCAATACCTGGCTAAAATTGATTGATGGAAATGTTGAAATTTACCCATGTGGTAAAGTTTTTTTTATAGCCTTATTCCATAACTCTGAGGACAGGAAGACTATTCTGTCTAACAAATTTTTTTTATGGCAGGGTAAATACCCTCTTTTTGCCAAAGAGTGGCATATGGATTTCAATCCTGTCATGGAAACCTTTAATAAGATCCATGTCTGGGTTCAGCTCCCTAATTTACCAATGCATCTATAGCATGAATCAGTGTTTAAAACCATCAGAAATGCTATCGAGGAGTTTTTATTTGAGGATGATGAAACTAAGAGGTTTTACCACTTGACCTATGCTCGCCTTATGGTTAAGGTGGATGTTTCTAAGGGCCTTCTCGAGGCAATTTATCTAGACTCCCCCAGGGGTTCTTGGATGCAAATGTTAGATTTTGAAGGTTTACCTTTTTGATGCAGAAAGTGTCACCTGACGGGGCATGTTGCAGCCCGGTGTACTGCAGGGAAATCCAAATCCAGAAGATCACCTTCTTGGTGGTCTGAAGCTAATCATGATCACTATTTTTCTAAACAACTCGAGGAAGATTCGATTGATTCAGAGAATGAGAATGAAAAGAGTACCCATTCTGAATCGATAGATCAGGAGACTCCACTGGAGATAGATCCTGTTGAAGGTTCAGTGGAAATTGGATTATGTGATCTCTCTGAATCGATTACTGAGGAGGTGGTGGTTCCTCCACCTATTTTGAAGGATTCTCCTAGCAGCCAGATGTTGGCTGGTTCTCATAAATTTTTTGCTGAGGCATCGATGTCCCCTGAACTTCATGGATCATGGCCTTCTAAGGACTGGGTTGCTGAGGCAGCTAAGGTAGAGGATGGTTGGACAGTTGTTAAGAGGAAGAAGTCTAAGCCTTTGGTCGCCCCTCTAGACATGAAACTTTGGTCTTGTAAAAAAAATATTCATCATTTGTCCAGCTCTTGAAAGTTGTTTTCAGATTCCTAGTTAATCTGGTCTTGCTTATGCAGGTTCTAGGCTATTTTGTATCTTGGATGTGTTTAAGGCTTATCTCTCTTCTGATGTAAAGGGTTTCAGGGCCCCTTCAAAAACTATTTTTACCTTAATCTAAAACATGAACAAATAAATATTTTGTGTTCTTATCCTTTAGAGGGATGGAAATTCAATTTCTTGGTACCTTCATATTAATATAGTATTGTATTTTTGTTATTATGATGTTTTATAACCTATTGTTGTTTTTTACATATCCATTGTTATGTTTGAACAAGATCTCTCCTTTGCCTGGAATTATTGTAGGCTAATTGTAATCATTTAATTTTATATTATTGAGTTGTGATTGATTTATTATAGATTTTAGTGTTGGATATACATAGCCATTTCAAAATATTTCAAATATTCATTTCTAGTTCAAATTTGGATGGGTTATACTTTTCCTTCCTCTCAATGTGATTTATCTAACTTGTGTGTTTCAAACAAAAAATATGCATAATATGCATGTTGAATATAATAGAGGATTTTTTATTTTAGTTGATTAGATTATGATTATTAAATTATTAATTGACTACTATAAATAGTCCCTTTGCTGAGCTCAAATAGTTGTGTTGTTTTTAATTTTGAAATTTGGGATTTATAGACTTGAATTTATACTATATTTATTTATACAAGCTTTAATTAAATGACCATAGGCTATTTCAAGTTATTGTATGGTTTCAATGACTTGTTTAGAAATCTTTTGGTGTCCCTTGGGGTATAATGACTATTAATGTATTTTATTATTTCTTGATCTTCTATTATTGTGAGTAGTGTTAATGTGTTAGAATCTTTTTTGAGTGAATAACCTCTCTTACATATTTAGTTACCAAAATATGGAATCCATCTAATGGATGGGGTGGTTATGTCCACCATATGGAAGGGCTCATTGGATTGGGCATGCAAGGTTACATTTTGTGGTTGATGGGTACCCTCATCTCCTACATGTTCATGTTGGTGGCATTATCACTGACGGTAATTACCGATGCATATCTTCTTGTGGTTACTCCTAGAGTTGAAACAATAATATTAAATGATGTATTTCATTTTATTTAGATGCTCTTGAGATTTGTATCATCGTTCATCATGTGTAGAGTAGTATTTTTTTTGTCAACACTCTTGATTGAATTATAATTATGATGTTGAACACTTATCTTTAATAAGCATAATTATATTCAAGTATCAAATATTGGGTTGTATTTATACCTTTTTCTATGCTATGACAATCTAGATTTATTTACTATGACATGAGAGTAATGTTATGCAACAGTGTTCTCCTTGAGGTGGTAAAAATATTAGGTAATAAGAATTTGATGAAAATTAGTTCCTTATTAAATACATAAGATATTATCATTATTACCTTCTAATGGTTCAAATCATAATACTAAAATTTTATGCTTCTTGTTTGATTAATATAATATATATTAATGCATACTAAACATGTTTATAGAACATCTATTGTAAATGTAACTTATCAATAGGTGTATGTTGTTATTGGGTGTATGATGTCAAAAATAAATGCTAAAAATAACTAATATGTTTGTTATTATAATTATTTTATTATGTGTTTACTCTTAATCTCATTTGAGTCTTTATGATGTATTGTGATATTTAATTCTTATACTTGGTCCCTTCAATTTATGGAATTTATTGATTAGTCCATTAGGGATTTAATAAATAACACATGTTATAATCAAGATTCCTACTATTAGTATCACTATTTTACTATTAGGATATGTCAAAATGCTTTAATTCCTAATCCAAATGTTGTTATTAAGTTGGTTATTATGGTTATTTGATTGATATCAACATTTGTCTTTGTTTGACTTTTAATTCCTAGGTAATGATAGGCTGCTCTTAAGTACCTTTGACATGTTTAATAGGAAATTAAGTGACGTTTAATTTTAATATCATTAATTTATTCTTATATTTTTTAATTCCTAAAGTAATCACGACTAAATAACCAATTAGTATGAGTTAGGAATTAATTGAATTGTGTGTCTTATATGCATATCAAACCCTCATATGTAGATCATTTGTGATTTCATTACAAGATAAAAGTTTATAGATATAGACATTTCACAATAAGATACTGATTAGTTCCTTGCCCAAATAGAAGGCTTGAAATGCAATGGAGCTTATTGTCTTACTATATTTATCAAGTTTGTTTTTAAATTGACATTATAATTGAAAATAATCAAATTGATTATTTGTTATGGAATAGGTAGTATCATTGTCCTTGTTACTCTTATATTCATGTTGATATTGTTAAAATTATATAATTAATCTTTATAACCATATAATAGTGAAACCTAGTATAAGAAATATGTTTATTCCTTGAAGGCTCTCCATGAAGATTTATACTAACCTAATCAATATTTTATTCTAATTATCTACTTGTGGTAATTGTATTTGGGTAGTGATAACCCTTGAATGAGAAATATATATCATTTGGATAAATGTTAGTAAGTCCAAGATCATGAATGACAATCTCTTTCACATGGATTTTCTTTGTTATCATGGTGGTATCTTGATTAAATATTTGGTTGTACATGTGTTGGTGATAAATAAGATGTGTGATTAAATTTAAAATAATTACATTGGTTATTTATTTCAAACCATGTTATCATGGTCTGCATTAGTATTTTGTGTTATAATCATATTGTGGCAATTCTAACGTCTCTTCCTTTATGTAAGTTATTTCATCATTCATGATAGAATGCCTTTATTATTTTTATCACTAACCCAATGACAAGTGGGTTGGATATGAAAGGAAAAATATTCCATCTCACATTCATGGAGGGTCATTCGGTGTTAAACATATACATTCTATCTTGGATTATATATCATAGTTTAATCTCTTGGTTGGATGGAATTAGTAAGTATGTGATACATTGTTATATCATCCTATTAAATTATAACCACCTATGCAAAATTATCCCTTTTGAGATGATTATCATTCTATATTGACACATATCGAATATGATTATTAGTGATAATGCTACATCTTAGGAATGAGGCCATTGTCATGCCTCATAGTTAGGATATTTTTATTATTAACTTTAATCAAAAATGTAATATAGTATGAGGACCCTTATGTTAATATTGAGTTAGATAATATCAATGAGTATCACTATTATCATTTTGTATAATTACCTTGGTAATTATTTCATACTAGGGATGCTTCCCTAGTTAGTTAGTAATCAAAACTTACATGGTGTTATACATGTGTGTTATGTTCACCTTAATTGGAAGTGGTTTCATGCACATTGAACATTAGGTCATGCATGTAAATTGTTAGTGACAAATTTTGATCCCTAAGAATGTGTTTCTCATGCCTAATCTCTAATGTGTATAATGGTCGATGATTATGGAATAATGCATTAAAGTTCTATTTTAGATACCTTATTATTGTTTTCATATTAATAACATGCCAGTGTTAATGATTTATTTTATTATTAGAGTGTGTTACTCTTGTAACATTGGCCACCTCATAATATGTTATTTCTTACGACTATCATGAATGGACTCTTGGTCCACTCTAATCTTAAAACTATAAATAATTAGGGATTTGAGATACTTATGTGATGGTAATGAAATTTAAATGGTCCTATTATGAGGATTTATGGTTGGTTTAATGTTTAAAGTTTATTTGAGTGCTCTGGCACATCGATACACCTCAAATTATATGTCTCTTATAGGAAAGAGTCTTCTTTATATAATATTTAAAGGGTGTATAGAATCGGTTAAGTATCTATATCCAACTAATAGGGTTGTAGTTGTAATCATGCTAGTGTATAATTAATTAACATGTTTCTTTACTTTATCGAAATGTGTAGTGGGCCTTGAGCATAGTTATATTCATACTCTATAAGGCAATCCCATAATTTTTTTTGGTGTGATTTCATCTAGTATCACAGTGATATTGATGGTTTAGGGAACTCTAGGACATGAAAAATTTATCATCATAAAACTAGTAACTATCTCATTTGAGTAGGACTATGATACAATTTTATAGGCACACGTGGTCTATTAAGTTGATTAAGATAATGTGTTATTATATAATAATAAGGTGTTGGAAATTAATACATTAATTTGGAGTTAATGTATGTGTGTAAATATGTGATTTTTATAGTAATATTATGATACATACCTATATCATTAGTTGGGTCATCCCTTCCTAAGCCAAATTTCATTAGGGAAAGTGTCACCTATTGATTGTTGACTTATATGGACAAGTCAATATGAGGTTAGTGATAACCGCTTCACCCTCAGAACTAAGGAAATGACATTTTGTTTATATTATTAACTTGTATGGGAAAATCATCATTAGATTATTAATACATTATGACCTTGAGAATACCAATGGTTTCTCTTAAACCTAGAGGATCGAATAGGGCAAGATTATCTTATTTATTTGGGTAAATAAATAAAGATTGTCATATATTCTTGAGAAGGAACATCTTGATCTAAATTAGAGGTATACATTATTGTAAGAATTTAATTTTTTTTATTTGAACAAAAATAATCTATTTTATGGATTTGGGTGACTAAAATCTAATAAGAATGTGGAACATTTTTTATATTCACCCTAAGGCTTGTCTAAGTTCACCCTTTCATGAAGCTACATTGCATCAAAATGAGAAACACTAGTCAAACATTGATTTATTAAAGTAAATAAAGGAGAATAATAAAGATAGAAAATTGTTGTTGGAAACAAATAAATAATGACTTTGTGTCCATTCATGGCTTATTTGAGATATCCGTCATATGACATTGAGGTATGATATTTTTGATAGGTCCAAGGGTATGACTCAAGATTGGAGATCCTAGTGGGGTAATTGATATTGAGTTATTTAGGTAAGTTAGAAAGATTAGAGGATCTCTTTCTAAAAACAAACATAATAATCCATTTAATCCATGAGACACAAATAATCATTAATAACCTTCTTAGGTTCATGAATATAGAATGATGGGTTTTATTTAAACACACCCTTTCTTAGAAAAAGTTGATATATCAGATCCTTAGAGTTGATCATGTTGTATTATATGATGGGTTTAATTAAAAATCATAACATTAAAAAAATGTTGGATCTTGTTTTGGCCAACATTCTCAATGTCTAGTGTAAGAAAATATCTAGTGATACCTAAGCAAATTATGCTAAGGCTTGGTGGTGTTGTCATTATTTTATGAAAACTTGAAGGAACATATTGGTAGATTAGAATGTTTGTAAATACCTTATACTATAGTATTTTCAAACCTATTGTTCTTAATAAAGGGTTCTAGGAGACATATTATAATGTTAGAAAATGTTTCTTACCACTGGAAGACATGTTGTGGTATAAAACTAATTATGACATGCTTATTATCCTAATTTAGGCAAAGAAGAAGTTGCCATGGTTGATGGTTTTTACCCAGTTCAATCAGAACATTATTGTGGGGTTGATTGATCATGTTTGATAATGATAAAAAGTATGTTAATTTTAGCACTAAAATGTTCTTATATTATTATAAAGTAAATATTCTGATATGTTGTATAGTTATCTTTTGATAAAAGCCTAAATGCAAAAAAAACTAAGTTGATAGGACACTCTTGTGATTATTGTTATTAATCTAAGTAGAATACCTCAATAAGAATATTTTGTTCATTGATGGTCAAGGTTGTTTATAAGGCTAACCACCTATAGATGACATAAAGATAAGCTCTTGTGGAATAGTATTTGGTTAATGTAGGTGCATAGTTATTTATGATTATTGGTTGTATATGCCAATTGGTTGATTGATTTACATCCATGATGTAATCTAAAGTTGAAATAAGTGATTATGAAGTAGTATTAGGTCCTATGAGTGCGACTTTTTATAGAATAAACAAGGTTTTACTTAATAAAACATAGGCATGTGTTGGATTGTAATTAAAATCATGTTGTGGATAAGGTATTATTATGTTTTTTACTTAAAATTGATATTCTATAATGAATATTTCTAAATATTTAAAATCCTAACTAGAATGCATATTGATTTCATACTCAGAAAGAAAAATTTAAATTCTTGATTAGGTGGTGCTAAAAATGTAAGGTACCCATTATAATCTTTGAAAGAGTGATCAAATTTTGGTGAATTGCATCAAAAAGATAATTAAAATAAGGTGGGGTTGGTATCCCTAAACCATCATGAGTTTACAAGTAATGGAGAAAATGTTGTAATCCTTGGGGTTGCATGTGAATATCTAGAATGGCTTCTCCAACATTTAGTGTGATTGGTGAAAGACATTTTAATAACCCATGAACAATATATGTTGAAATAGGATTAACCATAAATGTATGGGTTATTTTCCTTTACTAAAAATTTTCAATGAATGTTAATGAGGTCGCGTGCATGACATAACATCTGTTCTAGAAAATTACCACTTTAGATTATACAAATTGCGTTGGAATCTAGTTGTATTCGATTATTTCAGCCACTATCATAAATTTCATAGATTTATGTGATGACATATACTTAAAATAAAATGGATGGTTGACCCAAAAATTACTTCATTATCAAACTAGTGATCTTGAATTGAATATATAAACTAAAAATTTATGAATGCCTCTATATTGTATAAGTTAAGAGCTATAATTTATGCTTTGAATGTAATGAAATCACTCTTATTCGAAATAATTTGAGGTGAAGTTTTATCATTGTATCTTGTAAGAATTTTTTTTAACATGATGATTTAAATACACACCTAAATAGGTGGTTGGAAATTATTAATTGAAAAATGTTATGTTAAAAATAATGGTTTAGTAATGAAATCTACTAAGGTAATGACATGTTTGAGTTATAAATACTATTTAAAAATTTGGTTAATGAATATATATAAGCACAAAAAATGGCCTTGTGAGTCATAAAAAAAATCCATGTACCCAAATTAAGGTATTCATAAAATTTTGTGCTAAAAAATGGTCATGTAACTCCCTCTTTTATTCATCCTAGTGTCATTTGAAGAACATGTGAACTGATAAGACAAATATTTTGGATTGGAATGAAGCATGATGTTTATAAATTGGTGGTTAAACTATTTGAGTGTTATCAAGAATGTTTTATGAAAAGAGTGTTACATGGTAATATGAGCATCTTTTAAGGTAACATTATCCTTGACTATTTGATTAGTTGTTGAGATGGCTCCTCTGTAAGAGGGGTAAAGTGCCATGAGATAATGATTTGATACATTATAATTTATATTTGAGACATATCTATTTCATGTTTTAGTTGGATATAATTGTCACATTAACCAATTGATATAGATATTTATTTTATTTAATATGTTATGATTCTAATCATTATGGTTGTCTATTAAGATTCTACTTATCAATTATGATTTCGATTCACTATAACTATGGATGACTTATGACTTAATGTTATACTAAGTTAATTAAATGTAATATATTATATTTTTATTATTTCATATTTATATTATTATTTGATGTTTAGACCTCATTTAAATATTGTTGATGCCTCATTTTTAGGGATAGGTTAATGAGCTAGGATTAGTGGTAGACTTGAGTATCCCATGGAAAAATAAAGAGGGGGATTTGTACATAGATGTGATTATAATAGGTATTAATGAGTTATGATTTATTTCTTGATCCATCCCTCATATTTGACACTTTTTCTATTTTTATTTATTTATTCCTTGTTTAATCATTTTAACATACTTTTAATTTTTATCTTCATTTATGTTGGCCTTGGTCTTGTATGGGAATCAATCTTGCTTGTTATATTTATATACGATTATAATGTTTCATCCCTTGATTTATGTGAGTGTCATTATCCTTATATTTAACTTATTTGATCTTTTTGGTGATCATCTTAGTTTATTTATTTTTATTATCATTTATTATTATGAACTTAGTTACATTCCTTGCATGGTGTTGCGAGTTTAATAAGGTATTTTTGGGATATAGCCCATCAATATTTTGTGTGAAACTATTGTGTTGGAATGAGTTCATAACATCCTCTATTATGTTCTAAAATGCATATTGTTTAGCTTGTTCATGGATATGATAGCCTTGGACCCCTACCAACATGGGCCTTTGACTTAGACTAGCTTTTATACATCATGTGGTGTCTTTTAACCTCTATAAAGGACTTATACTGACCACAATCATCATAAATTGGTAATAATTTGGCATGTGGAGGAAGGGATTGACATTTGTTTAGTTTGTGTGCTATGATGGATCAAACTCAAAAAACATTACCACCTATATTGTTCTTAAAAGATGCATTTTATTTGGTCTTAGTTGTGGGGCTCAAACCCTAGAAGGGGCTTATATAGATGCCATGGGTGAATTTTCAGATATATACATGGGAAAGTAATGCATTACACAATGGTAAAACTGAAAGGGGAGCAGATTTTAAAGGCAAGCCATTTTCCTTCATGACAATCTATAGTCTCATAAGTAAGATGTTTCCGTTTTGAATGCAAGTCAATTTGGGATTTCATCTATGTTTTAATGTTATGGTAGATATTAATAGACATTGGAGGTTCATTATGAATTTTTGAGACTTCATGATGAATCTATGATCCATATAAATCAATTTTACCCATTGTTTGATTGTGGCTTTCATCTTGAAATGTAGTTATATGCTTCAATTATTCCTTTTTTTGGGTTTGGTGCAAATAAATTACTGGTTATCTTTTTTTAAGAATGTGAATAATATTTATAATATACATTTAATTTAGAATTGAACATCCTAGGTGAGGCTGGGGAGGGGTATCATAATGTTTGCCTCTTTAACCCTAGGGGGGTGAACATGGACTTTATAATCAATTAAAATTGTTTCAATTGTATTAAATGGTGTTTTGATTATATTATTAGTGGATGCCATTGATTTTAAATGGCATGAATGGTTGTACACCCTTATTTTATTTTCTTACCATGTTAGGCATGGGAAGAATTATATAGACCTTGAAATGAGTTTGTAGATCCATTATAAAGTCATGGGACTTCATGATGGGTATATAATACTAAGAAATCAATTTTTCCCCTATTTGATTTAGTGGGCTTTCATTTTATTAATATGTTTTTATTTATTTCATTTGATTTGGGAAATTTTAATGTAATATCTTGGCCATGGCTATATTATTAACTTTTCAAACACTAGTTATTTATAAAATGCTTTTGTGTTTTTGTAAATGATCTATATGCGATTTAAGTTGATTTTATTGACATGGGAATAAAATGAACCAATGACTATTTTTTGTTACTCTCCTTGGGGGTGAGATGGTTTGATTTCTTGGTACCTTAGTTTTAATATGGTGTTGTGATTTCCTTATTATTTGGTTTTTTAATCCATTGTTAGGTTTACATAACCATTTTTATTCTTGAATTGGACCTCTCATTTAACTGGACTTGTTACAGATTGAGTGTAATAGTTTACTTTTAGATTATTGAGCTATGCTTGCTTTACTACATAGTTTAGTGTTGGTTATACACAACCATTTATAAATTTTTAGACAGTGCCATTATATTGTTCAAAAATTTATGGGTTATAATTTTCTTTCCTCCCACCTTAATTTTTGTAACTCGTGTCTTTCAAACAAAAAAATACATAATATGCATGTTAAAGATAATGGACAGTTTTTAGTTTTTTTAGTTGATTGTATTATTATTTTTAAATTATTATTTGACTACTATAAATAGTCCCTTGGTTGAGATCAAACACTTGTGTTATTTTCAACTCTATAATTTGGGATTTCTAGACTCAAATTTGTACTAGATTTATTTCAATAAGCTTAAATTAAATACCCATAGTCTATTTCAAGTTGTTGAATGGTTCCATTGAATTTTTTAGAACTCTTTGGTGACCCTTATGGTTTCATGATTGTTATTGTATTTTATTATTTCTTGATGTTATTCTATCATGAGTCATGTCATTGGATTAGAATCTTTGTTGAACTCATAACTTTTCTAGAATACCTATTTTTTGAAATCTACCATCCAAATAATGGATAGGGTGGTTAGGGACACCATACATATGGGCTCATTGGATTGGGCATGCATATTTGGCTTCTTGTGGTTGATGGTTTCATTCTTCTCCTGCATGTTTGTGTTGGTAGTAGTATCATTGATGGTAATTACTAATGGATATGTTCTTTTGGTTACTCACAATGTTGAAACAATAATATTTAATGATGTATTTTATTTCATTTAGATTATCTTAAGAATTGTATAATCCTTAATCATTTGTATATTATTATTTTTATTTCAACACTCTTGCTTGAATTGTGATTATGATGTTAAGCAATAGTCTTAATGAATTATAATGATATCCATGTATCAAATATTGGGTTTCATTTATACCTTGTTCTATGCTATGAGAATATAGATTGATTTACATAAAATGAGAGTAATGTTATCCTATGATGCTATTATTGAGGTTGTAATGATATTATATAGTAAGAATTTGACTGCACTTACTACTTTGTTAAATATTGAAGATCTTTATATTACTTTCTGATTGTTTGAAGAATAATAATAAACTGGGATGCTTCTTATTAGATTAATATAACATGTATTAATGCATACTAAACATGTTTATGGAACATAAATTCTAAACTCACCTTATCAATAATTGTATGTGGTTCCTATGTGTATGCTATGGGAAATAAATGCTATGAACAACCAAGAAGTCTATTGTTATAATCATTTGATTAGGTCGTTAATATTAGTTTAATTTGAGTCCTTATGATATACTATAATCCATATTACCTATACTTTGGTCCCTTAAATTAATGATGTTTATTAATTATTATATTTCATCATTGGGTATTTAATCAATAACACAAATTGCAATTATTCATCCTACTACTGGTATCTCTATTTAACTCTAAGGAGCTATCAAAATGCTTTAATTCCTAGTTCAAATGTTTTTATTAAGCAGGTTAGTTTCTATGGTTATTTGATTGATATCAACATTTATATCTACTTGGATTTCAATTCCAAGCTAGTTAGGATAATATTAAGTACCTTTGACATTACTAATGTGAAATTAAGTGATGTTCAATTATAATATCTTTGATTTATTGTTCTATTAGTTTATTGCCTAAATAAATTATGAATAGATAGTTGATTAGTATGAGATAGGAATTACTCAAATATTGTGTCTTATATGCATGTGGATCCTCATGTACTAGATCTTATGTGATTTCATTACATGATAAAAATTTATAGAGATAGACGTTTTGGAATAAGATATTAATTAGTTCCTTACCCAAATAAAAGGATAAAAATTAAATGGAGAATAATGGTTTAGTGTATTTATCAATTATGTTTTTAAATTTATGTTTCAAATAAATAAAATAAAATTAATTATTAGTTGTGAATTTAGTAATGTAATTTTCATTGTTACTATTTTTTTTCGTTTAGATATTGCTTAAATTTTATAACTAGTCATGGTAACCATATAATATTGAAACCTAGTATAAGTAGTATATTTATTTATTGATGGATCTCATTGAATACTTATACTAATATAATCAAGATATTATTATACTTGTCTAGTTGTGTTAATTTGATTGTTGAGATGATAACCCTTGCATGAGTAAGTTATCTCATTTGGATAATTGTTATTAAGTCCAACATCATGCATGCCAATCTCTTCCACATGAATATTCTTGGTTATCAAGGTGGTATCTTGACTAAACATTTGGATGTACATATGATGGTGAGAAGTAGGATTGGTGATTAAATTGAAAATAATTATAATGGTTGTTTATTTTAAATCATGTTGTCATGCTCTCCACAATTTATTTATGTTGTAAGCATATTGTGGAAATTCTAAAATCTCTTCCTTAAGTAAGTAGGTTATTTCATCATTCATGCTAAAATGTAAATATTATTGTTATTACCAACCTAGTGAAAAGTGGGTTACTTATGAAAGGAAAAATATTCTATCTCACATTCATGGAGGGTTAGTTTTGTTTAGCATATACACTCTATCTTGGATTAAATACCATCATTTCCTCTAATGGTTGGATAAAAATAGTAGCTATGAGATACATTTATATATCATCCTACAATGTTATAACCACATTTATGGGATTATCATTTTTGATAATGTTATCATTCTATCTTAACAGATATCGAAGGGGATTATCAATAATAATATTGGATTTTAGGAATGAGGCTATTGGGATGCCACATAGTTAAGCCATGTTCATTATTAATTTTATTTAGGAAGGTAATATGGTGAAGGAACCTTTGTGTTGATATTGAGTTAGATAATATCAATGGTAAACGCTATTGTCATTGGATATAATGACATTGGTGTTATTTTTACACTAGGGATGTTTCTTTGCTTGGTTATCAATCAACAATTACACTTTGTTATACACATGTGTTGTTCTTACATTAATTGGAATTGGTTTCATGCACATTAAACATTAATCCATGCATATAAAATTCTAGCAATAAATATTGATCCCTATAAACCTATTTCTGATGTATTGATCTCTACTACTCATAATGGTTGATGTTTGTTGAGTAATGAATTAATGTTCCCTTATACTTACCATATTATTATGCTCATTATAGTAAAATGTTAATGCTAATGCTTTATTTGATTTTTAGAGTGGATTGATCTAGTAACCTTGGCCACCTCATAATATGTTGTTTATTATGTTTATCATGATTTTACTCTTTGTAAACTATCATATAAAAACCATAATTCATTAGGGAGAGGAGATACTTATGTGAGGGTAAGGGCCTCTAAATAGTAATATTTGGAGGACATATGCCTAGTTTAAATTTTAGAGTTTATCTGTTTGATCTAAGACACTGATACACCTTGAATGGTATGTATCTTATGGGAATTAGTCATCCTTATTGAATATTTTAAGACTATTTATGCTTGGGTAAGTGTTTTCAATAGACAATAGGGATCTAGTTGTAATCACACTAGTGCATGAGTAATTAACATGTTGTTTCACTATATCAAATTGTGTTGTGGACCCTGTGCTAAGTTCCATTGACACTCTATAAGGTAATCCCATTTATTTATTTTTGGGGTTTTTATCCTTAAGGTGGAAAATTGAATAAATTTTGAGTTCTTATCAATTGATTTTATCTATATAGTTCTAGAACTTTGTCTCCAAAATATTTCCTCTTTAGCCTCTAAAGAGTGGAAACCATTGATTAACTCTTTTACTCTCTACAATAGATGCTAATTCATTCCTTTAATTTTGAGATATAATTAATGAATCATAACTTATTATAAAATATTACTCTTCTAATTAAAAATATATCTCGAAAAGTGTATTTATTATATTTTTCAAAATTATGTTTAACATTCTTCAACTTGTTTAAAATCTCTAATTACTTTTACATTCCACCATTATTTAATTTTTTTCTTTGAGTTATGGATTATAAAACCACATTTTTTCAAACCTTAAAGGATGATGTTTTTTTATTTTTCTTTTTATATATATTTACACATTAATCGCTAGTAGATTATGATACTAAACTATTATTTGAAGGTTAAAAAAATAGCTTTACCTAATAAATCAATTCACAAAGATAAGGACTCTATCCTATATGACTTAAATGAGATCATCACCCATACTTATATTTATCTATTTAAACTTTAATCCCTTCATTTTAGTATCAAAAAACACACATTAAATAATAAAAATAACACAATCCTACATATAATTTTAAAATTCATATGAAAAACCATTTTTCCATTGGAGATAAAAGAGTGTTAAATTCCCCCACTAACATCCATTTAAATATTTACAAATACTTATAAAATACTTTAGATAATTGCAAAATATTATTTTCCATTTTTGAGAGTTAGAATCATAACTATTAGACATTATCCAAACTCAATTGTCTTTTTTTTCATAAAGAGAATAGCCATGAGGTGATTATTCTTTATCAAAACTTCTCCTTTGACAACCTAAGGATCGCATAACACTGCTAGACCACTTGAGGTGTCATTCAAACTTAGACCTAAACAAAGATATTTAATCAATATATTATACTCAATATTTTTCATATTACTTTCTAACATCTTGATTCTTGAAGCAAAAGGTTACTAAGACTATGAGATATTTTTAGGTTTATAACTATTCTATGTTTGTTAGGGTTGTCAATCCCTCTAATATTCTAAGAGATTATCTACATTACTAAGGTCTAGTTGATACTTTAGATTCACTTAGATAAAAAATACTTTAAACCCCATTAGATACATATCTAGTTATTTCTCTACTAGTAATTTATTTGAGATTTGACCTTCCTCTCTTTATATCCACTCATATATTATCCATATTTTTGGCATTAATCATTTATCTAACACTAAATTTTACAATTATTATATAATAAATTATTTATAAATCAAGGGAATAATTAAATGAATAAGATTCCATTTCATTTATATCCATTTAATAATCTTATTTTTAGTCTAGTTTCCTAGAGGGCTCAACTGAAAATGTGTTAGGCCCTTAACCTATAACATGTCTACATATATATGTTTCTCAAATGTGGCTTACATACATTTCATGTTATATTGTCACATTTATCTATGTTATTTTTAAATTGAACTTATATAATAAACATGTATAATTAGAGTATGTACATGATCAATTAGTTATTCTTTGATCATCATATTGTCAATTCTATTCTTATTGTGTTGTTGTGAAAGTTTTCCCTTGACTTGGATTATCCAAATTTATAAATTATTATTATATTTATTGAAATATTATTGTGGTTATACTTATTATATCATTAATTATATGATACATTATTCTATTATTGTGAAAGATCTAAGTATTTAATTATAGATTGTATCAGAATGTCGATTTGGGCAAGTTTACCTGATATTATTTTTTATATCTACTATTTTAGTTTTCTTGAGAATTGAAGGATTTGAAAAAAATTGTAATTAGGGAATAAATAATTATTTTCATCACTACATCATTGTTGGAAGTCAAAAAAAGAGTTCAAATTTTTTTCTCATCCTTGTGAAAACTATAAATCATTAGATTCATCTCAATGAAATGATTGTAATAGTACAATCTACCAGTACACTTTTTTCATGCCCAAAACCATCCATAATAGGGTTTTTGCATGGTTATTCCTAACCCCCATGACCATCATAAATGGAAAGATACTACCAGATATACTCACAAGGATGACATGGAGTCTAAAACATCATATCATTTCATTTTTGAGGTAATTTACTAACTTTAGTTAGATTTATAAAATAGGTGAAGAAAGATTCTCTCGATGCAATAAAAAGTTACATCACTAGGTTTAAATAGGCCATACATATTATGAAGAATAATTTAAAAAATATTAGTGGGGATTTAAATACTATTTCAGCTCAACTTCTAAAAAAATATTCCTCTACCACTCCATTTAGGTTCTCTCAATCAAAATAATCACAACTCTAAATACCATCTCAAAACACATGATTCCAAAAGTTAAAGTGCATAAGTTTTATGGTAAAGATCCATTGAATTGGATAAATAAAATAGAAAAAATATTTAATCTACATTAAACCCCATGTTCAATAAAGGTGATCATGGCATATCTAGATATATAAACCTGAGTAGTTCATTTAGTGTAAGTGGTTATGCACTCAAAATAAAAATGGCTATTCTTGTTACCTAATTAGTACTTAGGAGTTATAATGGAAATATCATAATAATGTCTCCAAAAAAATAATTTAGTGATAAAATTTTCAAGAAACATGGAATTTTAAGTATTATATACAAAAATTCCAAAATTTATCCTTATGCATGGATGACATCAATGAGGAAAACATGACTGACATGTTCATGGTTGATCTCAAGGATAACATCCATTTGGGGTTTATATGTTTAATCCATCTTGAATATATAAATACATATAATTAACATGTAAGTTAAAGAAAAAATATCTTTTCAAATAAATGAATTTCACTAATACCTAAGAATTTCATTCAATAACACAGTCATTTCTTCATCCTATAAGATTAACCCCTCAATAAATTGAAGAAAATTGTGCAAAACGGTTATGTTTTAGCTATGATAACAACTAAAGAAAATGACATAAATGTGTTTAACATATGTTTTTATATATTAAAGGTTCCTATGAATATGAAAAATATGATAAGACATTAACAAAGGTATGGAATATCCAAGGGATGAATCTTAAGATTATCATCCTATTGTTTCTTGTCATGTAATTTAGTGTATTATTACTCCTCAAAATATTATGGTGGTGGGTTTCTTAAATAAATAAAAGATTATATTATTTTCTAAATTAATAGTTATAAACAAATTCATCAATATAGAGTTATCTACTCATTTTAACTATTTAATTTACCTAACTTGATAATTTTAGGTCAGGATTGCATATGGTGGCACAATCAACTATTCTAGAAATTTTCATATTGTTATGCTTTGTATGGAATAAATTATATGTTGGATTCATACAATTCATCCAAGGTCACCCATAACCAGAAACACCTTCTACTAATGAAGTAATTAATTAAACAAAAGTAGAGTTATGATCATTTCTCCTTATTTTCTTGCTTACACGACTTAATATATGCCCTCTATTTATAGAAATTTGAGGAAAGGTGAGGATGATTCATTTGGAAATGTGAAAGTGGTTCAATTTTCAAATAAATAGTTAGGCTACTTAATGTGAACATCTCAACAACCATGTTGACCTCTTTTTTTGACATGTGGGTGTGCAACACTAAACCCCACGTGGGTTATTCCAACTATGGTGAAGATTCCTTTAGTTAAGACCCAAGTTAATATCAAAACTTTAATTAATTTAATTACTCTAACATACCCCCTTAATATTAACTTGAGAAGAATATAAAACTATTAAAAATGGGTCCAAACAACAAGGCTTGATAAGGAACCCATGTATAATCAATATGAATGAGGAACTATAGATAATCCCCCTTCAATGATGAATTCTTTGACCCTTAACATATTCCAGAGAGACACATACTTAACATTGGATAGAGGTTTGGTGAAGATGTTGGTAACTTGGTCTTATATGTGATAGTATCAAATATTGACCACATGGTCTTAAATGAGTTATCAAATGAAGTGTATACAAATTTCAATATGTTTAGTGTGTTGATGTTCCAATAGGCTATGAGAAATGTGGATAGAAACCTAATTATCAAACCAAACTGTAGTTGGTTGGTTAGATGGAAATCAAAATTTGGATAAAATTGGATGGATCTAAAGAGTCTCTTGGCCTAAATTGACAATTCCATGGTACTTAGCCTCAGTCAAAGAGAGAGCAATAACATGTTGTTTCTTACTTGATAAAGTGACAGGACTAGAGCTAAGATGAAATATGTATCTAAAAGTGGACTTGTGATCATCAACATCAACTATCCAATTACAATATGTATAACCTATTAATAGAAAGAGATTCTTAAGGTATACTCAATGCCATAATTGATTGTGCCATAAATGTATCAAAGTATGCATTTGGCATCTTGTCAATGAATCTCATGGGGATCTTGCATGAAGTGAGATATAATTCCCATAATAAATGAGATGTTTGGTCAGCTATGAGTTAAATAAATAAGGATACCTACCAACTATGTGTATAATGTATCATAAACAAATGGTGTAGCACACTTGGTAGTCAAAATGACTCCAGACTGAAAGGGAATCAAGGTTGTCTTAAAATGAAGCATGTTAAAGTGACAAAGTATGTCCAAAGCATACTTAGGTTGAGAAATGTTCATCCCTATATTATATTGGTAAATAAGAACACCAAGGAAGTAATGCATAAGGCCCAAGTAAGACATCTCAAACTAATCCATAAGGCTTGAATTGACATATTGAATCAAAGATGAAGAACTCCTATTGATTATAAAGTAATAAACATAAATCACAAGTATAATAAAATCACCATATATCCTCTTTTTTTATATGATGGGGTCTAAATGGCATCTGGATAAATCATTAATATTTAAAAAATGATCCATTCACTCATACCAAGTTTGAAGAGCTTGTTTGAGACCGTAAAGAGATCACCAAACTCTGTAGATAAGGGAAGAATATTCAACACACCCTAGTGGTTGTTCCATGTATATTTATTCCTATAAATATTTATGAAATAAATAACTCTTAACATACATTTGATGCAATTTTTAACTATGTCATGTAGTAAGTGAGAGAGCAAGGCAAATATAAATAATCTTTGCAATGGGTGCAAATTTCTTTGAATAGTCAACTCCCTCAACTTGGGAAAACCATTTTTCTACAAATAATGACTTATACTTGTCAACTAAACCATCTAATGCATACATGGTATGAGAGACCTACTTGTACCAAACCAATTTTCTTCTTTTTGGAAGAGGAACTAAGTCTCAAGTATCATTCTTCAACAAGGAATGATATTCAACTTCCATTACTTCATCCCATTTAGGTTTGTCAACTACATCATATAATGTTTAAGGATATTTATAATTAGGATAATGATAAATAAGATAGACAATAGCCTTTTCAAATCTAGTTATATGAGTGTTAGTGGGATCACCTACCAAATGACTAGCTAATTTTCATGTCTTTTTGACCTAATATGGAACTATCTTTACAATAAGAGGTAGAGGAGGAGCTAAAGGAATAGGAGGTCCTTCATCCATTAGATCATCTAAATATTCATCAATGTTATATGAATAACAATGTGAAACAAATACAATTATATAAGAAGAAAGTGAAGATGGTGGCTCATGGGCAAAAGAGTGTTCCTTTACATGAACATCACACCTATACATTAATTAATGAATACAAGGGTAAACAAGATGATAGGATTTTACATCTTCATAATAGCCAATAAAAATGCAAGATTAAATCTTCTTATCCATGGCCTTACATTTTTCATCAATAATGAAGGCTCAAAATTGACTACCAAACACATAGAAGTGAGAAACATTGGGCTTATATTTGGTCCATGACATTTTTGGTGTCAAATTTTGTATAACTCAATGAGGATTGTGATTTTGAATATAATTAACACAATTGATGGATTATACCAAAAACTATGGGGCTAGATTATTGGATTGAATCATGCAATTTTCCATTTCTTTCAATGTGCAATTTTTTTGATCAGCAACACCATTTTATTGAGGAGTGTAAGTAACTATATGTTGTAATTAAATGATATAAGTAGAAAAAAATTTAATAATGGTATGGTTCATATATTCACCTCCATTATCTATCTAAATCTATTGAATCAAGAACCTAGATTGCTTCTCAACAAATTCTTTGAACTCAACAAAGTGATAAAAAACTTGACCTTTGTCCTTCAAGAAGTACACCCAAGTTGAGTGAGAAAAATAATAAATTAATGTGAGCACATACTTGGCTCTATAAAAATAAATCTTTGAGAAAGACATTAATTTACAATGATCTAACTGAATCAGAGCTTTGGCATGCCGAGATTTTCACTTTGGAAACTTTTATCTATGATGTTTTCTAATAACACATCCTTGACAAACACCATATTTACAAGAGACCTTGGGAAGGACTTTGACCATGTTGTGAGTAATCAATTATTACATGTACCTAAAATTGAGATGACTAAATCTTCCATGCCATAGTTTTCTCAAAGAATTGGCATGAGTAATAAGTGCATGAGGATATTTGGTGTCATTAAATGTATCAAAATAATATAGGTGAGATGCATCATTTATTTTTACAAAAGCAATAACCACTAAAGGATTATGAAAATCTCTAACAATAACATTGTTTGGATAAAATTCCACTGTGTAACCTCCATAAGAATGATAAATCTAATAAATTCATAAAATATTCATTAAAATATTAGATATGAACAAAACATCTTTCACTTCTACATCATGTAAGTCAATTGTGTCTGATGCTAAGACTGATAAAGGAGTAAAATCACCTATGAAAATTTGGGGGAATCACTCTCAACAACAGAGGTGAATGCATCTTTTGACCTTTCCATATGATGGGAAGCTCTTGAGATGAAGATTAAAGTATCCCTAGATGAATTAGTGGTAGTGAAGGAATAAAAATTTATATAAAGAGCTTTGTCTTTCCCTTTGCCTTTTTTATTGTAAATAAAGAAGAAGACAACTTGTGAATGTGAATTTTGTGCTTCTTCATCTTATATTTTAGAAGAGACATCTTCTTCCAACATTTATATTCAAGATGACCATATTGATCATATAAATTACAATGCTTTATAGTGGGATTATTGTAAAAATGTGTTGATGAAGAAGATGCATGTCTCTATTTTCTAGACTAGGGACCTTAAGGTCTTGTTGGTGGTGGATTTATTTTTTATCTATGTAGGATAATTGGCTACCAATTCCTAAGTATTGGAATTCCTATAGGAGATGACTCCTGTGATGTTGAGTTGATCATGCTCTTTTGTAAGATGTTTACAAAACTCTTCAAATGAAGGCATTTCAAACTAATCTCCAAAATTGTCCATGGTGGAGAAAAAAAGTAGTAACAAAGATCTAAAATGGGCCTTTCAACTTGGGTAGAATGGTCATGATCAAAAATTTATTAGGATTTGTATGGCTATAGCTAAGTAACTAGGATTTTGAAATAATGATTTTGGATGAATAGTCCACAATGCTTTCAAAATCACTAAGATCTAATGAAGATAGTTTAGTTTCCATCTGAATAATATTGATGTTATTCTTTGCACCAGAAAGAGTTTGAATTTTACCCTATGCTGTGTGAGGAGATGTTTCATTTGAGCATGAAATTTGTGAGCATCTAAAATACTCATACTTATGAGTCCTAATTCTTCATCAGACTAATTCATCCATTAGATTTTTTCTATTTGTTTTTTTGTCTCAAGTTATGTTCCCATTATAACTCAATAAAGACCTTTACTTTGTAATAAGAAAATCATTGAAGATTTCCATGTATGATAATTGAATGAAGTTAAATTTTTTGGTAACTTAAATTCTAACATGATTTCAAGTATTTTGGTTACAAGTAAATGTGAGCAACTTAGAACAATGGAGACCGAGAAGAAGAAATGCATCTAAAATGATACACTCAAAGCAAATAACACTTGGGCACATAAAATACTATCAATAATCCACTCTTAATTTTATTAGGTATGAAAAATTTCTTTGGAACTCCCCCCCTCACCCAAGTGCTTATAATTATGTAATTTTACAAAATTCTTAACCAATTGCAATTTTGTGTTAAAATAGAAAATTGAAAAAATAACCCCTTTTGTATAATATGACTCAAATTTAATTACAAATTTGTATTCTTTGTAAACAAACATGAAAATTCAAAAAAATGGTACCTTAAATGGTGATCTATGTGTGGAAAAAGAGCTTCAAAAGGTTGAATATGCTCACAAGCCTTGAAAGCCTCCAAGAATCTAAAAAATAAGCATGATTGTTGAGAGTTTAGTATAATTTTGAACATACAATGAGAAATATCTAAAAAAAAGATTTAGATTGCAATAAAAAGAACCAAAAAAATATAAATGATGCTCAATATAAGATTGAAAAAATGTAAGGATGTCCATAAAAACATACAATGGAGGTGGCCTAAAAAATATGATCAACATTAAAAACCTTAAAAAACACCATTGGATAGTTCAGATGGAGTAAAAATAAAAAAATATAAAAAAAAGCGCTTTCATGGAGAGGTTTGACTACCTATCAAACCAAGTCCCACCCACTAATCTTCATCAAATGAAAAATGGGCATGTAATGCTCAGTGTAAAAATTGAACTCCTATGGGTCCAAACTTAGGACCTCCACACATAATTATCCCCACCAAAATTGATGAACCATCCCACTTATTTACAAATTCAAATCAAACATGTCAAAATGGGTTTAAAAACAAAAAATGTTTAAATGTTCAAAATGGTGGCTTGGGGTGGCTACTAGGTGGAAAAAGTCCACAAACATTATTGTTGATTTGGTGGTTAGCTACAAAGGTGCTTATTAGTAGAGTCAAAATTAGCCTAACAAAAATATCTTTAATGCTTTAATTAATATAAGCCACATTTTTAACACTTCATTTAAAAATAAAGGCCAAAAAAAATTGTTTTAAAAACACTTTGACCCAACAAATTCAAATAGTCTGTGGTAACTCCCATACCAAACATAAACCCAAAAAACCATTTGGTTATTTTTTACAGGATGGGTAGGGTATTTTGTGCATGCCTATCACACATAGGGGTATCAAGTGGAGGAATAATAGGGGAATTTTAGTTAGACAAGGAAGGATGTAGGGGCTATGTGGAGAAGGTCACGGTAGGGGGATGTCGCAGGGAGGCAACCAAGGGCTACATGTAGGTTTTAGATAGTGGAAAAAGAGACATGGGGAGGATGCATCACCGATAGAGGTGGTTATCAAAATTAGAGAATAAGGGTGTTTGTGGGAGTAGTTAGTAGGGGAATGGGAAGGAGGTGGCAGATGGGGGGACTTGCTATAAGGCCAATCAAGGGAGAGATGGTTAAGAGGTAGGCTCGACCAATCTAATTTTATTATTATTTTAATATAAATTAAAAAAATTTAAAAATGTTTAAAAACATTTTTTATTTGCTTATTTTAAATTAAGAGTCCCCCTAATTAAAGATTTTAATTTTAAAATTAAAATTTTGAAATTAAAAAAAAAACACACCTCCCAAATAAAATTTTAAATACTCTTACCAGTTGGATGGTCAGAATTGACTAAGAAATTTAGGCCTATCAAGAGCATCCAATGTCTAATTTATATGAAATGAAAACTCCTCCTAGTGAATTTGACTACTATGGATGCATCTGTATGGTCAACTCTACCTCAAAATATGTAGATTCTCCAAAAAAATAGCAGTAACATTAAACTGAATATTTTTCCAAAATTGGTCTCTAAGACTCAAAAAATACCTCCTTTCAACATTGATGCACAAATTTTGGTAGTATGATAGGATGAAAGTCTATACAGAATGAGGGTAATAGGGCGTGCTCTAATACCATGAATAAACTATATGTAGGAATCATACAATTCACCTAGGGTCATCACTAACCAGAAACACCTACTAGTTAAGTAATTAATTGAATAGAAGTAGAGTATTGATTATTTATCCTTATTTGATTTCTTACAACACTTGATTCCTGCCCTCTATTTATAGTAATTTGAGGGAAGGTCAAGATGATTCATTTGGCAATGTGAAAGTGGCTTAGTTGTCAAATAAATAGTTTGGGCACTTAATGTTAACATCCAAAAAACTATGTTGACCTCTTATTTTGACATGTGGGTGTGCAACATTAGACCCCATATGGGTTATTCTAACTATTGTGAAGCTTCCCTTGTTTAAGACCCAAGTTAAGCTTAGCGATCTAATTATTTTAATTACTCTTAAAAATTTAAGGTATTATTACTCCTCAAAATATTAATGTGGTGGGTTTCTTAAAGAAACAAAAGATGATATTATTGATTGAATTAATAATTACACAAAAATTTATCAACATTTAGCTATCTACTCATTTGAACTATTTCATTTACCCAACTCTGTAATTTTAGGTCATGATTACATATGGTGGCACAATCAACTGTTTTAGAAATTTTCATATTGTTAAGCTTGTTATGGGAGACTACATGCTAAATTATCCTATTTTTACTATTACCATAGATGGTACTATCATTTTTTTGGTTTATAATCACTCAAAAAATTTGACATGTTAGAGATGATTTTCTAGGAAATGTTCAAGTGATTTCATTCTTAAGGTAGGACATTTGAATTGTGTGGATTATTGGGGAAATATCTACAATTGCATATTTTTTTTAGATGGAAAATATTATTAAAAATGCACCCAGATATTTGAATTTAATTTTCCACATAATCTCAATAAACACATGTGTCTATACAGTAATTTACAAATGATACTTGATGACCACCCAAAAGTTTTTTGTACCATACCAAAAGGACCATGACCAAGAAGAGAACATGATCATTTCATAATAATAATTATATGTATTACAACACTAAACATCATACCGTACAAGTGTGCATATGGCCATAATAATTAAAATAAAAATATGTTATAAAAGATGATGAGGTAGGTATTATCAGACATAATCAACTGAATATTTATCCCCATCAGTCATGGTACATAATAAAGATGACACATGGATAATGTGCCCATAATATATAGAAGTCAACAATTACATGATCAAAGATAATTTCCATATTTTATTAATTTATTATATTGAAGATTAATTACACTTTGTTCTTTATTTTACCAAACTAGATATTTATTTTATGTATCATCAAATTTGGATTAGAGATGAATATATCCTGAAAATAAATTTAAGAACTCATGAAGGCCATTACTTGTTTATGATCATGCCTTTTGGTTTTACAAATTCACTCTATAAATTTAAGAGTTTGATGAATACTATTTTTAGGCCTTTTTTAAGGAATTTTGTGTTGGTGTTTTTTATGACATCCTAGTATAGAAAAAACTTGGAAAGAACTTTTAAATAATTTTAAAAATGTATTATTAATTTTAAAACAACAATAGATTTATGCTAAACCTAAAAAATGTGATTTTTGAGACAAAGAGGTGGATTAATTGGTTCATGTTGTTTCATGTGAAGGAGTAAAATTTGACACTAAGAAGATCAGAGATATGATGTAATTACATGTGAGAAATACTTGCAAGAGCCTTCACATATTTTTAGGGGCTAACATTTCAAATTCATTTACAAACTTGTTGAATAAATACCACATCTTTTGGAATAAAATATCTACCAAAGATTTTGAGAATCTGAAAGAGGCTATGTGTACTACTCTATTTTAATATACCCTTTATTTTTACAATTTTTTTGTTATTGAATGTGATGTATTGGGATATGGCATCAATGGAAATACACATGTAGGAAGGAATACACATTACAATTGAGAGTCATCAAATCATTTTAAAAAATATGCTCTTGACAATCTATCAAAAATAGATTATGGATATTCTTCATGCAATCAAGAAATGGAGACCTTATATGATGGGTAGACACTTTAAGGGAAAGACTGAACATGATAGTCCAAACTAGTCTTTGGAAAAATGATTGTCATCAAAAGAAAAAAATGGGTGACTAAATTATTTTTTGGATTAGTCTATAATAAATTAAAATATAATGTGGTATAAGATGCACTATCAAGGAAGGATGAACTAATTGAGGCATTATTATGCATACTGATCATATGGAAGATAAATTGGTTAGAATAGGAAAGATCCAAATGGGAGAATGATAGGGATTAAGTGGTTCTAATTCATAATATTTAGTAGTTTTATCATTTTATTGACATATTTGATTAAACGTAATGCCTTATGGTATAAAGATATATTATACCTATGTAATGATATTATCCTCACATACAGGATCCTTCAAGATCTTCATGTATATCCAATACGGGGAACTAAGGTTTTTATTAAACCTATCATAAAATCAGGCATGATTTATTTTGTAAAGGACTCAATGGGGTTACACATAAATTTTTATCCCAATGCATGGTGTGTCAACATAATAAAGGTAATAAAATTAAGACTCTAGGTCTATTCTAACCTTTATCTATTCCTAGCTAGAGGTTGGAGAAGGTTCCATGGATTTCATTATAGGGCTGATGATGTCTAAATATAAAAATATCATCATGGTAATTTTGGATAGTCTCATAAAATATGTTTGTTTTTATCCTTATCACAACCATCTCTTGACATTATAATGACTACTACTTTTCTCAATATAGTTCAAAATTTGTATCGTACTCCCAAAATAATTGTAAGTGATCATGATCCCATATTTACTAGTAAATTTTGATTTACTTTCAAATTTTTGTGTACTTATTTTGATTATAGACAATCATATCATCCTAAAAATAATAATAAAATATAGGTGTTCAACAAATCCATACAATGGTATATTTATTATTTTTCATTAGATAAACATGTGCATACATATTAACTCTAACACTCAATCACTCACTATTCATGTTGGCATATATTTCACATTGTTTAATAAAAAGTTGATCATATTTTTTTTCTAAGTTTTGTACCTAGTTGATTTGTGCTAACTTTTAGGTCAAGCACAAAATCACATCAAACTTTATACATATTCAAAGTTGGCCTCCCAGACAAGTTTTTGGCATTGTTGGCTCTATGATTGAAAACTCTAAGTGAGAATTTTTATGTTAGTATATATCACATGTGTGAATTTTTCATGATAAATTTGTCACATGGTTGGATTATCCTATGTGAGGATATCATATGGTCCAAATTTTAGATCATGCATCTAAGTGTATGAAAAGATATGAAAGTGCAAAGTTGACCTTACAGACAAATTGCAAAGGTTCCCATAGTCAAATTTTCATAAGGTAAAGTTTGAGGAAAATCAGTGGAGCATGTTTACTCCAAGATGTCAAGATGTTATGAGATGGTTCTAAGTGTTTGATATTTAACATCAAGCAGAGAAATAACAAGCTATGCACATGAGATCGATGGAGTGCATTAAGTCAAATAGTTAAGAAGAAGATCCAATAACGAGTGCTAAAATGTAAAGGTAAAGTTACATATAATAACATCAATGGTTAATGTTTAATATCATTGGTGAGGACTTGAGATGAGAGCATAATGGTTGATGTTTAACTATGACTATTTGGATTTAAATATTCAAGTTTAACAAAGGAAAAATTGGTGTTCTTTTTTTGTGGTATACCTTTTGATCTATATAGAGTTTGACCTTAGTGTAAAAAGTAAAATTGTAGAGGATTACAAGATGAATATATATATATATATATATATGAATTTTAAGGTCTAATTTTTTGTATAGTCAAATTTATGAAGGTTCAAATTTAACTGTGTGTTCATGTTTATTCTGCAAGTGACCTGAGAAGATTGTTTGAGCTTATTTTGATGTTGTTTTGATATCTCATGATGAATTAGATATTTGGGAGCATTTTACACTAAATGATAATTATTTTATGAATTATAAAGGATTGAAGAATTGTATTTAGTATGAAAAAAGGCTTAGAAGGTAAATATATATTCATTCATGATGACTATGCGCACAGAATGTTGTTTGAGTAAATTGTGCTTAAATGGAGTGCACTATGTTTGTTGTTGGAACTTAATAGGTACATATATATTATGTCGCATGGGACCATATGTTTTAAAGTGTTTTTGTGTTTCATATTTTTTCTCATAGTAGTGTTAAAGAGATGAATGAGTCTTTATAAGACTTAAAATTGATTTAGGATTATTTAAAAATGAATTGTGCTTAAGTATGAGCCATGTGAAATACCTTAAGGGTGAATGAATGTATTTTGGCCAAAAAATAAATATTATATAATTGATAATTAATAAATTATATATATATAGTGAAACTAAATGTGTTCGTTTCTAGGCTTGTGTGTGAGACTTGTGTAAGGTGTATGTGATAATTGTGGAGCAAAGGAGAGGTAGAGTGCCTAGTTGATGAATTAGTGAGTAGAGTAGATTATTGATTGTGTGTATGACCTATATGTCACATTTATAATGTTATAATAATGATCTCATAATTTTCTGATATGAGAAGTGGTTTGAGTGTTTATATGAGGATAATTTGAGTGAAGTAGGAGAGAGATTGTGGCATGCGTATGTGAGAGGCCTATATGAGATAGAGAGAGATTTTTTGAAAGGGTCATATAGTCATAGATCCATCATAAATTTTTAAAGACATAAATTCTAAGGTGGAGTTTATTAATTCAATTAGGGTCTAAAGGAGTTTATATTTCTTTGGGGTAGTTGATCCTTGTGAAACATGTGTTTCACTAAATGCCTTCAGTTATGAGGACATGATCAAGGTTTGTTAGTGTACAATAGATGACTAATCTCTTGTTTTTAATTTATTATATGACAATTAATTTATGTGTTATAGGCTTGAGAGTGTGTTTTACTCCCCATGAGGATGTCCCATAGGAACTATGCATTATATGTTTGATCTTGTGTATTAATTAAATGAATGATCTCTCTTGCTAATGTTGTTTGATCAAGTTGATATATATTGATTGTTTAATAGTTTGAAAAGATTGGAATTGATATTGAAATATATGAGATCATTGGTTCATCCCCCATCTTAGTTATTGTACTTCTAATAACTAGTATCAATGTAAGTCCTTTTTTCAAGTTTAACCACTTGAAGGAGATCAAAGGTACAATGGTTGAAAAAGAGGTTATGGCTTGTCTTCAAGATAAACTAGTTTGTGCCTTATCATAAGTCAATTCAATCATGGATGCTATGAATATGCAAGTTAAATATCTAGAAGTAATAGTCAAGAGTTTGTAGGTCATGATGGTTAATGGTCTCAAGCAAAAGGAGGAAAATTTTGAAAATAAAGTCATGACTTACTCAGATGTGCTCTTATCCAAGGACAAAAGAGATTTTAGATCCACCAATGGGGTCAAGAATTAAAATTCATAGATAGGTAACGATCAAGAGAAAGGTAGGTCAAATTTGAATGATGTCTTAAATGGGTAATTCTTCTCCTACAATCAATTTGGTCATAGATATGGTTTTTTATTTACTTAAAAAGATAAAAAAGAATCTTATATGCTACAATTTTAACCAACAAGGTCATATAGCCAAAAAATGCAAAAGATATTTTTGTAAAAAGGATATATAGGTCATTGACGTCATTAAATTGTTCAAGAAGACTAAGTCTAAGTCTGAAGAAAAAAAGAAAAAGAATACAAGTGATCAATTGAAGGAAGAGTCAATGTTTATTCAAGTAGCCTTGCATACTCAAGAAGATGGGAACAAGAGATGGTTCATAGATAGTGGGTTCTCAAATCATATGATAGGAGACAAGAGAAAATTTATCTCTCTCAAGAAGACCAACCTTAGTTCAGTGAGATTTGGTGACAACAAATCTACTAACATAGTTGCCAAAGATACTATGAGTTTGGATAATGGTCAGTCTAAGATTAAGAATGTATTAGATGTATAAGGTTTGAAACATAATCTTTTAAGTGTGTGCCAAATGTGTAATCAAGAAAATGTTTTAACTTTCATGATGATGTTTTTGAAGTAATAAAGGATGTAAAATTATTTGAAAATGTTTATAAAATAGATAAAAACATGTATGCATTCCATGTATCCAATAAGGAAGAGTGTTTCATGAGTCAATTGAATGAAATATAGATTTGGCATAGAAGGATTGGACATATAAATTTTGATAACATGGTAAAGATAAATTCAAATGGATTGGTAAGGCATATGCCTAAGATTTATAAGATTCCCCATTTTCTTTGAAAGGCATGTCTTCAAGCAATGAAAACCCAAAGAATATACAAATCCAAGGTGTTCTCTACTACAAATCCATTAGATTTGATCCACACTAATCTATGTGGACCTATGCAAACCCAAAGTAATCAAGGTAATATTTAATTCTTTATTCTCATTGATAATTTTACTAGAATGACTTGGATATTATTTCTTAAAGAAAAATTAGAAGCTTTTATAAAATTTATGGCATTCAAAGTGCTTATAGAAAATGATAAAGGGTTAAAGATCAAGTGTCTAAGGTGAGACAGAGGAGGTGAATTTTGGTCTCATGAATTTGATGATTTTTATGAAAAACAAGGGATAAGGAGACAATGTTCTACTACTAGAACATCATAACAGAATGATGTTGTTGAGAAGAAGAATCAGAATGTTCAAGATATGAGTAGAACCATGATTTAATATTCCAAAATATCATATGGTTAATTGGAAGAGGCAACCAAAAATTTAGTTTACATCCTAAATAGATTTCAAGTAAGAGAAAATGGTGATAAGACTCATTATGAGTTATATAAGAATAAAGTAGCTGATATCAAACATTTTAGTGTTTGGGAGTAGGTGCTTCATCAAAAGAGATAAAGAGAATCTTGGAATATTTTATTTAAGATTTGATAAGGGCATCTTCTTAGATTACTCTTTTATCAGTACTACCAATAGGTGTTTTAATAAGATACTTCACAAGGTTATTGAAAGTTCAAATGTAATGGTAGATGAGACTAGTAGATTCAAGAAGCTAAAATTATAGGTAAGTGACTCAATTCAAAATGTTATTGTAAATAATGATGAGTTATCTATTTAAATAGATGATGGAGATGAAGAGGAGGAAGAAAGACAAGATTCTAAATTTCCATTTATAAGGATTCAAAAAGATCATCCAATCTTTCAAATTATTGGAAATGTTAGTGCAAGGTTGAAGACTAGAAGGAGAATGTTGATCAATTAGAATAAAGAAGACTCAACTTTATTGTCCATTATTGAACCCAAAAAATTCATTAAAATTATAAAATATGAAATTTAGAATGATTTAATTCATGAATAAATTGATCAAATATAAAAGAATACAATATAGGAGTTAGTTCCAAGACCAAAAGATAAAAATGTGATAGATACCAAGTGGGTTTTCAAAAACAATATGAATGAGAAAGGAGAAGTTTCAAATAAGAATGATAGATTTGTGTGTAAAGGATATGCTTAAGTTGAAGGAATAGATTTTGATGAAACTTTTGCTCTTGTGGCAAGAATGGTAGCAATTAGACTCTTCTTTGAATATTAAATCTTCAAAGTTTTTAAGGTATATCAAATGAATGTGAAATATGCATTATTTAATGGTAAATTAGAATAAAAAGTCTACATTGAGTTACCTAAAGGATACTTCATGTCAAGTAATGAATATTTTGTGTGTAAACTAAAGAAGGCTCTGTATGGTCCTAAACAAGATCCTAGAGCTCGGTATTAAAGGTTAGATAAGTATCTTTTGAGTAAGGGTTTTAAAAAGGGGGTAGCTAATAGTAATTTGTCTATTAAGATATAAGGCCATCATCAATTGATAGTTGTATATTTTATGACATTGTTTTTGAATCTATCAATGACAAAAAGAGTAGATAATTTGTAGATGTCATGAAGACTGAATTTGAAATGTCAATGTTGGGAGAACTATCTTTATTCTTAGGATTATAGATTAATCAACTTGATGAAGGGATACTTATTTAAAAAGTTAAATACATCAAGGATATGCTAAGTAAGTTTGACATGATGGATTGTAATCCATTTGGTAATCCACTTATCATAGGGTGTAAGTTAAGTAAATTGGATGACTCATCAAAATTTGATCAAACTTTCTATACAACCATGATTAGATGTCTTTTGTACTATACTACTTTTAGGCTTGATATCATGAAATTAGTGGATCTTATAGGAAGGTTTCAAGCTAAACATATATAATATCAATTAAAAGTAGTCAAAAAGATCTTGAGATATCTCAAAGGAACCATAGAGTATGGTCTATGGTATCTCAAGAGTAAATAATTCTTATACAAATTGTATACTGATGCAGATTGGATATGATTTATGGATGATAGAAGAAGTACCATTGGTGGGGTCTTCTTCATATGGGAATGATTGGTGTCTTGGATAAGAAAGAATCAAGCCTTAGTTTCTCTATAAAATACATAAGTTGAATATATATCAACTAATTCTTGTTCCACCCAAGTCATATGGATGAAACAAACTTTGAAAGATTATAAGGTAAGACAAAATAGACATTGTCCTATATATTTTGATAACACTAGTATAATTATTATCTCAAAGAATCCTATTGTGTTCTAAAAAAATTAGCACATTCCTATTAGATATCATTTCTTGAGAGAACAAGTTAGTAATCAAAATGTTAAGTTGGAGTATGTGCCTACAAAAAAGTAGCTTGTAGATATTATGACCAAACCATTATCAAAAGATACATTTGAGTATCTAAGACAAATATTAGGTATAATTTATTTCTCCATGAATCAATATAAGGTATTTGGTTTAGGAGGAGCAACAAGTTCATGAATTTTCTCTAGAGGTTTCTAAAGTAGCTATAGTGTAGATGCAGAGTTGCTGGTCATGGAAGTGTCATAAAATAAAAGTCTAGTAAGTTTGTATGATGCTTCTTCATGGTTTGTGAAGATATAAAAGTGATTAAATGGTTAATGGATTATAAATATTAATGGGTATCCCTCTCAGATGTTTCTTGTTGAATTCTATCAAGTTATAGTTTTTTTGTGCTCTGTCTTCATTAGTTATAGTGATTCATTGAAGAGAGTGTTGGCATGGAACAAGAGGAAGGTGTCCACATAAGAAGAGGTAGGCTAAAATTAAGGGAGAGTTTTTATAATCTTTATAAGATGTTCCTTTATTTTTAATATTATTTTCATGTCCTTAGTATCATTTGGCACCCACTTTATCATTATGCCAAAGCAGCATAAAGTTTTTATTGTGAGAGTACTTGAAGAGAGAGAAGGTGAGATGAATTATGTTTGTTGACATCAATGACAAAGGGGGATATTGTTGGATATTTTTTAATTATGTCATGGTTATGTCATGGAGGTGTCTTTGTGAGTGGATGAAGTGATTAGATAGCCTAAGTGATAATGACAAAGTGTGTAATGTACTTGTCTTAGTGTGCATGAAGTTGACTTGGTTGATCTTCAATTTTGGCATGATTAGAGATGTTCAGCGATAAGTATGTATTATTTATCATGTGAAATGGTTATTAAAAGAGGTTTTTAATTATTGGAGAGATTTTTTTAATAAGTGGAATACATTTGGTAGTCCATAGTTTTGATCTAAATAGTTTGGGTCTAGTGACAAAAAATATAAGTAGGTAGATTGATGACATCACCATTACCACATGTGGATAATTCAAGGGGATTTGGTCATATTATTGTGATAAAATTAGTCACAAGTTTATATGTACAAAATATCAAGTCTTGTAGCTAAGTAAAAGAAAATATATGCAAGTGTAAAGCTAGGATCCTAGGCATTTTGATAGTGTCTTCACATAGCAAAATATGCAATATGTGAAGAAGAACTATGCAAGCATTTTGATGGTGGCATATATAAAATGTGTGTACATTTAAAGAGGAGGTGATGATATGGGTTTTTAGGTTTTGTACATAGTTTATTTTTCCTAACTTTTAGGTCAAGCGTTGAAGGACGTTAAAAGTTATGTATGTTTAAAGTTGCCCCCCCAAACAAGTTTTTGACATAGTTGGCTCTATGGTATAAAACTTGTAGTGATAATTTTTATGTAATTATATATCACAGGTTTGAAGGATTTATGATAATTTTTTCACATTATTGTATTATCCTATGTGAGGATATCATGTTGTCCAAATTTTAGATCATGCATCTAAGCACAATAAAAGATATGAAGGTGCAAAGTTGACCTTACTCAAAAATTGTGAGGTTCCCATACTTGGTCAAGTTTTCACAAGGTAATGTTTGATAAAAATAAATGGAATGAATTTAATACAATACGTAAATATTATTTTATATGGTTCCAAGTGTTCTATGTTTAATTCCAAGCAGAGATAAAGACTGAGCTACGGACAAGAGATCGACATAGCACATTAAGTCAAATAGTCAAGATAAATATTCAATAATGAGAGCTAAAAGGTAAAGGTTGAGTTTATTAAAATAATATTTATGGATCACATTTAATATGATAAGAGAGGAATCAATATGAGATCATCATTTTTAATGTTTAATTGTGACCATTTTGATTTAAATATTCAAATTTAATAATAGAAAAAATAGTGGTAAGTTTTTGTGCAATAACATTGGATCTATGCATAATTTAACCATGGTGTAAAAATTGAATTTTTGTAGGATTATAGGGAACATGTGGAAAAATTAATTTTAATCTATAATTTTTATTATATTTAAATTTATAAAGGTTCAAATTTGACTGTGTGTTCGTGTTTATTCTACAAGTGATTCGAGAAGATTGTTTGAGCTTGTTTTGAGGATGTTTCAATATATCATGATGAATAATCTATTTTGGAGTGTTTTATACTCCATTATAATTATATTTGTGAATTATTAAGGATTAAACAATCATATGAAGTATTAACAAAGGCTTATAAGGTGACTTTGTGTTTGTTCATGATGACAATGTGCACAAAATGTTTTTTGAGCAAATTGTACTTAAATAAAAGGTCACTATGTTTGTTGTTGGAACTTAAGGGGGAAATATAGATAATTTTTAATGGGTACATATGTTTTAAAGTGTTCTTGTGTTTCCTAACTCTTATTAGGGAAGTGTCAAAGAGCTGAATGGGTATCCATAGGACCTAAATGTGATTTAGGATTATTTAGAAGTGAATTGTTCTTAAGTGTGACCCATATGAGATGCCTTAAGGTTAAATACATGTATTTTGATATAAAATGGAATATTATGGACATTATAATTAATTAATTATATATATGAAGTTAAATCAAATGTATTGGTTTCTAGACTTATGTGTGAGATTTGTGTAAGGTGTATGTGAGAGTTGTGGAGAAAAGGGGAGGTAAAGTGCCTAGTTGAAAAATTGATGAGTAGATAAATTTTTTGAATATTTTTATTACCTATAGGTCATATTTTTTATGTCATAATACTTATAATTTAGTTTTATGATATGTAAAGAGGTTTGAGTGTGTGTATGAGAACAATTTGAGTGAAGAAGGAGAAAGATTGTGACATGCCTATGTGAGATGCCTATATGAAATAGAGGGACTTTTTGTAGGGGTTATATAATCATATATCCATCATAAAGTGTTGAATACATAATTTATAATGTGGATGTGTTGACTTTAATGAGGGTATAAAAGAGTTGATCTTCCTTAGGGGTAGTTTTTCCTTGTGAAACATATGTTTCACTAAAGGCCTTTAGTCAGGAGGACATGATCAAGGATTTTTGGTATAAATGATTTGATAATTCTTATTTTTTTAATTTCTTATAGGAAAATTAGTCCATGTGTTGTAGGATTGAGAGTGGGTTTTATTCGCCATGATGGTTTCCCATAGAAACTATGTGTTGTATGTTTGATCTTATGTATGAATTAAATGAATGAGATCTCTTGTTAATGTTGCTTGATCAAGTTGATATATGATGATTTTTCAATAATTTTAAATTATTTGAAATGAGATTGAAATATTTGGCCTCACTGATTCACCCTCCCCCATCATAGTGATTGTACCTATAACACAATACTATAATAATCCCCTATACATTTCATGCATCATGCACTAAACTTATAACACTAATTAGAAGTTACACAATGTTTTAAGAATTTTAAATTCATTTCCAAATACATCAACCTACTTCCACATTGTCATTTACAAATACTCCCTCTAATCATTATCTAATCATCACTAACTACTCTTAATGAATGATGTAAAGCTCTAAGATTCCTATATCCCCTTACCAATCTTATTTTATAATTATCTAGGAATATTTATTCCAAATAAAATTCATCCAACATAGATATTCATCATTCATGGATAAATTTCAACCATTGATATCCCACATCTAATCCTATATAGGTAAATATAGTCCCATTCAAATTTTATATTTTGAATCCTTGATAAATATTTCCACCATCTTGTCTCCATAAACAATAATCAAGTGTACATTACTCACATGCTATTATAATCTTAATCATTGTAAGAACAATACAAAATCCATAGTCAAGTATCAATAAACGACAAGTCATTTTGGGCTCATCTATAATCATCAATGGAGGAATATTATTTTTTTATTGTAGTATAAACTTTTTTGTATTTAAATTCTATTTAAATTTGAATCCACTTCTTCCTTCACCCATTATTGAGGTGTTTTGTAGATTAGATTAGATTATAAATTATGATTTTTGTAATTATTCTTAGCATAAAATTATATATCCAATTTTATAAACACATTTTTGGTGACCATAGTTGGAGGAAATCCCTTAAATTTCACTTTTGAGGCATTTGATGTACCTTAATAGGCTTGTATGTTCCTTAAAAAGAATATTTGGCAGCCAAAAACATTAAATTTATTTGAAATAACCACTTCCATGTTGATAATAGATTTGAACAACGTTAGAATGAATTTGATCTATGGAAAGATTATTTTTATTTAACCAAAAATTATTTCTCACTTAATTAATCAACCTAATTGTTATAGTTTAGTTAACCGTTTGCCTTTTCTATCAATTTTATTCAAATATGCTTCTATTGAATTAGGAATATAGCTTTAGAAATAATAATTTCATGATAGTTGTAGTGATTTTGCATTTTTCCATTTTTATTTGTATGTAGGTTGCAGAGTTACAATTGTAAAAGAGCAATTTTGACTTTGACACAAGTGGATTCATAATACCAAACATAGATTTGAATGTATAATCATTTATTTTTGAATCAAATACAATTTTGTCTTTTAGTGTATTTCTGTTCTTATTATTTAGCTTTGTTTTTTCTCTAATAACTTCATGATTTTTACTAACGCCTTTGATTTCCTTAATATTTTCTCATCTATTTTCTATACTTGTAGCTTTTATTCTATAGTAATGGATTCACTATTGATATATGTGGATTTTTTATCTACTTATTTTAAATTTTTAGCTAACCTATCTATTTTGAAGGCCTCATTCTATGTATATGTGATTTCATTCTAGGATAAATAACCTAATCTATGCATATGTGACTTTGTTCTAAACTATTTTTTAATTTCCAACAAACTTATTTTGTGTACTAGATATATATATATATATATATATATATAAGTGGATTCATATTGAGAATTTGTATCTTTGCCTTATGAATAGGTATTTTTTAGGTTTACCCTCAAGAATTGAATAAAACTACTAACACTTTACTTATAGGTCTACTTGTGAAAGAAATAAAAAATCAAACGTATTATAAACATATTTTTAATCATATTTATTAATCAATTCTTTGTTTGTGTATTCAAACTTGGTAGTCTTAGCTTAATTTTTGTTCTTTTTTGTTTGATCTATCTAAGGCTAAGATTGTGTATGCTCTTCCATTACACATGCAGGGTGACCTTGGGGATAAAAAATATTAGAAAAATCTCATTAATTTTTTTATTTTCCTAGGTGAAATGTGACATGGAATTCATCCCCATACACTTTTCATATTCATTAGAAAGTTTGTGGTGTATATTTCATCACCATGCATTAATCTAAACTCTATGTTTCATTAGAGTATACAGATCAAGCAAACTATTATAAATCTAAGAAATTTTCCCTCACAAAGGTTTTCATGAAGTGAGGAGGTTAAAATATAATAATAAAATAGTAGATAACATCATTAAATTGACTTGGTATCCATATAACATGATATATTTATGGTACCCCATTAGTGAGCCTTATATATACTAGAGTAAGACATTTTGGCTACAAATAACTTCCATTGTAGGGGAAACATCATCCCTAAACATCACTCACCACATGTATACTTAGAATGAGGATTGAGAGACTAATATAATCACCACATTACATGATTATATATGTGGTATTGTAATTTTGTTTCACACCCCTAATCTATTATCATAAGCTATGTGATCTTATTTGTATGTTATCAATATTAGTACTAATTGTATACCTATTCAATTCACCAAAAAATTTAAACCATCAAATTTATTTTTATAAACAAACACATTCCTATTTTTCAATTATTAAATCAATCAGCCATCACCCCATCATAATATATAAACATCCCTTTTACCTCATATTTCACACACATCCTCTCAAGAAGTCTAGTCTTGTACAAAATCAACCCCATCGCTTTTACATTATAAAAATTATTAATCATGATTAAATTAAAATATATATTCAAGAAACCTAAATATTAAAATATAATCATCATCTATTAAAATTTTGAAAATCCCATCAAATCAATTGATTCAAATAGTCCCAAACAAATCAAGTCAACTTTGGTTAAGGTCAACAATGACCTAGTCAACCAATTTCATCAACTTCCTTTTTTAGCTAGCACAAATTATAGAACCCATCAAAATAAATCACATCATGATCTTGTCTTATATCATCATCCACATAAATAAATAATTAAACCTATGGTTACTAATACCATACCCATCTTAAATATCAAATAGACCACACCCAAAGTCAAATTCTATCAACTTATTCTCAACAAAAATAGCCTCATATCACATTTGAAGTAATAAATTGACCAAAGTATTATTACCAATAAATATATACCATATTATATCATCTAAACCCATCTTATCTCATCCATACATTAACACTATGCCCATGAAAACCTTATAACAACTTAATGTTAGACAAATAAGCTATAATAATGACCTTGAAACACTTTTATGGGGTGAGAAACATCATGGTAATAATGAATGAATTCTTATTGAAATATATGCACATAATCAAGATCCATAATTTTGATTTTTGAATATTGACAATGGAAGATCCCAATTACATACATATATCTATAGCAATAGGGATTAGTTATTACTATAGGTTATTGAGGTAGGAGTTAAACATACTAATAATTAGGATCATGATAACCTAATACATAATATCTAAATCCCTAGAAATGCCTACACCTAGTCACTATCCTTTTGAAGAAGAAGAATAAGAACCTGAAGCTGAATATGCCAATGTTAACCATGCCAAACTTGGCAAAGATAGGTCCACCTTAGAAGATAAAACTAAGTAGGATCATAAACAAGACTTTATATATAGACAAAATCAAATCACCTAAAAATTAGCCTCCCTTACATCTAAAATATATCCTGATGGTAATAAACATCAAAATCCTAAAAGGTCATCCAAAACTAAATTGCCTCTCAGAAGTCAAAATCAAAACAAGAATTGTCATCATCATTCCCATTTTATGACCCATTGTTTCCCAACAATTTAAACCTACAAAGGGTGATCTCAAAGAGATATAAGTGGTTTCACATAGTAATAAATACAAATATGATAATCTATGTCCCTATCCAATTGAAAATGACATATTATGCACTCCCTTCCCTTATCATTTTGAACCACCCATATTTGAAAAATACAAGGGGAAGGGGAATCCAAGGGAACATATAAATGAATTTTTCATGTACTATCAATAATTCACTTACAATAATGTTTATTTTCTTATGTTATTCCATTATTGTCTAAGAAGACCACCTTTGAAATGGTTCATATACCTACCTAAGGGATCAATTACATCATTTTTATACTTGTTAGATAAATTTGTAAAACATTTCTCCTATAATGTGGATGATTAAATTACCCTATTGGACCTATATAACAGTAAAAAAATAAATTTAAAACTTTTTCATCATTCTTATAGAAATATCTAAGTATATAAATTATATTCCCATGTTAGACCACTAGGAAAGAATTATCCACCATTTTCATGACCAAATTTAATCAAAAACTATATATCTAATTACAACTACTTTTTTTTAGATACCTTTTATGAGATTTTTGAAAAGGGGTTTTAATTATTAAATATATCATTTTTAAGGGGTTAAGAAAAATATTTTCAAATAATGATCAAAGCTAAACTCATACCCAATCAGAAAAGTTAGAATTATTTAATAAGATAAAAAAGTTGGTTAGTGGAGTTTTAGATGCCAAAAATGTCCAAACCACCTAATACATTAATCATTCTATATCTCAAAGTGTATATAGCATCACTATACCTAGAAGCAAGATAGGGATATAATCCAAGAAGTGATGAGACACTAATCTCAAAAAACTTGTTGAGAATATCTTGGAGAATATTTTAGCCACTAGCATGATTTTATTCCTAAGATAAATCCTTTTTATGAGAGTTAATAAAAATAATATGTTATAAGGAAGATGAATATTTTGACTATCATCGAGTCAAAGGTCATGACACCAAAAGGTGCATTGATATTCAATATAATATTATGATTTAATACACCATGGAGAAGTAGAGGTTAAAGGAGAGGATTATTAAATAAATCAATATCCTTGAATATACAATGATCCTTTTCCAAAGCATGACCATTAATAAAAATTCACATTGGGATCAAGGTAAAACATATCACTCAATCATGGTGAATATAGTAAAACTCGACACCATTATGATTACATTCATAATTGCACTGACAATTATAATCATAAAGTCACACGTATAAAGATAAGGTCCATGTGTCTTCAAAACCCTCTCATCCAAAAATAGTTTGTTATTAAGAGCAACAGACCATCATCTAGCTATGCTACTACTACACACTATGGTAACATAGCTATATTATGGGCACCTCATAAATTTACACTCAAAAGGAACCTGTAAAGGTCAATGTCTAAATACCTCCTATAACTAATCCTATAGGCAACAATAACATCATTAATTAACTTGAGAAAACCATAACATAGATTTATATTATAAATCTTCTCAAATCATCCTCTTTCCACTTTTAAATTCTCAACAAAACTCTCTATGAGAAAAGAGTTATGATATATTTTGACCCTAGTTAGTTTTAACCCATTGTAGGTTTTCTCTCATTCACCTAACAAATTATCTTTAATCCAAAACATATGTCTCATCTAGGCCACAATTAAAATAACCCCTTGTCTATCAAGGTATTCATTTATAATGAAAAAATTAAGAGAGTGCTTATATATGGTGGGTCTATATTCAACCTATAAAACATCAAAATGACCAAAAGTCTAATATTTAGAGTTCATGATTGGGCTACAAATCACCACGATAAAATATTATGATAAAAATGAATGTATATTCATATTATTTTAAGTCACATTATGATTCAAATCTCAGTCCATGTGGTAGACTTTCAATTACACTAAAAACTATAGGCATCCCACCATGAAAAAGTTTAGGCTGACATCTCATTAGTTTTGCAAGATGACATTTAATAAATCAA